>JAVSCE010018439.1:0-63965 GCA_032199065.1 Smutsia gigantea | reverse complement strand
ATCCCGCCCCCTACTCATTTCCCAGCGCCCCCCCCAGAAAAAAAACCCGCTCCAGCATCTCTCTCTGTTGCCACGAAAGAAAAAGTAGGGCTGTCGCTCAAGGAAAGCGAGAGAAGCGGCAGAAGGGGCCCGCGGAGCAGCAAGGACTCGCTGCGCCGGGGGAACTGGCCGCTGCCCCTGCGCAGGGAGCATGGCTTTCCTGAGGCGCATCCGGACCCGGGCGCCCTTTTTCCCTGGCTCGGTCCCCATTGGCTGAGCCCCTGGTGACGCGCGCTGAGTGGTGGGAGAAGGGGGCGGGGTGATGCCGCAGGGGCTATTGGCCCTTGTAGTTTCCGGCGACCGCGGCGGACGCTCCAAGGCACCGCCTTCCCTCCCGCCCCCAATCGAGGCCCCGCTGCCTAGCGGTCTGCTGCCCGAGGGGGCGGTGGCGGTAGGGCGTGGCCGGGGCCGAGTGGGAGTTGAACTGAGCGAGGAGGAGGGGAAGGGGTGTTATCCGCCGAGCGGGGCTGCCCCAACCACCCAGCCACCGCCTCCTCGGCTCCAAGCCGCTCCCCGCAGGGCGAGCTCACACCCGGAGCGCTCAGCGATTGAGCAGGCGGCGACGTGGGGAGGCGGGGTTTGCTGTCCTCCGGGTTTGAAAGAATCCAGCTTCTAGGAGCTGCTCCTTCGCCTTCCCTTTCTTTGCTCACCTCCCTCCGTCAAGTCCCCACTTCAAATCCGAGGCCTGCTTTCCCACCGGGAAGGATCTTCCATTTTATTTGCCGTCTCTGGCTGGCCGCTGGATCTGAGTAGTGACCCCCTTTCCAAGGTGGTACCGTGCTGTGCCGAAGAGCCCGCGTAGTTGGCGGACTTATCACTCTTACCGGGCTCACAAGATTTTCGAGGCGAAGTAAAAGCTAGCTCCACTTGGATCAACCCGGGTCACCGGTCAGCATAAGATTCTCGGCAGATGGAATTCACATCTGGCTGCACAAAACACTTTATTATCAAATGCACTTGAGCAGTCGCCTGACCCCAGGTTTCCTCCAAAGTCCTGAAGTCGGAATGATACCAGGGAATAGAATAAGCGCCTGATTAAGTGTACTAAATAAAGGTGGAAGTGAATCGCTAATGTAAACACTGGCCTTGGGGACAAGGCACCCTTACACCCAAGTTCACAACCACCCGCTCCATTTTTACCTGGGCTCCACACAGCCTTGAGCGTTTTTGTCTCTGCCTGAGGCCTTGTATTGTTGCAAGAGTGAGGAGGTCCCAGGTGCTGCACTTGACTGGCGTTTCCTTTGCTTGTTAAAGTAATTGCAACATTGGCTGATGACAAAGCCCGCAGAGCAGCAAGACAAAGCAATTCGAATAAAGAATTACATAGTATTCTCTAACCCATCTTAAAATATGATCCTAAGATTCTTAAACTGCTTTCCCCACACCATGTACAATACAGAAAGCTCAAAAGTGCTTTTTGCATTTACAGATACACTATCCTTGTTTTGTTTTGTTTTTTGTTTTTCCCAATTCACTATGATGAAGACATTTTGCAGTCTTATGAATTGGGGAATTCCTTGTAGTTTTCTAACCTTACAAAACCTGCTTTTGTGGGGCAATGTCACTGGCTCTGAACCAAAGGTTAAAAAAAGAATGCCTTTCCACTCAGTATGGATCTACAGTTTCCAAAATACTCTTTGCCCTATAGATAAATGTTAATACTGGTATTTGTGAAACATAGTGTAGAGGGGGAAAAATAATTTTTCCTCTTCCCTCCTGAGTTCTTATCTGAGACCCCTTTAAGGAAATTTAAACAAGAGAAAAAAAATTTATTAACATGTATACCTACTGCATGTATACATGGGAGAGATTAACTCCCCTAAATAGCATAGAATTCAGGGTTAAATATCATTTTAATAGAGAAAGCGGCTGGATGTAGGCCTCTTAAGGACATCTCTTAGGAAAAATGCATGGGTCTATAGCAAAATAGATGGGATGTACAGTTTGTGACAAAGTTGTCTGGGTATGGTATAGACTTCTAGTCTGCTTTCTGTGATAAGACAGTCTTCCCTGGTTGATGAAACTCCCTGCCAGAGGATTTATGACAATTGGATTCTTTTTGGAGGATCTGTCTTTAGGCAGGGAAGGGAAGTTCAGGGAAAGCCTCTCTCTGCATTTGCTTTTTTTTAAATGCCTACAACTAAAGTAATTAATATGCTGAAGTAGCCTATTTTTGGGGTGGCTACCCTTCAATAGTTAACAAGCCCTGCTTTTTATGGTGGACCAAGCTTCTGATCCCTGGGTAAGCCAAAAGACCTGGGGCAGGTGACCTAAATTAATCTTCTCAGACACCATCATTTTATCTATATAATAGAAGGTTTAACTAGATGAGATAGTTTCAAAATTAGTCATTCTTACACCACCTTCCTAATTTAAGCTCTGTACCACCTATACTATGATTTAATGTTTTTCGTTAAACAAATTTACTCTTATTCCTAACAAATTAATTTAAGAAATTGATTATCACCATGATAGATGGAAAGCCAGTACCATTTGTCATGGAGGTAAGTATAAATATAAATTCAATAAAATCCTCAGCCTCATACCTGGCGGTCTCTTCCCAAAGGAAAAATTTGGTTTGAAAAGGTTATTTCTACACTCATATTACCCATAGAATGGTGGCTTTCAACCTTTTAATCATGACCCAAAAGAATAGATGTATTTTATATCATGACTACACACACACACACAGAAGAAATGAGCATCTTTACTCAAAATATTTAACAACTTTGAGCAGTGATCACTCAGATCAAACACTGCCTTCATGCTCTTAACAGTATCCTGGAGGGCCCCTGCCATGCATTACCCTTGTAGTTGCTAGGTGGAGAATTCCAGAGGGTGTGGAAACAATGTTGGGCATATGGATGGGACTCAGACAAGAGTTATTTGTCCAGGGATAACAGCTTGTAGAGCCATATCAATATGTATTAGTTGAATATAAACTAATATGTTAACTGAAACAGAGCTTAAAAAAACTTTTTTCTTACTCTCCCCTCTCTCACCACTTAAAAAAAATAATAAAAATTCTAGTAACAACCCAGAGTTTGAAAAAAATGTCCTATGGGCTTTTTTTTCTCCCTCCCATCTTTGTGGAGCAGGTAGTTCATATTTCTAATTATACTGCCAAACAAGTCTAGAATCTAGGTAGATTTACTGTGCATTGCTTTGGATACCTAAATCAACTCTCAGTCTCCTTGTGGAAAAATGCTGCTGGAATTTTTCACAGATCCCTTGCAGATACAAAATACCTCCTGGTCCACACTTTCTAGTACCTGGCATTTCTCAACTGACCTTTCATTCAGTCAACAAGTCTTGAATGTTCATATAATCATATTGCAACCACCATTTCTTATCCCCCACTGCAAGCCCTTAGCTCTTTGAAGGGTAAAGCCAGGGCTGTTTATCTCCCCAAATGCTGAGGATACATTTAGTTAGACGTAAATAAACATGCTTATGAATAAATCAATAGAAGCAACTACAGAGGATATTTAATATAGAAGAAAATGAGGCCCAGAAGATGACTTGAATGAAAGAAAGGTACCAATTTTGAGCATCTCCATGAAGAAGCTACTTGTGGAAATAATTGTTAAACTGCTTCATTTTGTCTTTGGGAAGCAGAAAGCAAAAGCTTTGGAGAGGCTACAAACAAGGGAAAGGTCAAAGTTTAACATCCATTTCGGCTTCAAAGTGGAATAACTGTAAGTGTAGCTAACCTGAAATTGGCTCAGTGAGCATTTTTTGTGTAGAACAAGCAGGTTCATTAGTATATCTAGGAGTCCATTCATAGTTCCTGTCATAAAAAAAATCAGTGTACAAAATTACATTAAAAAATAAATTATTTAAATACCAACAATAATTGTATTCAGGAAGCAGAGAATGTTTTATGCATTTAATTGTAAGGTAATTGGCACCCCAATATAGAACATTTATATGGAAGTAGGTAAAAGAGGTGACTGTATATGTATAGGCTTTTAAAGAGTTATTAACAATATTTATAACTGATACTGTCAAATAATGCATAAAGAGACCCTCAGACTGCTTGTGTTTCTCCAATAAGAGTTGTTGGAATTGCTGTTCCTCATATGCACTTAGCTCTTTCATGGATTGTTCATGTACAACTTCAGATTTAATTCATATTTTCAAATGAATTACTTTCTGTAAGCTTTATAGCAAACTGCTTTAAAACATTAAATTCATATAGATGCTGAGACCCAAAAAGGCCACGATGACCCCAGAAGCTATTATTTTCTCAGGAAAGCATCTTTCACTCTCCTAGACTGCTCACTACATTTTAGAACTAGGAGAGAAGCAAAATGAAGATTTAATTTTCATGAAAGATAATAAAAACACTGTGAACCAGAAAAGAAAGAAATCCAAATTAATTATTAAATGCCTTCCATGGAGATTATACCTTCTCTAATTCCTACCCACATGGTAGGAATTATTATGAAGATTTTTAAATGTGTAAAGCTGATGATTTTAACCAGTTACATTTATTGATTTATACTAGAACATAATTAATAGCTGTTGGTGGTTGGCAGGGCATAGTATAAACACCTATTCAGTATTTTATATCAATTTATATGTTTAAAGGAGTAAATTGAGGCTCATTATTGCCACAAGAGATATTTGGTCATTGTGGAAGTTGAGACATAGATACATTAATTTTCCTTAGACTATATACAAAATTAATGATTAAATATCACGAAGATACAAAGCACAAATGCCTGGTGTATTTGCAACTGTAACTTTCCAAAAAATGCCAATTCTATATGCTCAATTTATTATATTTTTTATTAATACAGGACACTTTCATTAGGTTTTTGTTTAAAGAGTATAAACACTGGAATCAAACTAGTTGGATTTAAATTCTTCTCTGTTGTTAAAAGTGCAGCCTTAGACAAGTGGCTTTAACCCCTTTGAGCCTCATTCCTTCATCTATAAAATTATAAGCTATAATCCGAAATGCCTAGAAGAGTGCT
This sequence comes from Smutsia gigantea, assembly GCA_032199065.1. Taxonomy (NCBI): domain Eukaryota; kingdom Metazoa; phylum Chordata; class Mammalia; order Pholidota; family Manidae; genus Smutsia; species Smutsia gigantea. Next base: position 58,944 of record JAVSCE010018439.1, on the reverse strand, counting down.
TGGACCATCAAGGCATTCAATACATATTTATTAAGCTAACAAATTTCCAATATACAGCTATACAAATATAAAAAAACTACCCTGCCAGAGAAAATTGGCTGGAATTATATCAAATTTGGAAGCTATTTGGAATGGTCTGAATTAAAACATAAACTAATGAATTTAACAGGAGTGCCGGTGGAAGCATGTATACTCAAGGGAGCACCCCCAAATATTATAAGCAGTTATCCTCCCTAACAGATGCAGGCACTGATTAGCAATGGTGGCTATAGATTCTCTCAACTATCCCAAGGACAACTAGTAATAATAATATTCAGGTCTATTTCCTTATTTATTTTCATTGATAACATTTTTCTTTTCACAAGGAGCTGAGTCATATGTGGTAAAATAGTAAAATTTAAGCTGAACTTAAAAAAATCAGGGCCTATGAAAAAGAGAAAACAAATATGCTTGCCAATAGTGTCAACAGATTTATCTGAGCTTTCATTTTGACTCTCAGCTTCCTAGCAGCCAGAGTAAATAAACACAATTGGTTGTACAGTTCTCATCAGAAAAATGCTAGCTTCTCAGAGAAAGTAAAGCTCTTCCAAGCTCCAAAGACTGATAGCTATCTTATGAATGCCACTTGCAGGTTAGGGGAGTGACTTTGCCTATTTCAAGCATTAAAATGCTTAGAAGAATTAACTATATTTAATTTAAGAATGTGGTTTGAAATAGTTAATGAATTTAAATTAATTTCCTATATGAGATTATTTAGAAAAACTTTATGTGTTTTTAAGATTACTAGAGCATTAATCAAAGATCAGGTAATTTTCTTATTTTATTCAAATACCTCTAGACTTAAAAATTGCTCATGAAGATCTGAGAATTGGATTTCAAAGCTTGAGGAAAAAAATGTGACTTTAATAAATTGAATGTTAATTTAAAACCCAAGAATCTTTAAATCATTGTTCCAAACTGTCCAAAAACCCCCTTTGGACATTTAAAAAATCACACTAACATCCTTAAGATAACTAAATGAACCAACTGAAAACTAGTTATCTAAGAATTTCTGTCAATGCCAAAGATTTTAGTTTCAGTCCTTTCTATATAATGAGGAATTATATACTGAGGTTAATCTGTTTTGTGATAACACTGTGGAGACCAAGGGCAAGCTGCCCCAAGATGTGCCACTGTGACATGCAGATTATTTCAGAGTTGAGAACAACCAAGGCTCAAAAAGACCCAGAAACGTTGACCTCCCATCTGCATAAAAATAATTTGGATAGAGGACATGCTCTAGGAAGAGAGCTATCACCTTAGATAACTATATTATAAACTAGGTGTAATAGACAGACACGGATGTGGCTAAGTCGGTTAAAATTCCCCTTTGTGCCCCCTCATTGTTTTTGTGTGGCCCAGCAAACATTTGTTTATCAAACTTTTACTCTTCTCATATTCCTGTGAGTTGCTCCCCTTTTCCTTTGAAGTCTCGGATGCCTACTCCCTTCTCCTTTGTTCAGGATGACAAATATACCTCATTCTCCCTGTCTGTCTTCAGAAACCATGTCTATGGCCTCCCCATAAGTACATAATTAAACTTTATTCTTTGCCCCTGTTAATCTTTCTCTTGTCAATTTGAATCTTAAAGCAGCTACAAGAACCTCCAGCGGTAGAGGACATTTCTTCCTCCCCAACAACACCACATCCTTAGTGTAAGCCTATTTGTTAAACTGAACTCTGTTTAAAGATTGGTGTAAAGGGGGGAGGGGGGACAAACAAACAAACAACTAAATAAGTAAATAAACAAACCAAAAAAAAAGAATAGAAATAAATAAATAAGAGGGGAAGGATATGAAACCCAGCACTTGTTTTAAATTGTTCAGGATTGTTTTTTGGCTCATCTTCCTGCCTGTGGGCTATGAAAATGCAGACTTATTAAGACGACCAATAATAGAGCTCTTGCAGCTTGGCAAATAGCCACTCTAGAGTGAATGAAGTCAAGTAGAATGAGCTTTAGCTGCTCTGCAACCTGGCAAACAAGTGTTCCCACCTTAGCTCCCAAGCAGGTTATTTAACTATAAAATCTTCATAATAATTCCTACTATGTGGGTAGGAATTAGAGGAGGTCATCTCCATGGCAGACATTTAATAATTAATTTGGATTTCTTTCTTTTCTAGTTCACAGGGTTTTTATTATCTTTCATGAAAATTAAATCTTCATTTTGCTTCTCTCCTAGTTCTAAAATGTAGTGAGCAATCTAGGAGAGTGAAAGACACTTTCCCAAGAAAAGAATAGCTTCTGGGGTCATCGTGGCCTTTTGGGGTCTCAGCATCTATATGAATTTAATGTTTTAAAGCTGTTTGCTATAAAGCTTACAGGAAGTAATTTAATAAAAATGTAACGGGGAAAAAAAGACTCCAGTTATCTCCAAAAAGTCTGAACTCTGAAGTGTACCAACTTCTCTACTTAAAGACTGAGTAAAGAGTTTGCCCAACAAAAGGAAAAGGCATAGGGAGATGTAAAAGAGGTTTATTTGGTATATATAAGACAATGTCGAAGAAAACTGGGGAGAGAGGAAGGAAAATTAGAGTACCAAGGCTGAAACCTGCAGGGAATACACTATTTGGCTTCCCTCCAAAACGTCACATCATCCGTGTGTGAATGGCCTCACTCAGCGTAGAAATGCACGGGCTGGGGCCGCTCCTCCACCCCTACATCACCAGAGAAGATGATGAGCTTCTTGACAGGACAGAGGGAACATTAAAAAGAAGAACCAAAAGTCAAAAGTGTTTAAGGAATTCATATGGAAAAGGATATTCATGGCAAATGTGACAAAAGAAAAAAAAATCATAATTACCCCCATTTAATGAGCTCTTCCTATAGTTTTTTTCCAGATGTGATGAGTGGCTTGAGAAAACCTAGATCAAGAGTGTGGTCACAAAGTGGGTAATATGGTATAGATAAGGTCAAGAGGTTTAGATATGGTCATATTATATGCAAGGACAGCTATAGGTGTGCTGTCTTCCCTTAGCACAGCCAATGTGCCAGGAAGCCTTCTTGCTAAGTCCTGCCAAATTCAACTCCTGACAGAGCATGTGATATGAATGACATCATCACAGGAAAAGTAAGAGGCATCTCTCAAGACTATGAAGTCTGGGGTAGAAAACAAAATATGGGTACAGCATGATTATGCAAGCCATAACAGTGAATCAAACATAATAGCAATGACAGATTTCCACAGTGATAAATGCAGTCTTCAACAAGTAAGTATAGCAAGGGGGTCACTTTGTTCTCTGTCAGTCAAGCCAAACCTGGAAAACTCTTTAAGAATGATATCAACAGTTGGAAGAGAAAGTAGGCCAGTATGGCAAGAGATAAGGAATGGTTGTAAGCATTGAGGATGATTTGGGAAAGGTTACTGTAACAGCTTTCAAATACTTTCAGACCTATTAGATGGAGAGGGATTAGGTTTCCTTCAGGTAGTTTCAGAGGGCTGAACTAAAATCAGTAAGTGGATGTTGTCAGGAGGTAGATTTTGGCATGGCATCAAAAGAACTTCTGAAGAATTAGAACTATCTGAAATGAAACACATGCTCTGTAGGGTGGTGCACTCCTCTTGCTTGGAGATATTCAAGCATAGGCTGAACTACTACTTACCAGGAATTGTTGTAAAAGAGGATTTATATATCTGAGGAAGAGAAACAGTCCCAGATTTTGTGCGGCCCAAAGTTTTTAGATTTGGGGAGCCCTTTTTAAGAACGAAGAATACAAAATTATGCATAAAAATTCAAGAGCTTTGGAAGACACTTTTTAAAGTGATAATCCTCCAAACTTAAGCATCATGAACTTTGTAAATTCATATCATGGGAGTCTGCTGACATCAAACAAAAGTGAGATTTGAATTTGTTTTTAAATAACTCTTAATTTTGAAATAATTCTTTTTTTATCTATGTGGCAGCATTGAGGTAGTAGAAAGATAGGAGCAGCAAAAATTAGACACCTTATTTCATAAAGTTCTTAGAGTTCCCAGCTGGCCTCTGTGTCTTCATATCAGGATAAACTTGGGCGAATTACTTAACCTCTCTGAGCCTCAGTTCCTTCATCTGTAAAATGGAGGTGATGATCTCTATCTTGACATATTGTTTGGGAAAGACTAAATAAAATTATGTATGTAAAGCACTGGTGTATATATATATATATATATGGAAGTTGCATAACTAATGACAGCTAAATTGAAGGACTAATAAGATTTGGGTAATCATGAGGAAAAGGTTTTTAAAAATGCCATTTGGAGTTATCATCTGTCACCCTGAAGACAATGAATGACATTGTTCCACACCCCCCAATTTAAGGCATAAGCCAAGAGTTCGTGAAATGTCACCAAGCTACAATATTCACATTAGGCTTACTTCAGACAACTCAAGCTTATGAACAGACTTGAAAAGTTATCCCAGAACTGATTAGCCAAGATAAACACCTTTGTCCTCTGTGCCCTACTTCACTCCTTCAAAGTTTGGGATCAGAATCTAAGGATGGGGGGCATTTCTTGTCACTCTACTCCCAAGAAACAGCATGGCCAAATCCACCTATAGACACATGGTTCACACTATCTAGAGGGTAGTAACTTAGCAGAAGTTCCTGTGCATCACAGAACTCTAGGTCACTGTTCATCTAGAAGACTCCTGCTACCCTAAGGAGGTCCTCAGCCTGCAGCACTGGCATCACCCGGGAGCTTGTTAGAAATGTTAAAATCTCAGGCGTACCCTTGCATTTTAACAAGATCACTAGGTCATGTGCTGCACAGCAAAGTCTGAGAAGTGCCGATCCATACCACGCTGTAGAACTGGCTTTCCTGTCAGTGCTGTGTGCTTGAGGGCCCCTCCTTTGGGCTCTCAGAATGCATTTTATTTTATGAGGTTAGAAAGGTGAAGAGCAGGGGGCCTGCCTGCTCTTCCTAGGGAGAAGGCCCAGTCCACCCATTTCTCATTGACCTTTCAGTCTTTGGATTCTCCTCATTTTGTGCAACTCGTGAAATAGGACATTTCAAACTTGAGATGACAAGTTAAACTTGACAGAAGTTCCAGCCATCTCTCTGTGGCTACCACATTTTTTTTTAAGAGGTGGAAGAGAAAAGATGGGACCAGGGATTAGCTCCCACTCCAAAGAGACGCCCGGTCTCTCTAAACCTTTTTCTCTCTCCTTTCCTGCCCTCCCCTCCCTCTTCCCTATCAACTGCAGAAAATAAGCTGGGGGAAAATTCTTTAGTAATGACTTTTCCAGCCTTGGGAAGACCTAGGGTGGCAGGCCCAACCAGGACTGGGAATCGCTCTATCTTTTTCTAATTAGTGTGTTCTGGATCCACCTTTCCCAGCCTTGGCTGTGGCCTTACAGAAAAGGAAAAAGAGGAGGTGAAACCTACTAGGCCTAAACCTCTAGTCTAGACAAAATTTGTACTCCATCTGTCCCAGTGCACTGGCTTTTGGGAAGGTTTATCTAGTACCAAAAGACACACTTTGCTGACACTCTGTCCATATATTAATACTAAAAACTTATTTGCACTCACTATGCAATATATATAAGCACTTTACACATGTCAACTCATTTAATCCCCTAATAACCCTCTAAGGTAGGTAGCATAGTTGTGCCCGTTTTACAGATGGGCAATCAGAGGCAATCAGAGATTATAAACATTTGCAAGGTCACCCAGAATAAACTGGGAGAGAAAGGATTTGAACTCAGGCAACTTGAGCCAGAGATCTTATTCTTAACCAGCCTCTGACACATTTACCTCAGGAATCCTGTAGGGAGGAGTTTGGGTGTTCCCACACTCTAGCCCGGTTACCATCCTAATCGCATTACCATTCCCTACAGAGCTTCTTTGTCAAAGCATGCAACAGCAACAGATGTTAAATTAAACCATAGAGAGGTGTATGGCTGCGGTTGTTTGTTTAGCAGATCTACCAAGTTTTACAAAAGAAAAGGAAGCACTTCATGGACTCAGAAGGACTTCCCTCAGCTCTAGTAGTTAAAAAAAATATATGAAGGCCATATAAAATAATCAGGATAATCCAATCAAAGTGAGACAGAGTTACTCTTTTCTGAAATGATTTTCTAAGGGTAAGATTTTTCAGGACAGAACCAATTAAATTTGTTTCCTGTTAACCACAGTTCCTCACTTTGGGTAAAACAAGCCTACCATTTACAAAGTGCTTTCACAGATGTTTACTCCCTGATCTTTACAGCACCCCAAAGAGGTTGAGTGTCTTGCCTAAAATAACACAAGAACTAAGGGCCAGAGTTTAGACTGCAGCCTGGTCTCCTGAGGTAGACAGAGACCAGAGCACTGTTAGCTTACTGCCTGCTCTTTTCCTTAGTGGTAAAAGCAGAGTGGGAAGAAGTATGAGAGCATCACACTTTAAATCTGGAAGTTTCCAGTCACCCAGAAGTAGCAGCTAGCAAACACTAAAGACTTTATTCATGTACCAAATGCCAACCTAAGAATGTCACATGGTATAGTTCATCTAATTCCCACAACAAATCAATACGAAGCAAGGTATTATAATCCCCATTTTGCAGATGAAAAATCTCAGGTATGGAAAAGTTAAATAACTTCCTCAGACTCACCCTTCTAGCAAGTGGCAGAGCCTATATTCAAACCAGTACATTTGAATCCAGAATTATTCTTTCACCCACCAATGTCTCTGGTCTCTGCTGAAACATTAGGATCATATTGTCCAACAGAGCACCTAACAGCATCAGCCCTTGTGAAGCATCTGTGAATGGAAAAGGGAGAGAACGCAACATGTTCATGGTAAGAAAAAATTTTATCACAATACTCTCATTATGTTAAATCATCATTTGATGGCAAACTGAGCTCTTATCTGGGTGTCGGCATACAATATTAATAATTAATAAATTGAATCATATCAGTTTATATGATCCGAACACCTTCTCTGTGAAAGGTCTATGTTTGGTAACGGGGGCTCCAAAGACAACAAACGTGCCCCCTACCTTTGAGAAGCTGACAGGGAAGCTAGAGAGACAAGGCATCATTACACAAAAAAAGTTATATAAGCCAGAAAGGATAAATAAGAGCTCAGTACAATCATTGAAAAGATGTCATAGGGCAGTAGGTGATTAATTGCTAAATGAATTTTGTGGTCGAAAAACTGCTATAGGAGTCTAACGCAAGGAGCAATCCCTCCAGGCTGAGGTTGTAAAGGAAAACTTTGTCAGGAAGACAGAGTTTGAGTTGGATCTTAAAGGATGTCAAATATGTGAATGGCTCTAGGGGAGGGGAAGGCATTCCAGACAGACAGAACAGTGTGAGCATAGGTGTGAAGGTAAGAAAATGCTGGAAGTGCATGTTTAAGGTGGGGACAGTAATCAAGAAGCCTGATGGGGACCTGACACCATTGCAGGGCCAGCTCCTCAGGCCTCAGTGCTGCTGCTGTGGAGAACTCTTGGTAAAGGGCCCTGGCACTTACCAACACCGAACTATCCACCTGCACCCTGCCTGCCAGGGAGCTCTTGGGAACACACCCATCCACAGGATGGGAAACTCCTTCCAACAAATCTTGTGTTCCTCCCATACTCAGTGACACCTATTGTTTCTCATGTGGATTGCTCAGAAATCTTGTGTTCCTCCCATACCCAGTGACAGCTATTGTTTCTCATGTGGAGTCCACAGCACAGTCCAAGGCCTGTGGGTTCTAAGTCTTTGGGAACTCTAACGCCAGTAAATGCAACCACACCTCCCATCCCTGTCACCGACTGTGGAGGCTTCCTGAAAGGCAAGTTCCTCCAGTCATCTACCCTTGCTGTCTTTGTGTTTCCCATATTGCTCCAGACATCTTCTCGATGACTGGAGCCTGCTGCTCCAACAACATTCCCCAGAATTCCCTCTGGAATGCCACCATGTGGCAACAGCTCCCCAACCTGCTCACGTTCTTCCCTCTGTACCTTTTTCTGCCGTTCATACTTCACACAGTTAGGGCCAAAGTCCTTCTCACAACCAACTGCCACTGCCTTCAGTCAAAAAAGATGTATTTATGCCTTTTATGGGATATAGCAGTGAACAGAACAGCCCCAAATCCTGCCTTCAAGTTCTTGGAAGAGGGTTGCTAGGCAAAAAATGTAAACATGTAAACTTGGATGCTGATGACTCTAGGAAAAAGCAGCACAGGTATAAAATAGGAAATTCCTTTCGGAGTGGGCACAGAAGGAGGTCAGACAGGCCTTACTGAGCAGGTAAGAGTTACGCAGAGATCTGAATGAGATGAGGGAGCAGGCAACTGGGAAAAGAGCTCTCCAGGCATAGTAAAGAGCAAGTGCAAGAGCCCTGAGGTGGGGACAAGTTTTGCCATGTTTGGGGATAATAAAGAAGCTAGTGTGGCTGGAGGAGGATGGGAAAGTAGCAAAGTGGTAAGAAATCAAGTTAGAGAGGAGGCAGGTAAGATAGTGAAGGCCCTGGTGAAGATGTTGGAGTTACTCAGAGGGAGGTGGGAAGCCATGGGAGAGTTCTGAGTAGAAGAATAACATGATCAGAAATACACTGGAAAAAATAAATTAACCCAAGTGGTGTGTGGAGAATAGACACTGGAAGCAGGGAGAGTTTCTGGATTATTCTTCCATTCTTTTGCGGAAAGCGTGCGTCTCTTAGGGTCATGTTATCCAGTTGTAGCCTCTTCTTCACCTGGCCATCAGCTCCATAACTACTTCCTCCCTGTCATTCCTGAAGACTTTAACTTTAGCTGTTCTTTCACAGTCTCCCTAATACCTGCCATCAGCTGGAGGGATTTAGTGCACACTTGGACGCTTGGAGGCTCCATTTAACTGATCGGCTTCTTAGTTTGTTGACTTCCTCAATTCCAATTACTCTCACATCATTTTCCCAATTAGCCACTCAGTCCCATTTCTAGGCAAGGCCTTATCATCGCCTGGGACTAATCTGCTTCTGAAATCATAAAATTCTCAGTACATTGCATTCTCAAATCCCAATCTTCTATTTTTGCAGCTTTCTTATTTATTTACTCCTAGTTTAGCTGGTCCCCACATTGATGGAAAATACCAGTTCATTTGCTGTTCCTTCAATCCTTGCTACTCAATCCTTCTACACTCATTATGACTATTTTAAACATTCTTCATACTCTGCAAACCATCTGCATTCCTGTTTGCCCCTCATTGACTGTGGAAATTAAGTCCCTCAAATTCCTGCCACCCTATCCACCACCCCTATCTTTGCTTCTTCCTTCAAATCCCACAGGATGAAGCTAAAGCTTTAGCCTCATTCTCACCTCTCCCTCCCTGGGCATCTTTCTCCCACCCGCTCTTGACTTTTGCTCCTTCCCTTCAGCTTTAAATTTTCTCACATCTCTTATCTTAGAAACACACACACACAACCACCCCAAGCACTGCCCCCAGCACATGCCTCCTTATGCCTCTTGCCTTATCTTTCTCTCCTTCTTCACAGCCAAACTTGCTGGGAAAATATTCTATACCCTTTTGTGTCTACTTTTTCATTTTCCATTCAGTTTGAATCCTACTTTATTCACTGAAGCTTCTCTGCCACATTCACCAGATTCCTTCTCCAAGTCTCATCTATCTCCTCCTAACCACAGACAGGCCAAGCTCATGCCTGGGATGTTCTTCCTTCCACTACACACCTACTCATCCTGTTTGTTTCAGGAACTCTTTTGGCCTCAGGAAAGCCATTTCTAACACACTCCACCTTCTATCGCCATAAATTGCTGGGTGAGATGTCCTGTCTGCTGGTATAGCATCTTGTGCTTAATCCTTATGTACATTTATCACATTGTATGGAAATTTATAATTTACTTGTGAGCTTCCCTTGCTAGACCATAGCTAGTTGAAGTCAAGATCTATACCTGTATCACAATTCCTCATATGTTCTATACATGCTCTTTTGAATGAAATTTACAGAGAAAGTTGAATTCTGAAAAACAGCATATAGAATTTGAGTTTTCATCTCTGCGTATTAAAGAATAATTAAAAGTTGTCAACCAAAGTTGTGACTTGGTCAAAGGGGTAATTTATAAAAACCTTTTTCACTTCCCCATTCTGTCTGCATCTATAAACCTTCTCATTTCATAGGGCTCTATGAAACCACTATTCTACTATGTACAAAACTGAGCTGACTCTCAAAGTGTTTTCTAAGATAGGGAGTAAAGGATGATAAGCTGAATGGAGAAGGAGTGATCTTTGGCACTTGAATTTGAGACACATGTGGGACGACCAGGTGGAAATGTCTCTTGGGCTGCCGAACAACTGGGGTTGATGCTCAGGGAAAGTCTGAGCTGGAGACACATATTTTGCCTCAGCAGAATATGCAGGTCCACTGAAGCATGAGAGAATGTGTGCTCCCCAAGAGAAAGCATGTAAAACAAGAAGAATAGAGGGCTGGTACATCACATGAAGCCCCTGAGGACAAGGCCATTTGAAGGTTGGATGGTAGAAGAAGGATGGTGAGAGACAGGAGATGAGAAAGGAACCATCAGAGAAAAGAGAAAGAAGCCCAGGAAGGGCATGCGGTGACTAAGGCCGGCACCTGACTTCTAGCCCCTTGGGGCAAGTCCTCCAGCTATTTCCTTTCCCTGCCCTCCAGGCTCTGGGCTGAAGAATTCTGCTGTTGCAGGCCTGATACTCCTGCACCTGCGCCACATCTAGTTTTCATTGTTTCCCACCACTGGACAGAAACAGTTCATCTTTGGCCAGTTCCTACCACATTTACCCCAACAGCTATCCTACACCTTCACTCTCCCAAGGACTCTACTCATTCTCCACTCTCACTCTTTTCTCAGTAGCAGCTTTCTGAGATATCACCATTCAGTTCACCTAAAGTGTATAATTCAATGTTTTAAAGTATATTCATAGAGCTGTGCAACCAACAGAATCCATTGTAGGACATTTTCTCACCCCAAGGAGAAATCCTGTATGCTTCAGCCATCACCACACAAACCCTATCCCCCAGATGCCCAGCCTGAGGCAACCACTAATCTACTTTGTGTCCATAAATTTGCCTGTCCTGGGTATTTCATATAAATGGAATCATACAATACGTGGTTTCTGTGACTGGCTTCTTTCTCTCAGCATAATGTTTTCAAGGTCCATCCATGTGGTAGCATGAATCAGAACTTGATTTTTTAAATGAAGATTATGTATCTGAATAATATTCCATTGTGAGGATACATTACATTTTATTTATCCACTCATCAGTTGATAGCCATTTGGGTGTTTCTACCTTTTAGCTATTAATGAATAATGCTGCTACGAACATCTGTGTACAAGTTTTTGTGTGCACATATGTTTTATTTCTCTTGTGTATATACCTAAGTGTGGAATTTCTAGGTATGTGGTAGCTATGCGTTTAATAATTTGAGGAACTGTTAGACTCTTCTCTAAAGACTGTCCCATCCTCAATTCCCACCAACAGTATAGTATATGAGGGTTCCAATTCTCTACATCCTTGCCAACCCTTGTTTTCTCTTTTTGATTTTAGCCATCCTAGTATATAAGAAGTAGTATCTCATTATGGTTTTGATTTTCCTGATGACTAGCGCTACTGAACATCTTTTCATGTGTTTATTATTGGCCATTTGTAAACCTGCTTTGGAGAAGTGTCTATTCAGATCCTTTGCTCATTTTTTTTTATTGGATTGTCTTTGAAGTTGTGTGCTAGTCTGTTTGGGATGCCATAACAAAACACCATAGACTGTGTGGCTTAAACAGCATACATTTATTTTCTCACAGTTCTGGAGCCTGGAAAGTCCAAGATCAAGGTTCTGGCAAGGTTTGGTTTCCAGAGAGAGGTCGACTCCTGCCTTGCAAATGACTACTCTGTTCACATGGTCTTTCTCTGAGGGGAGGGGAACTTTTCTGGTATCTCTTCTTATAAGGACATTTATCCTATGGTTCAGGGTCCCCTCTTAGGACCTCATTTAACCTTATTATATCCTTACATGCCCTGTCTACAAACACAACCACACTGGGCATTATGGATTCAACATATGAAGTTTGGGGGACACAGATTCAGTCCATAACAGGTTGTAAGAATCTTTATATGTTCTAGATACTAGTCCCTAATCAGATATATGATTTTTAAATATTTTCTTCCATTCATTGGGTTGTTTTTTCACTTTCTTGATGATGTTCTTTGAAACACAGATATTTTAAATTTTTATAAAGTCTAGTTTATCTAATTTTTGTTGTTGTTGTTGGTTGTGCTTTTGGTGTCATATTTAAGAAATCATTACCTAATTCAAGGTCATAAAGACTACTCCTTTGACTTCTTCTGTGTTGCTCTACTCTCATATTTTGGTAGTTAGCAGCACCTAACTTCAAAGTAATGACATACTGGGTTTGAGCTGTGACTCCTCATTTACCAGTTGTCTAACCTTTGGGAAATTGTACTCACTTTTCTAAGCCTGTTTCCTCTTCTCTGAAGTGGAGTGAGATAATAAAAGCAACCTATTGCACAGGAAAGTTTTTAGGCTTCACTGAGTGTTTTTCAAAGCTCCTGACACAATGTATGGCACATATAAGTGCTCTGTAAATGTTCCCTGTTAGAGACCACCAACTGTAGCTCCTCAGTATTTCCTCATCTGTAGCTTAAACATCTGTTTTTTTCTTCACTTCTAATATCAGAGCAAGGGTGCAACTGACTTTCAAGTTATTTATTGCTAATAATATATCATCACAATTATATTGTTTAATATACGATCTATTATCTAAAGCTATGACTAATACTGCCCAAGATCTAACTTTTGGGTACATTCCTATATGTGTGTTTTGTAGGATGTCACACTATATTGATCATTTTAGCATTACTATACAAGCTGTATTTTTCCAGAAATGTAATTATGGCAATTTTACATTGCATTATATAAGTCAGAATGTAATACAACTATTAATTTGGATAACAACGGCCTATTTATATAGAATAGATGAAAAACCCACCAAAACATTTTGTTGCCATATAATTATACAGTCATTTATGGAATAAATGACCAGCTAACAGTATAATCTACTCTAACACCATGATAATTCTTCATGAACTTGGTTGGGAGTTATTCACAATAATAATTCCGTTTTCTTCTGACAGACCAATACTGGGAACCATCATAAAAGGTATTTCAAGAGTCTGACTAGTGACCTTCATTTCCAGTTTGCCCTGGATCAGTGGTTCTTAAGCTTCAGTTGCATTAGAATCACTTGGAGGGTATTTAAAACACAGATGCGGGCCCTATCCCCAGAGTTTTTTGCTTCAGTCGTCCTGGGTGAGGCCTGAGGATCTACATTTTTAACAAGTTCTCAGGCATTACTGATGCTGCTGGTTGGGGTCTGCACACTGAGAACCACTAGTTCTAGTATACAGTTAATAAGCACTGAGGGTCTCTAACCAGCATTTCTAAGTTGGCCAGCACCCAGGGAATTCCAGGAGTCTTCTAGATGCCCTCAAACTCTACTGGAGCTCCCTGAAGGATACATGGCACTCTAGACACCTCACAAATCCTTTACTTCTAGGTAAAGACAGAAACTCTTGAAAAATCTGTGGAATAGCACTTCTTTATAGGAAAGCTTCAGTCCCTTGGAAGCTCTCCTGACTATTGAGTCCAGACCATAGGGTTATCCTTCAGTCTAACTAATTATGTGCTTGGTCCAGTTTATTTTGTTTTGACTTATTCTTTGCAGCATAGCAGACCCTGTAACTGGTTTTTAGCATCCCACCCATGTTCAATTATTCCCTTATAAAAAACACAGGTCTGTTATATACACTTCTAAATTTACAGCCATTCCAGTGAGTTTTATGATAATTGTCATTTGCTTTCTGGTCCCTCTCATACTAACATTTTTGGCTTATTGGCAAGTTTTTCTTCTTTTCCTTTCCTTTCCTTCAGCAGTTGGTTTTGTTTTTTCTGCCAACAGAGGTAGGTATGTGACTAATACTTGAGCAACTCTCTTGGTCATGCTTTAGAACTGGAGCACAACCATCCCAAGTAAAAATTAGTGGGGCAAGATTCTCTTTCATATGGACTCACAATATGGAAAAGTATAGCTTCAAGGCTGCCATTAACCATTATCTCTGCAACACGCAGAAGAAGACCAACACAGAAAATAGAGCCAATAGAAGAGAACTTGATAATATTGTTTGAGCCTGGATTAAATCATGTCTGATAACAAATATTCTTGTCATTCTGAATTATTTGAGTCCATAAATACCTATTTTAAGTAAGCTAGTTTAAGTTGGGTTTCTGTCATTGCTAAAAATTCTGACTGTATACTTCCTGAAATTAACTACTGTATAGGGAAAAAACACTCCTGTGTTTCTCCTCTACTCTTAAAACTACACTCTACCTTTTGACCCTTCTGGTCACCAAATGTGTAGGAATTTTTCCCTCATACACAGCAATTCTCTGATTCTCCAGAAACCAGCTGAGTATCCTACAATTCAATTAAATTATGACATTATATGTACTTGGAGTTAGCATTAGATCCCACAGTAATGGTTTCAGTCCCACAAGACTGCTCCTTACCCCCAACTCAGGTGCCAAACAACTCCTACCACCTGGGCTTCTGACCTTCTGACTGGTTATGAATCAGAGGTTTCCAGGACCCCTTCATCAAGTTCAGTTATTTACTAGAATGGTCAGAGAACTCAGGGAAACAGTTCACTTAACTATTGTCTATTTATTACAAATGTTCAAAAGAAACAATAGGCCAAATATAGAGTCACTTGCCCGCACAATAGCAAACCAAGACTTCATTGAGAGAATGTGACCTTAACCAGTGTAGCTCTGGGCCAGAGGGGCTCCCAGCTCCGGACAAGTTCACTCTGGGTTCTCTTTGACTGGAGTATGTGGCGGGGTGGTGGTATAAGGGTTTATACCAAGCTTTATTCTCATGGTGGCAGGTTGAGTGCTAGAGTCACATCTGTATCAGCAAGTCCCCCTCTGTCTCCATCTCTGTCTCTGTTTCTGCCTCCACTCTAGCCTCTGCTCTCAACTCCAGCCTCTGGTCTCCCGCTCTCTTGATCCCTTGCTCCTCTGCTCTCTTGCTCTATTTCTAGCACTAGGCGGAGCTCTTTATATAGCAACACCAGCAATAATGTCTTACTGCCAATGAGTATACAAGCATGCACCTGTGCCGCAGGCTAAATATTACATCATTGCACATACACAGTGGGCAAGTATATTAGGATCAGGTGAGGATCCTGGCCATAGTAACTTCCATTTTCCCTACAACCAGTCAATGTGGAATTTTCTAATCAGCACTAGTGAGGTAATCTGCATGAAAGACCCACACGTCTCCCCAAAGGAAGGTGACCTTGCCTGAAACAATCATTTATGTTCTTTTAAAACAAATTCCTTGTCCCACCATTTTCTTTCTATGAATGTCTTCTATTTTTGTACAGCTCCTAGGAGCTCCTTTCTACTTGCTAGAAGAAATGCTGCCCCATTTATGAACTGTTGAATAAAACCAATTAGATCTTCAAATACTCAGTTGACTTTTTGTTTTTTAATACAAAGGATACTTCAAAGGATACCAGTGAACATCCTGATAGAAGAGATGTGTAGGGCAGAGTATGGGGGAAGGGGCTGAAAAAGATTCTTTGCTTGAGTAAACTTTAGTCAGGCTCCCCTGGCCCCTCTCTCCAGCAAGGCTCATCCCTGGTGCTGTACTTCCTCATAGAATCCAGTTTTAGCAAAAATCCTGCTAAGTCCAGTTTTGAGAACCCCCCATCCTTGATATCTCATCCCCCAAGGGAACAAACGCCTCATCCCCATTACCCCCCCTGGCAATATCTGAATCACCCAGGCCTGCCTTTAGCAAGAATCCCCCAGACTTGATTTCCCCTCTTACTAATTTTTCATTTACTACTGCCCCATGCCATAATTTGCAGCTTGGATATAAATCTCTACTTGTTTTGGTTATATTTGGAATGAAGCCCAGTTTTATATTAGAGTCTCTCTTCTATTGCAATAATTTTTTAAATAAAAGGTATCTTTACCCCTTTAACTTCTGTCCAGCTTTTGTTCTCTTTAACGGGACAAAAGAACTCCCATGACCTCTCCAAGTACATTACCCACTTCAGCACCTCTGTGTGTTCAGCAATCCAGAAGCTCTCTGAGCCACTGTCTTTTTGTGTTCATATGGAGGCTTTATTACATAGGCATGATTGATTAAAGCTTAGCCACTGATGACTAACTCAAACTCCCATTCCTCCCACTTCCCAGAAGTTAGAGGGTGGGGCTGAAAGTTCCATTTCCTAATCACTGGTTGGTTCCCCTGAAAACCAGAGTCCATCCTAGGGGAGTTCCAAAAGTCCCATCATTAACATAAACTCAGGTGTGGTTGAAAGGGGCTTATTAGGAATAATAAAAGACACTTTCATTTTTATCTCTCTGGAGCTATTTCAGTAACTGGAGCTATCTGAGGATAAAAGACCAATATTAAAGCAAAAGATGCTCCCATTGCTCTCATCAGTAAAGAAATTCCAATGGTTTTAGGAGGTCTGTGCCAGAAATGAAGGATGTAGATCAAATATATATTTCTTATAAATCATAACATCACAACTACTAATCAAAGATAATTTTTCATTGGAAAAGCTTAATTATGTACACACATTACGACCAGATTACATTTATATTCTTCAAATGAAATATAGGCTGCCACATTTTGAGACTTACTCAGTTACTAGTACTATTAATAACAAAGAAGTCTAAGAAGTTTGGTCATGGTGGGATTTATTGTCATAATTGTTAACATAAATATCAATATGACTTTCCTAATATACCACTGACAATGACTGTGAAAATTAAGGGAACATCACAGACATGGCATTGGGAAGCCTGCAGGAGACGCTCTCACGCTCACCACTCCTAGTAAACCTCAGATGCCATCAGAAGATTCAAACACTGTACTATTTTAACTACTTTACCACCCAGCAGGAGGAAGAAGGTTTCTCCCTTCCACCATTGGCCAGACAATGACAGATGGTCACAATTCAGTCCATAAGAAGCCATGATACCTGGGCTTTCCAGTTTACTGCAATGGACATTTCCCTTAGAACAGCCCTCCTAACTCAGCCCTTTCCTCTATAAAAGTGTTCCTTTCCTTTGTTCTCTGGACATGCCTATGGTTCTGCTATAGCTTCCATGTCCTGGACTGCAATTCTCCACTTATTCCTGAATAAACCAATTTTTGCTGGTAAATTAAGGGCCTTTTATTTTTATTTTATTTATTTTTTTATTTTGCTGTTGTTAACCTACAATTACATATGCAACATTATGGTTACTAGATTCCCCACATCATCAAGTCCCCACCAAATACCCCATTACAGTCACTGTCCATCAGCGTAGTGAGATGCTATAGAATCACTACTTGTCTTTTCTGAGTTGTACAGGCCTCCCCGTGCCCCCTCTACATTATGTCTGCTAATCGTAATGCCCCTTTTTACCCCTTGTCCCTCCCTTCCCACCCTTCCGCCCCAGTACCTTTCCCTTTGGTAACTGTTATTCCATTCTTTGGTTCTGTGAGTCTGCTGCTGTTTTGTTCCTTCAGTTTTTTTTTCCTTGTTCTTATACTCCACATATGAGTGAAATCATTTGATACTTGTCTTTTTCCGCCTGGCTTATTTCACTGGGCATAATACCCTCTGCTCCATTCATGTTGTTGCAAATGTCTGGATTTGTTTTCTTCTTACGGCTGAATAATACTCCATTGTGTATATGTACCACCTCTTCTTTATCCATTCATCTACTGATGGACACTTAGGTTGTTTGCATTTCTTGGCTATTGTAAATAGTGCTGCAATAAACATATGGGTGCATGTCTTTTTCAAACTGGGCTGCTGCATTCTTAGGGTGAATTCCTAGGAGTGGGATTCCTGGGTCAAATGGTATTTCTATTTTGAGTTTTTGAGGGACCCCCATTCTGCTTTCCACAATGGTTGAACTAATTTGCATTCCCACCAGCAGTGTAGGAGGGTTCCCCTTTCTCCACATCATTGCCAACATTTGTTGTTTGTCTTTTGGATGTTGGCCATCCTTACTGGTGTGAGGTGATATCTCATTGTGGTTTTAATTTGCATTTCTCTGATGATTAGTGATGTGGAGCATCTTTTCATGTGCCTTTTGGCTATCTGAATTTCTTCTTTGGAGAAGTGTCTATTCAGACCCTTGGCCCATTTTTTAATTGGATTATTTGCTTTTTGTTTGTTGAGGTGGGTGAGTTCTTTGTATATTTTGGATGTCAACCCCTTATCAGATATGTCATTTATGAATATATTCCCCCATACTGTAGGATGTCTTTTTGTTCTACTGATGGTGTCCTTTGCTGTACAGAGGCTTTTCAGCTTGATATACTCCCACTTGTTCATTTTTGCTTTTGTTTCCCTTGCCCGGGGAGATATGTTCATGAAGAAATTGCTCATGTTTATGTCCAAGAGATTATTGTCTATGTTTTTTTCTAAGAGTTTTATGGTTTCATGACTTACATTCAGGTCTTTCATCCATTTTGAGTTTACTTTTGTGTATGGGGTTAGACAGTAATCCAGTTTCATTCTCCTACATGTAGCTGTCCAGTTTAGCCAATGCCAGCTGTTGAAAAGGCTGTCATTTCCCCATTGTATACCCATGGCTCCTTTATCATATATTAATTGACGGTATATGTTTGGGTAATGTCTGGACTCTCTATTGTGTTCCACTGGTCTGTGGGTCTGTTCTTGTACCAGTACCAAATTGTCTTGATTACTGTGGCTTTGTAGTAGAGCTTGAAGTCTGGGAGTGTAATTCCCCCCATTTTATACCTCCTTCTCAGGATTGCTTTGGCTATTCAAGGTCTTTTGTGGTTCCATATGAATTTTAGAACTATTTGTTCCAGTTCATTGAAGAATGCTGTTGGTAGTTTGATAGGGATTGCATTGAATCTGTAGATTGCTTTAGGTAGTATAGCCATTTTGACAATATTTATTCTTCCTAGCCAAGAGCATGGATGCATTTCCATTTGTTAGTGTCCTCTTTAATTTCTCTTAGGAGTGTCTTGTAGTTTTCAGGGTACAGGTCTTTCACTTCCTTCATTAGGTTTATTCCTAGGTATTTTATTCTTTTTGATGCAATTGTGAATGGAATTGTTTTCCTGATTTCTCTTCCTGTTAGCTCACCTTTAGTGTATAGGAAAGCAACAGATTTCTGTGTATTGATTTTGTATCCTGCAACTTTGCTGAATTCAGATATTAGTTCTAGTAGTTTTGGAGTGGAGTCTTCAGAGTTTTTTACGTACAATATCATGTCATATGCAAATAGTGACAATTTGACTTCTTCTTTACCAATCTGGATGCCTTGTATTCCTTTGTTTTGTCTGATTGCCGAGGCTGGGACCTCCAGTACTATGTTGAATAACAGTGGGGAGAGTGGGCATCCCTGTCTTTTTCCTGATCTTAGATGAAAAGCTTTCAGCTTCTTGCTGTGAAGTATGATGTTGGCTGTGGGTTTGTCATATATGGCCTTTATTATGTTGAGGTATTTGCCCTGTATACCCATTTCGTTCAGAGTTTTTATCATGAACGGATGTTGAATTTTGTCAAATGCTTTTCAGTATCTATGGAGATGATCATGTGGTTTTTGTCCTTTTTGTTGATGTAGTGGATGATGTTGATGGATTTTCAAGTGTAGTACCATCCTTGCATCCCTGGAATAAATCCTACTTGATCATAATGGATGATCTTTTTGATGTATTTTTGAATTCGGTTTGCTAATATTTTGTTGAGTATTTTTGCATCTATGTTCATCAGGGATATTGGTCTGTAATTTTCTTTTTTGGTGGTGTCTTTGCCTAGTTTTGGTATTAGAGTGATGCTGGCTTCATAGAATGAGTTTGGAAGTATTCCCTCTTCTTCTATTTTTTGGAAAACTTGAAGGAGAATGGGTATTATTTCTTCTCTATATGTCTAATAAAATTCAGTGGTGAATCCATCTAGCCCATAGGTTTCGTTTTTGGGTAGTTTTCTGATTACTGATTAAATTTCGTTGCTGGTAATTGGTCTGTTTAGGTTTTCTGTTTCTTCCTTGGTCAGTCTTGGAAGGTTGTATTTTTCTAAGGCGTCCATTTCTTCTAGGTTTTCCAGCTTGTTAGCATATAGATTTTCATAGTATTCTCTAATATTTCTTTGTATTTCTGTGGGGTCCGTCATGATTTTTCCTTTCTCATTTCTGATTCTGTTTATGTGTGTATATTCTCTTTTTCTCTTAATAAGTCTGGCTAGGGGTTTACCTATTTTGTTTATTTTTTCAAAGAACCAGCTCTTGGTTTCATTGATTTTTTCTATTGTTCTATTCTTCTCAATTTTATTTATTTCTTCTCTGATCTTTATTGTGTCCCTCCTTCTGGGGACTTTGGGCCTCATTTGTTCTTCTTTTTCCAATTTCAGTAATTGTGACTTTAGAGTATTCATTTGGGATTGTTCTTCCTTCTTTAAATAGGCCTGGATTGCAATATACTTTCCTCTTAGAACTGCCTTTGCTGGGTTCCACAGAAGTTGCAGCTTTGTGCTGCTGTCATTTGTCTCCACATACAGTTTGAGCTCTGTTTTGATTTGGTTATTGATCCACTGATTAATTAGGAACATGTTGTTAAGCCTCCATGTATTTGTGAGCTTTTTTGTTTCCTTTGCACAATTTATTTCTAGTCTTATAGCTTTGTGATCTGAAGTTGGTTGGTAGAATTTCAATATTTTTGAATTTACTGAGGTTCTTTTTGTGGCCTAGTATGTCGTCTGTTCTGGAAAATGTTCCATGTGCACTTGAGAAGAATGTGTATCCTGTTGCTTTTGGGTGTAGAGTTCTGTAGATGTCTGTTAGGTCCACCTGTTCTAGTGTGTTGTTCAGTGCCTCTGTGTCTTTACTTATTTTCTGTCTGGTTGGTCTGTCCTTTGGAGTGAGTGGTGTGTTGAAGTCACCTAAAATGAATCCATTGCTTTCTATTCCCTCTTTTAATTCTGTTTTATTTGTTTCACATATGTCTGCACTCCTGTGTTGGGTGCATATATATTTATAATGGTTATATCCTCTTGTTGGACTGACCCGTTTATCATTATGTAATATCCTTCTTTATCTCTTGCTGCTTCCTTTGTTTTGAAGGCTATTTTGTCTGATACAAGTACTGCAACACCTGCTTTTTTCTCCCTGTTGTTTGCATGAAATATCTCTTTCCATCCCTTCACTTTTAGTCTGTATATATATTTGGGTTTGAGGTGAGTTTCTTGTAAGCAGCATATAAATGGGTCTTGCTTTTTTATCCATTCTATTACTCTGTGTCTTCTGATTGGTGCATTCAGTCCATTTCCATTTAGGGTGATTATTGATAGATATGTACTTATTGCCATTGCCGGCTTTAGATTCGTTGTTACCAAAGGTTCAAGGGTAGCTTCTTTACTATCTAACAGTCTAACTTAACTCTCTTGTTAAGCTATTATATACATAGTCTGATGATTCTTTATTTCTCTCCCCTCTTATTCTTCCTCCTCCATTCTTTATATATTAGGTGTTTTATTCTGTACTCTTTTGCATTCCTTTGACTGTTTTTGTGGATAGTTGATTTTATTTTTAGCCTTTAGTTAGTATTTGGATGGTCTGCTTTCTTTGCTATGATTTTATTTTGTCTGGTGACATCTTTTTAGCCTTAGGAGTACTTCCATCTAGAGCACTCCCTTTTAGATATCCTGTAGAGGTAATTGTGGGAGGCAAATTCCCTCAACTTTCGCTTGTTTGGGATTTGTTTAATCCCTCCCTCAGATTTAAATGATAATCGTTCTGGATACAGTATTCTTGGTTCAAGGCCCGTCTGTTTCATTGCGTTAAATATATCATGCCATTCTCTTCTGGCCTATAAGGTTTCTGTTGAGAAGTCTGATGTTAGCCTGATGGGTTTTCCTTTGTAGGTGATCTTTTTTCTCTCTCTGGCTGCCTTTAATACTCTGTCCTTGTCTTTGATCTTTGCCATTTTAATTATTATATGTCTTGATGTTGTCCTCCTTGTGTCCCTGTGTTGGGAGACCTGTGGACTTCCACGGTCTGAGAAACTATTTCCTTTCCCAGCTTGGGGAAGTTCTCCTCAATTATGTCTTCAAAGACACTTTCTATCCCTTTTTCTCTCTCTTCTTCTGGTACTCCTATAATGCAAATATTGTTCCATCTGGATTGGTCACACAGTTCTCTTAATATTCTTTCATTCCTAGAGATCCTTTTATCTCTCTCTGCCTCAGCTTCTCTGTACTCCTGTTCTCTGATTTTTATTCCATTAACAGTCTCTTGCACCTCATCCATTCTGCTCTTCAGCCTGGCAAGCGATTGTTTCATTTCTGTAATATCTCTCCTGCCTTCCTCCCTTAGCTCTTGCATATTTCTCTATAGGTCCATCAGCGTGGTTATGACTTTTATTCTGAATTCTTTTTCAGGAAGATTGTTTAAATCTATTTCATCAGTTCCTCTCTCTGGGGTTGTCTGGGTGAGTCTTGACTGGACCATATTCTTCTGTCTTTTCATGGCCAAAACCATGGTCGCAGGCAGGTGCCACGTGTGTCAGCTGGGAGAACAAAGTCCCTTCCTGCTTTTCTTCTCCTTGCCCTTCTCTGCAGCCTGTGTCGGTTACCTGCACACTGGGAGGCAGTCTCTGGGATAATCCCCTAAACTGCCGTGGACAGGGCCACCCTCAGTCTAGCCTAGAGAACTGCGGGGGTTTGTAGCCTCACCGGGTGCGTTCTACAGCCCTTGGTGCCTTTCGGCCCTTGCCCTGTCTTCTGGGCCTTTCCGGGTTAGCTCCAGGCCCGCCAGGAGGAGATTCTGTGTGACCCTTCCCGGTTAGCTGCGCACCTGCTGGGAGGAGATTTTGTGTGGTTGTTATGGGTGGGGCCGCTCTCCCCCTGTTCTGCAGTTGTGGAGATCTGCCAGCGCTGGCCAGGGGAAATGAATGGCAGGCTGCTTATCCCCGTGAAGGACTTTGGGGCTGCTTTACCCAGAACCCGGTTAGGGGGCCCGAAGTTCCTCAAGATTCCTAGGTTGCTGGGTTGTGTGCACTGGGACGATTTTGTTCCGCTGTTGGGCCCTTGTCTCTTTAAGACTTTTAAGAAAGCGCCCGCTTTCCTTTTGTCCCAGGGGAGCCAGCTGTGGGGACCCGCTCGCAGTCTCCGTCTCAGATCCTGCCCTTCCGTTTCTCTAATATCCAGTACACCATGCGATGTGTGTCTGTGCTCCCAGTGCAGATCACCAGGGCTGATTATTTAGCAGTCTGTGCTTCCACTCCCTCCCCACTCTGATTCTTTTCCTCCTGCCGGTGCGCTGGAGTGGGGGAGTGCTCGGGTCCCACCGGGGCACAGCTTTGTATCTTACCTGCTTCGTGAGGTGCTGAGTCTCACAGATGTAGCTGTAGCCTGGCTGTTGTACTGTATCTTCTGGTCTCTCTTTTAGGAATAGTTGTATTTGTTGTATTTTCACAAATATATATGATATGGTTTGGGGAGATTTCTGCCGCCCTGCTCACGCCGCCATCTTCCTCCAGTATCTCTTGACTTTTTTTTTTAAGGTTAACATAACCCAAGATGGTATTTGTAATATGGAATTCGTCATAGGGTAAAAAAAAAAAGTATAACCTCACAAAGCTCTAAGTTATATACCATTGTTTAACAAATGTAAATTCATACTGCTCATGGAAGTGTGATTGGGTATTTACATTTATCTTCATAATAGTTGAATACTTACCTGAAGTATTCTGAAGAAATTAGAGTTAAGCAACTTGCAACAAATGGCAGCTGCAGGTGGTTCGAGACTGATGACAGCACCTACCTTTGAATTTGGCTTTTCATGTGTTCTTTCATGAATTGCCAATAGTATATATTACATACCCACATAATGAGCAAATTGAAACAACTGTTTGTACAGAGGTTAGGCCTTAAATTGTTTTTGCTGTGTAAGTGAATATTTTCCTTCTTAGCTTGCAGGTCCTCTCATGATACCCAGTCCTTCTCTGAACCTAGTCTCATAGTTAGCTGCGTACAGAGCCTACCTAGTACCTCTGTGATATTTAACTAAGGGAAACCTCAGTGGCATGGTGTTAGGAAGCCTATAGGAATAGCTCTCATGCCTACCACTCCACATAAATCTCAGATCCCACCAGAAGAGACAGACACCATACTGTTTTAACTACTTTAACACCCAGCAGGAAGAAGGCTTCCTCTTTCCACCTCAGCCCAGCCAGTGGTCACAACCCAGCCAACAGAAGCCATATGTGGGACTTTCAATTTACTCCAATGGACTTTTTTCTTAGAACAGCACCCCAACTTGGCCCTTTCCTCTCCAACTATAGCAGGCCTCTGGTTCTGCTTCAGTTGCATGTCCTAGATTGCAATTTCCTGCTTATTCCTGAGTAAACCCATTTTTTCTGGTGAAATAAATTTTATTTTTAAGGTTAACACTCTCATCCTCCCCACTTAAGGTCACCATAACTCTGCCATTTACTTTGCCCACCCAGCAGCTCTCATTTGTCTACAGAAAAACTTACCCCAGATTCCTGCCCCACAGAGCTTCTGCTCTTCAGGTACCATGATCTAAGATAATATCTGCAGTGGGGCTAGGGTAGTACCCCTGTCTGTGATAACACAGTGATGGGCTTATATCTGGCTGCTAGAGAAGAAAGTGGTTAACCCAATTAGAGAAAAGATTTCTTGTACCATAAAACTTAATTCATATGCTTGTGTTAAATTAAAGGAAGAGGACTTTAGACTGAGATGGTGTTAATACCTTAGCAATTTACATAAGTAAATCTAACCCTAAACAAGTAATTGCCTCAAGGTTAAGAAATCAAAAATGAAGGAGAGCCAATCACAAACAGCCAACTTTGCTAAATAAGGCAAAAGCTTAACCTATAGCCAATCAAGTAGTTTCCTGCTTTGTTTCTGGCTTTTCTTCAAAAATTTCTTTCCTCTAGCTCCTCAGTGGAGCACTCTTAATGACTTCACCTCACACCAACCAATGCAAATTGTTTTTGCTCAAATAAACTCTTAAAAATTTAATACTTCGATTTATCTTTTAACACATGTTATCAAACCTTTCTTTAAAATGATGAGTCTTTGTTTCTTAAGAACCCAAAATGTAAGAATAGTAGACAGGCAGATAATAACAAGAAATATCAGTCAAAATTTCAATTGTCAATATTTAAACAGTAGGTGAAAAAAATAAGGAAAAATGTCTTTATACTTTTCTTCTTTGATTATAAGATATTTAATAGTACATGCCACAACCCATCTGCATGTATATTTATAAAATGAATCAAGAGCCTATTATTTTGGTCCAAGGTGTACACCTCAACAGATAACTATGTCTGGTTTTAAAGCTATGGAGATTTTGTGGATTTAAGAATTGTACATGAAGACTCCCAGAAAGAAAAGCTAAATACAATAGTGCTTAAAGCTAGGAATGTTGAGCATTCCTCCCTTCCCCACCCCCACTCAATGTGTCTCATGCAGTGTTAATGAGCCAAAAGCTTAGAGTCAACTACAGTGGAGGGAAGCTTTCCTTCTTTCCTTCTTGATAGGGCATAAAGTCACCAACCCCCTGCTCCACCCAAACAAACCAAAAGCAAATTATTATTAAGAATTTATACCAGGGAGGGTAAAAGGATAAAATATCAAAAAGCTTTGTTCATTTGCCCTAACATCTATAATTATGTCCTGGTCCAATTAATTGGGGTGGCAGAATATTTTGAAATTAGCTTCCATTGAAGGGATGGCACACCATTGCTATAGTAGAGACATGGTCCACATACTCAAATTATAGGTGAAAGATTTAAAAGAGGTAGACTTTAAAATAAGCTCTAAAATAAGGTATGGGGGAACTTTCCTTTTAATGTACATTTTTCATTATTTTTGTAAGGGAATTAGGATGGCTTAAAATTTTTTATGGTGAATTCTTTGTCAAGGTCAAAGAAAAAAATGCAATATTTATACTCTTAAAAAGGAACCTCTTCATAAGTGTTGTGTGATTTCTGAAGATAAATACTCTAAAGATACAAAATCAAATCTTCCATAAGAAAATTTAAGATTTTTGACCTACATTTTGCCATAATGATGGTATAAAAGAGCAGCCAAAATGAGGTTTTTGTTGTTGTTTTTGGTATTGTCATGATTTTAAAGAATCAGTAAGTATTGAAGTTTTCAAGTAAACTAAAGGTGGGGACTGTAATTTCTGTGTGGAATCATTACTGGCATGCCAAATATATAGTCCCTCAAATTAATTCTTTCCTGTATTAAGTTTTGCAATGAAATCCACTGAGTAGATTCTTTTTCTGTCACAAATACATATTTAAATGACTAACATTAATAAAGGGAAGCAATTCATTATATGAAATATTACCTTACAGAAAGCTTATCACAAATGCATTCACTTCCTAAACTGAAAGTCTCTATAATGTTTTATAAACTGATTGTATTTAATTATTTTAATTAGGTCTGCAAAATATTTTACAACTTAATACTATTTGCTGTTTTATAATATAGTTACTTCCCAGGTGATTTCTTTCTTGCATTTACCAAGACTGGGCTGCTAACTATAATTCTGACCTGTTATTATTACATTTATTTTAATGCATAATATGTGTCTAGGTGGCTACTCTTTCCTTTTTGCTAACATCCGATTTTGCCATGTGCTCCAGTTCTAAGCCCTAACTTTTTGGACACAAAACAGTCAGAAGAGGAAAATGTAAATAAGTTCAATCATTTAAGTTTCTATTTAATAAATATACATCTAATTTAATACTCTTGTGGTATCTAGTTCTTGATAAGACCATCATCTAACCTGAATATTTCAGTTCTCTTTGTTTCATATTGATGATTTGCTTAATTCAACTGAACTTATTCAAGCCAGTTTTTAAATTATTTCTTTAACAAGTGGGTGACTTAAAGGTTAAAGAAAGAGGGCAATCCAGTCACTCAAAGGTACAATAAAACCATAAAACCATTAAGCAAAGTAGTTCCAACACAAGTAACAACTGAGGTGGCCAAGGAAAAATCAGGTGCTAGGAAACCTAGTCTAAGGGCAACTATTTAAATATTCAGCAGTAAACTTGACTCTGCACTCTGGGGCCATCTGATAGAAAATGGAACTGTGATGTGTCATGGACTATACGTACCTGTGTGTCAAGATGAACAAACTTCCCTACCTTGTACTTTGGTAGCTGCATATCCCACAGAGATCTTGATAGGCATAATAAAAGGCATTCAGAAGTTGTTTTAAGCAGAGGACAATTTTATCCCACTAAAAGTTTAATCCTAATGAAGAGCATAAAATGTTAACTCATGGTTCTGGAATTTCCTGTAGGGACCTAGTGTCATCTGGGTTGACAGATTACCAACTAATTACCTTGTACAGACAAAAAGTTTAAAGAGTCTAGGGCATCAGTCTTTAGACATTTTTGTTCATATACACCCTAAAATAACTGAAAAATGTCATGCCCTTGAACATATAAAAATACCTAAAAATTTCCATGAGAAGTTTAAAAGTTAAAAGGATGTAATTTTTAGCAAACTTTAACTATTGCATTTTAAAATTGATGCTTTTACAGTACATTTAAAAGTACAAAATATAATTTAAATACCATATAGATTTGATACCATTATTATTCACTTAAATTACATGCACAAGGTTTTCTTCAGTAGTCAGAAATTTTACCGTGTTCCTATTTTCTTTGAACTCATATGTCCATTCTACTTCCACTATAGAATTATCTTTGGGGATGAATTATCATTGAAATAACTATTGACATTCAATTGCTCAAAGTTCAATTGTATAGATATCTTAAAATTATTTTATGCCCTCCTTCATACTTCCTTTTGTGCTGGATATTTTTGGTGTGGTTGTGGGCATTTTGAGGGAACCAGCTAAAAGCAAGTTGAATTGGGGACAAGTCTGGTGTATGTTTAATAAGTTATATATCTATGAGATTGACAATCATTTCTGCAACAGGTAAGTAAATGGCTAGACATTTCAGAGTGGGAGCAACACCTACACAACTAAATCAACTCACCTGGAATCTTGACACAAAGGTGCAGGGCTAGAGGTTGAAAGATGATATGAGTGTAGCACTAGCACCAAAAGCACCTAGATGGTAGAAAAGAAACAGAACTTAGAATTAATGGAGTTGGAAGCTAGTTTCTGTGGAAAACTGTTAGCAAAGGATTTGGTTTTCTTAAACACCTAATCAAAACAGAAGTTCTCACTTATCAGAAATATACTTGATCATACAGTGAATTAGTTTTTTCCCACTTTTTGATAAAAGTTATACAAAATAGAATTTTTTTGTCAGTCACAAATGTGTGGCAATGCTACAATCAGCATTTATGTGGGTGAGTAAAGTCACAGTTTTATACATCTAAATGTGAATAATTTTAAAAATTGATCAAGCATGTTAGGGGAAATATCAAATTATATTCCTACTCTTTCCATAACATTAATATATTGAAATCATTATGTAACAAAGAGGCCATCAAAGAATATGCAGGAAAAAAAAAAGTTTATATTTAAAAAATTTAGAGATGTGTAAGGCACTGCTCTGGTTTGAATATTTGTGTCCCCCAATGTTCCTAGGTTGAAATTCTAATGCCCAAAGTAATGGCATTAAGAGGCAGGGCCTTTTGGAGGTGATTAGGTCATAAGAGCAGAGCCCTCATGAATGTATCAGTATTTTCATAAAAGAGACTCCACAAAACTTCCTAATTCCTTCTGCCATGCCAAGACACAGCCAGAAGGAACTGGCTATGAACCAAAAGGCTCTCATCAGAACTTGATCATGCTGGCATCTTGATCTTCGACTTTCTAGACTCTAGAACTATGAGAAATTACTTCTGTCATTTATGAGTTACCCAGTCTGTAGTATTTTTCTTATAGATCAGACTGAATGGACTAGGACTGGCACTTAATTAAAATATTGTAATATTTCTAGATTTAGAAATTTTGCATCTCTTAGTATAATATTTGTAATGTTTTAGAATTTTCAATTCCAAATAAATAGTCATATCCATACCTAAATTTTAATTCCTTTTCTTGATGAGCCCATCCTCCTCCTCAAATTATATAAGCCTCAAACTTCATAAAAGCTACCTATACTTTGCTCTGGTTTTTGTGCCCCAGGGGTGAAAAATTACTTTTTTAATTTCTAAAATTCACATAATACAAATGTATCAAAGATGTCAAGGGGATGATAATGTTTTATAGTTACCCAATTTCTTTCTGTAGAAGGAACACCATTACCAGCTTATTTTTAACCTTCCATGGGTATTCTATTTAAAAGTGTATATGTATGAATGCACATTTGGTCAATTTTTTAAATATAATATGAAAGATATATATTTTTATTCTGGATTTAGTCATATTTGGTTTTATTATGTGTATTATATTCGAAATTTTGTGATTTTTGAAAAAAGGGCAAAATATAATTTTGTATTGACAAGAAAGAGCTCAATTGGAATTTTCTATTAAAATTTGGATTCACTCTTAAACAGTGGTCAGGCTAAAATAAAAGAGGCTCCTGCAGCATATCTCAATCCAGAATATCCCAAAATGTACTAGAATAGTCTGTCTTAATGTACAATTTACCCTTAATGGAAATACTAAGTTAAAGAATAAAGCATCAGAGAGCTTTGAGATTAGGGATGCTTCACAGATACCAATTGTTTTGGGCTTATGAGTGTTTTTTCTTTTCTCTCAACTTTCTAATTTGAAAATTTTCAAATGATTGTGAAGATTGCAAGTGGAGGACAATGAATATTAATTTATCCTTCACATTGATTTATCCTTCGCCAAGATTGTTAACATTTTACACATTTGTTTTCTTTTTCTAATTAGTGAGAATAATATTAAGTGCATATTATTATTCCTGCTGAATCATTTGAGAGTAAGCTGCAGAGCTATACCACTTGACAAAACCCTCAGGGTCACAGACATGGGCTTTATAAGGCTTTGTTGAGTCATGAGGAAATGTTATTATCTCTCATTACCTCACAGAAGCCATTGTGCTTAAATGTGAAAAGGGTTGCTACCCACCTCTTCACTCAGTGTGCTGGAAAGAGGCTCAATTTTTATCTCATTCACAATTTTCACCATTTGGCTTAACTTTGAATTAAGATCTTGAGACACATTTTTACCTTCCTGCTGTTCTTAATTGAGAAAGCAGCCTGGGAATTGGCCCTTGGGTAAAAGCCCTATTTATTCATGTACCAATGTGCTTTCTTTTTGCACATGTCATGGGTGTCTATCACACACTTTCCAGTCCATATCATGGTTTAAAAAATAATAATTAAAACAAAACAAAACAAATCTCTTCTCCAACAGCATGATGAGCCAGGGGTTCCCTGGATAATTCTGCCCTGAGATGACCATTTGCCACTGAACGATCCTCCTTTCATGTTCAAGAGGATGAACCTGACACACCATACCAGGCAAATTAGAATCATGAGGCTTTTGGGTCATTTCCTTGCTGAGAAATAACTTGTGTATATTTCAGCAAGAGGATGGAGTAAATGTATAGGTTTTTTTTTTCTCTTTCAATACTTTAAAGATGTCACTTCACTGTTCTTTGCCTTGTATAGAAGCCAAAGAGGTTTGACCCAGGAATTCCACTCCTAGGAATTTACCCTAAGAATGCAGTTTCCCAGTCTCAAAAAGAAATATGCACCCTATGTTTATCGCAGCACTATTTACAATAGTCAAGAAATGGAAGCAACCTAAGTGTCTATCAGTAGATGAATGGATAAAGAAGATGTGGTACATATACATAATGGAGTATTATTCAGCCATCAGAAGAAAACAAATCCTACCATTTGCAACAACATGAATGGA
Source organism: Smutsia gigantea (assembly GCA_032199065.1). Lineage (NCBI taxonomy): Eukaryota > Metazoa > Chordata > Mammalia > Pholidota > Manidae > Smutsia > Smutsia gigantea. The sequence continues at coordinate 28,062 of JAVSCE010018439.1, read as the reverse complement.
GCTAGAGGGTATTATGCTCAGTGAAATAAGCCAGGCAGAGAAAGACAAGTACCAAATGATTTCACTCATCTGTGGAGCATAAGAACAAAGCAAAAACTGAAGGAACAAAACAGCAGCAGACTCACAGAACCCAAGAATGGACTAACAGTTACCAAAGGGAAAGGGACTGGGGAGGAGTGGGTGGGAAGGGAGGGAGAAGGGGAAGAAGGGACATTACGATTACCACCCATAATGTAGCGGGGGAGGGGGGGCACAGGGAAGGTAGTATAGCACAGAGAAGACAAGTAGTGATTCTATAGCATCTTACTATGCTAATGGACAGTGACTGTAATTGGGTATGTGATGGCACTTGATAATGGGGGAATCTAGTAACCACAATGTTGCTCATGTAATTGTATATTAGTGATACCAAAAAAAAAAAAAGAAGCCAAACAGGGTAAGTCTGCTGTACCTCTTATCTTCTTTCCTCCATATGTGTTATGAATTGAATGTTTGTATCCCCCTGCCCCAAATTTATATGTTGAAATCTTAACCATCAATATAATATTAGGAGGTGAGGGCCTTTGGGAGGTAATTAGGTCATGAGCAAGGAGCCCTCATGAACAGGATTAGTGCCCTTCTAAGAAGACATGAGCTCTTGCTCTTGCTCTCTCTGCAATGTGAGGATACAATGAGAAGATATCCATCTGTAAACGAGGAAACAGGACCTCATCAGACACCAGGTCTGCCTCTAGAATTTTGAGAAATACATGTTAAGCTACTCAGTCTTTGGTATTCTGCTGTAGCGGCCCAAACTCACTAGGGCAGTATATAATGTGTCTTTTTTCTCTGGCTGCCTTCAATATTTTCTCTTTACCTTTGATGTTTGTATGTTTGAATATGAAGTTTCTAGGGCTGTGTGTTTTGTTTTGATTTATTGAGTTATTATTTATCTGGCTTGTGGTTTTCTGATCCCTTTAGCCTAAGGCTTTTGTCCGTAGGGGCAAAGTGCTAGCTGGAATTCCTGCCCTTCCTAGAGTGGTGACAACTCTCCTCATCTATACCTGCACCCCAAATTAGGCTTTCACTGGTTTCCTGCCATGTTTCTAATCTTTCTGATGAACATCAAAGAAAAGTAGGTCTTTGAAGAAGAACCCATGAATGGGTGTGCATGGAAGCATCTGCAACTTCCATGGGTTTTAAAATACTATGCTAGCCAATGCTCATACTTGAGCATTTTGTTAAAAACTGTATGGAATTCTTCTTACCCGTTTATATGGCACCATATATTCCTTTTTTGCCTGGCCCCAGCTGAGTCAATGCTTGCATCCAGAATCTTCCTGGATTTTCCTGTCTTTTGTTAGAGTTCAGGCTAAGTGGTTGTCTGAGATCTTGACTCTAAAAGTTGTGATTTTGAGAATTATCCAGCTTTTATTTTTTTGTTATTTGGCTAGAGTGATACTCGTTCCATCTTTGAACATTCATAGCAGGAAACTGAAGTCCCAAAATCAAGATATGTTGAACAGAGAAATTATGCATTTCAAACAGGAAAGGATTTAATAATTTAGCTAATATTTTACTATTGAGAAGAAATAAGTATTCTCCTTCAAAAGTGTTGACTTTACAAAAGTGCTATAAATTTAAATTTTAATGGATTTTTAAAGAAAAATTTAAGCATTTGTTTTAATTATTTTTATTTTAATATTTCTATGAAAGAATATTACTATGTAATACTTTAAGAAGCAAATATTTAGTTTCTATTTTCCATAATCTGATTGATGTGATCATAGTATTAATACATGTATTAGTGTGAGGTTTTCAAATAAATATCTGTGAATCATACACCAATAGTGATCATCAACATAAACTGTGAGGGAAAATATGTAAAAAAAAAACCTCATAACAATAGAAACAGAACTTTTTTCCTAGCATTACTCACAGCCACTTCATTAAACTTTTTTTCTCCTCTAGAGGCCATCGACATATTTTCTATGTGACTTTCTATCTTAAATGTTTTTATTGATAAATTAGATAAATGAATATTCTGTGACATCAGTACAAAATTTTGAAGCTTATTCTATTGGACATTTGTTCTGTGCTCCCATTCAATGAACATTCAGTGGTTAAATCAATTTGTCCACTTCTAGGTTAAAGAACATTAAACAGGTTTGTTGTTTTTTAAATAATGAGACTACTCAGAGCCTTAACATGTGATTATGCATTGTAAATCTCACAGGCTATAACCTTCAGAGTTTCCAAACTGTATGTAATCTCCACACACTCTGGTAAATGCTGCATATTTTTAAATAGAAAAAAAATTGATGGATATTCATCATGTGCAAGGCTGTTACATAATGGAGATACTTTACCTTCATGGGACAAACATTTATTTTCAAATAGATTCCATTCTTTTAAAAGAAAGCAGAGAATCATTATTCAAAAGAATACTTGCTTCATTGCCATAGAAATTAAATAATTTTAATTTTAATATATATTAAAAATATATAATTTTAAAATATATTAAAACCTAAATAGCAAAGCATATTTTATAAAATATGAGTATGAATAGGTTAATATAAAAATATGAATTTACAAGACAAACGTTAAGCTCTAGGAGTAAATGAACAAAGGATATAGATAATCCACATAAGCGATAATATTATTTAAAAAGCTATTGTCCCTAGTAATCAAAGCAACATTTTGGTACTATGCACATGAATTTGCCCAAATTAAAGAACATCCAAGCAAAACAAATACAGTTCTGAACAGTTGTATTCAAACAAGCTTATTTGGAGAGTATTAAAGGCAATACTTATCAATATCCAAAATCAAGTCCATCTGCTCACTGAGTAATATTATTGGGAATTTTTTCTAAGGAAAAATCCAACAGAACAATACAACTATGTTCATGATCAAATACATGTTCACTGTGATTTTTTTTATAATAATAAAAATTAGAAACAACCTCAATTATCATAATAGGCAATGGTAAATTGAATATTGTTATGCTAATTTAGTGGATGATTATAATTTCTATTATGCATCTAACTTAGACAGCTTAGACTTTCTGAAAATAATGATAAAAATGAGGTTAATTAGGTGTGCTTCAGTGGGTTTACAAAATCCTACATCAACTATGAATAATACTTCATGCTTATGTGGAAAAGATTGTTATTGGATGATTTATTTGGGTGGGTTATGTATGGCTGGCCCTAGGGGTTGGTGGCCAGATAAACTAGCTGCCTCCAATCTGTGACCTAAGTATGATTTTGATAAACTAACATGGAAACAATGTTGTCTTGTGCTGGAGTACAGATCTACATAATCTGTAAGTAACCTATTATACTGTTAGAAGGATGACTACTAAGTAGAGGTCAAGGAAACAGATAATGAGTAACATAAAAAAGGGTGGTATAACCATGAAGAGGGTACAAAATTCAATGGACTCTAATTAAAAGCAATTAGCTAGATTCTATGTGGGTGGTGCAGAATTCTATCTAAATTAGTCAATAAAAGGTTGAAAAAAATTGCATAAAGGTGAAATATGAAGTATACCCAGACAATATATTTTAGGGTGTGTAAAACTACATCGTGGCTAAAAAGCATGCTTTTGGGGTTCCTGTTGATATGGCAAACAGCACTGACTTGGAAAAAGCACAGATCTGATCCCACATTTGAGCCCCCAAATTCAGGCCAATTACCCAGATCTGTAGCTGTATCTTAATTTTGAACCTTTACCCAAGGAACCTGGTACTGCTAGAGACTAATTTTTCACTGTTTAATTGAACAAATGACTTTGCAAAACCAGAAAATTGTAGAAATAAGTGTAGAGATAATGAAATAAATCTGTAGAAAGTGTCAATACTGCAGTCATCAGTTTATGTGGAATATATTTTAAATCACAATAATTTATACTTCTTATGTGAGATTTTGAAATGTCCAAGAGATGCCATGTTAAAGAATGTTTGACATGTTAAAGGTCTAATTATTTGCCTTGTTCTTTTAATTAGAAATGCCTGATTGATACTTGTGACTTAAATTTGACATGCATTAGAGGATGTAATTAATTAAGATTATAGACAGTGTTTGAATGCTTATCAAAGTTACAAATTGTTTTATTTTTAAAAGGTGCTTAAGAATTTATGAAGATTTGTAAAGTGGCCTTATTAAGAATGTGATGTATTTGAGAAAAAAAATATTAAATTTGCATATGTAAGTTAAAATGTTTAAGGGTATTTAGTAAAATAAGTTTTTTAAATGCGTTTTAATAATGACATGAGATTATCTAATATATTAAATTTACTAGCTAAAAATTAAAGAGTAAGGGTAATTATGCTTATTTTTAATAAAAATTATTCAATTCATAAATCAAGTACCAAGACTTATAAGTTGAAGTTAGGATTTAAGCAAAATTTAGTCTTTTAATTAACTACAGTTACAATTGCATATTTAGACAGCTCTAAGTGGTTCATTTTGCATATAAAAGCCCTCCCTTGGACATTAAAATATTCACTGACATGCTAAGCCCAGTGATAATTGTCAATTGAACATGACAACATGACAAATGTATAAGTCACTCTGGAAAACCCATTCCATTACACCATTTGCATTTAAATAGTGACATTTCTTGCATTTTAAATAAATTTTAAATTAAAAAGTACCATATTTACTATAGAAAAATGTTAAGATAAAGAAAAGAAACAAATAAACATTACTGATAACCTGCCAAAAAATAACTACTGCTAATACCAGCTCTGGGTCCTTTCATGTATTTGAGCATTAATGAAATTAGTGACCTACTATACTACTGTAGTTGTGGTTTTTTTGTATGTTGCTTTTAAATTTTTAACTTTTTTTACCATGACAATGTTTGCAGATTTTATATATCAAGAAGAGACAACAAGGAGGCTTGGGTGACATTTGATGCTGTGTGATAGAGGAAGCATGGGGTTTGATGTTAAAAAGGAGGTTAAATCCTGATTTCAATGTTTACTCGCTGGGAAGACCTTGGGTAAGTTTCTTAACATCCCTTAGCCTCAGTTTCCATACGTGAAGTGGAGACGATAATAATTGTCTAATTTGCTTGTTGGGGAAATGAAGTATTTATACTGAAAGTACATTGGGTAGCATCTGACACTCAACAGTAAATGGTCATTTTTATGTTTAGTATCCTAGAGATTGGTTTCAGTAGTGATTTTTGGGTAAATCTGTGATCTGAGGTGCCTCTGAGGCTGAGGAATGTCAGTCATGGAAGAATTCTGTGTTCTCTCAATTCCGCTTATAACTAGCTAGAGCTGTGACTGCCCGCAGAGTTGGGAGCATGCTGTAATAGCTACACAATGAGAATACAGGCTAACTCAAAGTAAGAAATTCAAACTAAAGAAACAAATCAAAGAAAGAAAGGTTAGGGAGGATAATAATACCTGGGTTTACATAAAAGTGTTTATTCTAACCACTTTTATACATAGTCAGAGACAAATAATTTAAAAGGACACAAACAGGTGCTCTGGAAAGCTCAGCAAGCACTGAGGGGCCTGGAGAGTAATACTAACAGGGTGGCCTTCAGTTTTCAATAGGAAAATTGGAGGCTGTATTTGTGTGAGTCCAATTAGTACAGCTAGTCAAATTTTGTCAAATTGCCAAATATAAATTAGTTTTTAAAAACAAATTATTCATGTAATCCTAATAATTTTCCATGTCCTGTTTTGGTGGAGAACAACCCTTCCCATGAGTATTTTTCCTCAGAAGAGAAGCATTTTTTAAAAGACAAATAAGCCTCACAAAAAGGCCTCCTAGAAATGATGAGGAGAAGCCAACTTAATCTCCACAAATACATTCTTATTTACAACTATTCACAACTACCACCTTTGCTGAGAAACTCTTGTACACTTGACCTGACGCTGCACTCTTAGCCAAACTCTTCTGACAAGCTTTTGGCTCTTTCTTACTATTGTGCTGATATCCAGTGTCAGGACGTTGTAGATTGGGCTGGAAAGACTGTAATTACATGGGCTTGCTGAGCTGAGTTACCTCACCTATTTCATCACTATTCTTTTCTAACAGGGGAAAAGGAACCCAAGATATAAGACATCAGTGGGAAATTGACACTGTGGTTATTGGACAACCAATGACACTATATCAAACTTCAGAATGAAAGAAGGATACTGCTGGAGAAATTCACTTGCTTCCACTTTCAAAGGTCAACAGGTAACATCCTAGGAGTAGAGTGATTTTTCAAGTGATCTGTAAATACTTCATGTGTTTAGAAATGAATGCTGTAACCTAATCATTTTGGTGACTATAAATTTTCAGACATCATTGCCCTCTGTCTTCCCTCTTATATTTGAAAATCTGCACAATGTGTAGGCTACAACAGGTTTACAGCTAAAGCAGACTATCAGAGTGATGCATTTTACTTTGTTAAATGTCATGACACAATTTTTACTATATGCAGATTGAAAGGATTTAAAGAGAACAGAGTTTTGAACACAAATATATTCCTTTTTTATTTGAAAACAATATTTATCCTTACGAAGTGCAATAAGTTGTTTTCAATCAATTAGTGTAACAGGGCTAAGTGTTGAAAGAAAAAAGTGAGAATGGCATTAAAATTTTAAAACAATTAATTTTGGTATCAAATAACATTCTTGAGGTAATCCGATGTCTGCACTTTTGAAACTTCTGAAAGCAATGCCTTTTCTACATTGACATGCAATGATTCTTTATAAAAATTAAGGAAAAATAAAAACAAGAATTATTAAAGTGTGCAAGTCAGATGGTTTTAATCTATTAAGCAGGTACTATGGGTGCTTTAAAAATGTTGCATGATTAGTAACATAAGAAAGTAATAGATTGTTTTTCCCTAGGTAAAAATCCTTTTGAAATCAATGGCTTTGTCTTCCCTCAGATCAGTAAAAATAATTTTTACTTCATTAGTTGAAGACAGAGAATTTATTATTCTTAGTCTTGTGGTTTTGTCAAAGGTAGCTTACCCTGGTCAACTCTCAGGTCATCAGTTTCAGTGGACTAGCCTCTGAAGTGAATTAGGGATTCTAATCTTTAAGAGGTTTCAATAGACTGGTCTACTGAGAGGTATGTTCCAATTAAAAAATACATATTTTCATTCATTCCTTTTTAAAAAGTTCCCTTTTAAAATCAGAACATTTTGTTTGCCTTGATTTCGGTTTTGAGGAATCAGATGTGTTCTCAGAGGTCAAGCACTCATCATTGTCTTCTGAAGAGGATTTACTCAAGGTCACGTGACCCAACTGGTTAGATCAGATGGTGAGTCAAGCCCCAGGGTGAAACCTGTGCTAGAGCCAGTACACTCCATGAAGAGAAACTGACAGCCCTGGGCCTTTTGCCCAAACACTAGCACCTTAATTCGTGCTGTCAGCCACTAAGAAACCAGGGAAATGAAATTGAAGGCTTGGTAGATCCCACCAGAAAAAATGGGAATCAGCCCAAGTTTCTCCCTAAATGTGTTTGGCTCAGAACGGTCATTTTCATACACACAGGACAGCACACTCATACGTGCAGTTCTAGATCTGCACCCGCTAAAGCCCCGGGCCTTGGGATGGACTGTCTCGAGAAAGAACTATAGCGGCCAATGAATGAAAGTGGTTTTCTTTTCCTTTACTCACAAGGCAACATTTTGACTGCACAGCTTAGTTGAGGATCGAAATAAAGAACAGCTGAGCAGCAGCGGAAACAACAGTAAAAATGTGTGAGGTGAAGAAAGGAGAGAAGGAGCATAGTCAGCGGGAGTTGGCAGACTATGGCCGGAGGGCCAACTGCCTGTTTTTGTAAAATTAAAAAAAAAAAACTGTGGTAAAATATACATAAAATGTACTATTTTAGCCATTGTTAAGTGCACAATTCAGTGGCTTTAAATACATGCACAATGCCATGTATTTATCCCAAGTTTCATCATCCCGAACTTAAACTCTGTATCCATGAAGCATTAACTACCCATTCCTCCCACCGTCGGCCCCTGGTAACCACTATTCTTTCTGTCTCTATGGATTTACCTATTCTAGATACCTCATATAAATGGAATCATACAGTATTTGATCATGTCTAGCTTATTTAACTTAACATAAATGAGTTTCATCTGTGTTGTAGAAGGTGTAAATAAAATTTTACTGCACCCAGCCAGGCCCATTTATTTACATATTGTCTAAGGCCACTTTCACGTTACAGTGGCAGAGTTAAGAACCTATGTCAGAGACTTTATTTAAAGCCTGCAAGGTCTAAGATATTCCTATCTGACACCAAAAAAAGTCTGAACGGTCTGAACCGCTGGTTTAGATAAAGAACCATAAACACCTCATTCTTTAAAAGCCGGTTTATATTGTCACTTGCCTATGGCAATTTTGGCTTATTTCACAGTCTGATAAATACGATTAATGAACTGTTTACAACACTGTTATCATTAATAAACAACCCCAAATGTCAAGATTTAAAATTCTTCTTTCCTCAGGACTGGTTACAGCTAAAGGGCTGTATATTTTCACATTTTGCTGATACACATTTTACATAATGAGGACATGTGAGACAGCTGATTAGTGAATCTTGGTGCAGAAAGTTCTCAAACATGATGGACAGTCACAGAAGCTAAAGGTGCTTAATGTTTTCTTGGCTTTGTCCTCTTTAATTGTGACTTTGTATGAAAGATCACAGTGTTTATGCAACACGTAATGATAAAAAGCATATGTTTTTGCTTGAAAGTCTGAAAAATCGTCTTTTACATGAACTGTGTGGTATTATTCATTATTTTATTGGGTTACACTAAAAGTGTTTAGGAGTCTCCTAATTAGTGCCACTAAATAATGTGTTGACAAGGTCAGACTAACCTGAGAAGGACATTTTTTTCTGTTACCAAAGTAACCAGGAAGGAAATTTATATTGTAGTTGTAAGGTACAGATGAAGTGGTAGGTAATGCTATTTCCCGTGAGGTCAGGATTTGATGATCAGTTCCAGGTTAGCAAAATGCTGTGTACTTGGGCAATACTACAGATAAGACAGCACCCAGTTTTATCACATATGATAAAAATGAAAAGATCTGAGGGGCACTTTATGGAAACCATCAAGATAATAATAACAAAAACAGTAACAGCAACATTTACATGTGTAAATAGCAAAAACATAATATGGTGTTGTCTGTGCCAGGCACTATTCCAAGGACTTTACATTTATTAACTCATTTGATCCTTAGGCAAACCTATGAAATAGGAACTATAATTATTAACCCCATTTTACAGATGAGGTATTTGAGTTATAGAAATGAATATTTCTAATTTTACTATTTGGTTGGAGGTGGAGGATGGATATTGACCAACTGCTGTGTTTATTCTGTTTCAGTAGTTACTTGCTCTATCCAGAAACCCAGAGGGCACAGTTCATAGGGGGAGGGGCATAAAATGGAGGACAATCTTGACTAAAGTGACAGGTTGGTGACCCTTCTCTCATCCTGAGTGCCCCTGTCCCTGTCCCTGTGCCTCTAGGGTTGTCTCCATCTACCTCACAAATTGTTTTCACCTTGTAACTCTGGCACCAACTTTTGCCTTTCTTCCCCTCCCCCAACATATACACCTCACTGCAGTCACATCAGACAACTTGGAATTCTTCCAATGCACCCTTCCTACATGACTTCAAAACCACATTTTCCTTGGTATGTTGTGAGGCTCTGAGCAAGTCACTTAACTTCTTTCTTTTTTACCATCTCTTTTTCCCTTTTAAAATATTTTGGTAAAATACACATAACATAAAATTTATTATTAGTGACATTTAGTACATTCATGATGTTGTACAGCCATTACCACTAGCTAGTTCCAGACATTTTCATCACTGCAAAAAGGAAACTCCAAACCCATTAAGCAATCATTTCTCATTCCCCACACCCTGCAGTCTCTGGCAACCGCTAATCAGCTTTCTGATTCTAGGGTGATATTAATTTCTTCATGGTGATATTAATGTGGCAAAAATTGTTCTCCCCAAATTAAGTGCAGCTATGAGGGTATTCTGTCTGGCAGAGGGAGGAATATAAAAAGGCAAGCAGGATAATAGGATAGATGGTCTCTATGTGAGAGAAAGCCAAGATGGTGGAGGGACATATGCAATAAGAATTTTCAAGATCAGGAGACCAGAATGCATTGGGATATGAGTGAGGTTTAAGTGTGAAAGGATGTGGCCAAAAATGTGTCATCTGTTAATAAAGGTCCAGTCAGCTAGAAAAGATGACATGGTCTAAAAACATGGTTACTCCAGAAGGACAGAAACATTTCAAATGCAGAGCCTCTACATTTTAGAAGAAAACCACTTTGGCTTGGATAATAGAATGGGTCCAGAGTCCCATGAGAAATTCCCAAGGATACTCAACTCTCAGGGTTGGGAGAGTCAATGGTGGACAAGGGAAAGAGAAAAAGGAGTACACGGTAAAAGAATGAGGGATGTGTAAAGCTGCAAGAAGAGTAGGAAAATGACATGGCACCTTTGTTGAGTGCACACAGTTTATGGCCCATATAGCTGACCACCAGCAATGAGAGTCTGCGGCATGTTGAGAACCAATAGATAAACGCTAACAAGGAGAAATAAAGGACAACCTGAAAAAGGAAAAGTTTATATTTCCAGGGGGGGTGGTGTAATGATTGGAAATCTTCTGAATGGAGATACCTGCCTGTTTACTAATTTAATTTGCACATAAGTCAATTACCCAAAAGTGGTCTTTTATTTTGTTCATATCAGGGTGGTTCTTAAACTCTGAACCCCATATAAAACCATAGACCATGCCTAGAAATTTCCTTCATATATCTTCTGGCTGTGCAGTACAGCTAAAATAAATCCTAGAATGCTTCTCTGACCCTGGGCTGTTTTGTTGGGAGTTACTGTAATATGATGGAGACAACAGCTTTTGTATCACAGATACGGATTTTAAGCCAGTACCACAAATTACTAGCTCTGATGCTTTGGAAATATTTCTGATCTTCACTAAGCAAGTTTCCTCTTCTGTAAAATGAAAATGGCAATAAAGTAATACTTATGATCAGTTGGTGGTTATTATTAGTGATAATTTATAGAAACTGTCTATGGTAGTGCCTTATACATACACAATACTCATAAGCAATGCTATCTTTAGAAGTCTTTAAAGATGTCCATTATTACCACAAAACTTATTATTGTCTTGTTTCAATGTGCTATTTTCTCTCCTCCTAGGAATCAGTGGGAAAAAGAATTCTGTCATTCTTCACCTTTCTTCAGTGAGTACAGGGTAATATTTCCCAAACAACTTATCATGAGTACGTCTTACTGTTTTTATGGTATTTTTATTTTCTTTTTCCTTCTTCTGGGGGCATGGATATACGCTGGATTTTTTCATTTTTATTTTTTGAGTCCAGTCATTTCCACCTGGCAGGTAGGAGCAAATGTTACTCACTTTCCCTGGAATAGAACAATAGATGACCAGCACAGTTCCACTAAGGACTATTTTAACTTGTCCTTCAGGTTCATCTTGGATATAAAATATAAAGGCAGTGACTAAAAGTATCTAAGAATGACAGCTGAAAACGTTCTCTTCCTTATTCAGAGACCTCTTGACTGTAAGAAATCTCAACCATCTAATCCTATTAGAACATGTCAGACTACTGGTCAAAATAATAGATATGAATTGCTCCCATTTAACTGTGTCCCTTTTTTGATCAAGTTTTTCACTTTTAATATAGTGACTTATGGCAGTCAATTTTGTGAATGATTTTATGAATCTCTTCTCAGCTTCAAGAAAAGGACTGCCACTTTACACTGCTCATATTTCCCCATCCTCTTCCTCAGTGACTGAAGGACAGGTTTTAGAGAGAGTTGTTATTTTGAGTGCCTCATGCAGATTGCCATAATTCACTTGTGAGGTGCTTAAACAGGGCAGTTGGCAAATCACAAAATTCTTCCCTTTCCCTCAGGGATTAGCTCTTGAAACGCAGGAGGGAACTGAGATTACTTTCTGACACCTCTTGGAATTATTTGGCATCATATGGTGCTACTCCTCAGGGGAGAAAGACAAACAAATCCCAACATCTTTTGTAGGGAAAAGAGCAGATGCATGAACAGATTTCAGTCTAGCTAAGAATACACCTTGATTTACAACCTTATATGAGTATATATTTTTAAAACTGCACAGCACACACATCCAGTTGCCTGACATTGAAGGAGTTTCTCTCAGAGTCAATTTCCTGTACCTTGCAGGCCCTAATAACTTCCCTTTTCTTCATGCAACCCCACAGAAGCTCACAAATGGATTAGACACTGAGTAACCTAGATCTTTCAGCCTTCTGTCAAAGAACTGCAGAACTGTTTCCACGTCAAGGCTGAGTTTCTCGTAAAGGTGGCTGATGACTCTATGCTCTAACTGGTTGTGGCCACGGGTAACTGCTGCTCTGAGAGCAAGAAGGAAGCCACAGTTCATCTGATGTGGCTTTTTTACTGAGGAACATGTTAGCATTGACAGATGGCACACCACTGTGCAAAAATCCTAAATTGCATGTGACTAGAGAGCCATCACTTCCTGTGATGTGTTCCTTCTGCACTGTTGAATGCAAAGTATGCCAAAACATGGAAAATTAGGATCAGGTGATTGATTTCTTTACAATTGGAGACTACAAACCCCATTATATATACACACACACAAACCCCATTATGTATATGTAAAATTGGGTTTATGTGTGTGTGTGTATATATATGTATGTATTATATGTATATATATAAAATGGGGTTTATGCATGTGTGTATATATATATTCTGTATATATATATTTTAAACTACAATGTGCTATGGTCAATTTAATCATCTATGTTCAAATTATAGGTACCATAATTCTTTACTCTTAATGCTTCCTAATTTATTTGTATGTATGTGCATGCACACAAATATATATTAAATCCCTACTATGTGTAAACCATCGACAAAGAACTTTTCAGAAATCAGATATAGTCCCTGACCCCAAAAACTTGGGAAGAGGTTGAGGCAAGAGCTAAAAAACATATATACCTGTGATTCCCACATGTCCGACAGCAAATGCAATGGTGTATTTCTTCCCTACATATATGTGTAACAGTAACAATATTATACACAGCAGTAAGAGTAGTATAACTCCATTCAGGTCCCTGGACCCAATTACAATGTGTGTAAATATGTGGGAGGGGGTCTTCCCACACCTATTATACCAAGTAATTCTCGAACACCAGCAGGGTGCTGGAGAACTCAACTCAATTCTGATGTTATCTGCCCAGAGACAGCACCACATTCCCTGGTTAAGGGCTCCATCCTACAAGACTGTCCTCCACCCCCCACTCCAGACACCATTTGCAAGCCCCAGGCAGTTTCCTGTGCTTCTGACTTAACAGCTGCAGATTGGAGGTTCCCACACCCTCTCCTTTAGGTTCGATTAATTTGCTAGAGTGGCTCACAGAGCTCAGGAAAACACTTAACATTTACCAGTTAAATAAAGGATACCATGAAGGATACAAGTTAACAGCTGCTTTGTGTTCCCTTTCCACAATACAGAACTGTCCTTCAAAAGCACCTCCATTTCCTCTTTTATCCAGTGGAGCCATGTAACCAGTTCTTAGCCAACGGAATGTGAGCAGAAATTTGTATCACTTAAGGCAATTAAAAAGTGGGTATGTGTTCTAAACTCTTTCTCTTTTCACAAATAATACTGTAGAGACACAAGATAAAAAGAGGGTCACTGAGTCACCATATGGAGGTCAGCCTCTAATAAATCTGGAACATCTACAGTAGATGAAACTAATGAGTCTCAAAATTCTATTAATAAGCTACTGAAACTTTGAGGTATGTCATAGCACTTAACGTTATCTTGGCTCTAACTACTTATATAAAGGTTACTGTATTAATTTCCTAATAGTGGCATAACAAAGTACCTGAAACTGGATGTTTTAAAACAACTGTAGTTTATTTGCTCATAGCTGTGGAGTGTGGAGGTCTGAAATTAAGGTGTCTGCAGGGCCATTCTGCTCCCAAAGGCTCTAGGGAAGAATCCTCTTTTGCCTCTTAGCTTCTGGTGGTTGCCAGCAATCCTGGGAGTTCCTTAGCTTGCAGCTGCCCAACTCCCATCTCTACCTCTGTTCTCACAAGGCCTTTTCTCCTGTGTCTGCTCTGTCTGTCTGAACTTTCTCTTCCCTTTCTCCTATGAACACACCAGTCATTGCATTTTGGGCCTACCTTAGACCTCATCTAAACTAATACACCTGCAAAGACCCTATTCTCAAATAAAGTTGCAGTCTGAGGTTCCAGGTGGACATGAATTTGTGGGGGACACCATTCAATCTAGTACAGTCATCTAGTACAAAACATAGCTCTGTAGAGTGTTCCTTTAGCAGATAATATAGACGTGTTCAGCATTATGATCAACATATTTAGTAAAATTGCAAAAAATGCTATTGACATGCTATAGAAAAAAATGAATAATGCAAGAGTTAAAGTTTCGAGAGCTAGTATGCTATTCTTGGAGTTCCACATCCTCCGTGCTTCAGTCACAGGCACCAGTTAAGTTACAACTGGAAGAGCCTTACTTTGAACTCACATAAATATGGCTCTTTGTCAACCACTTGTTCCAAAAGACTTAAGGCAGATGAAAATCTGCCCTTTATTGAACTTCCAGTTTAGCAGAGATTCATCTATCAACCATTAATTATGCAAATAACTATTTAAGTATGCTTCTAATAGATGCTTTGAAGGAAGAATACAGGTGCAAAATGGGTGGAGATCTAAGCAGGTTCCCTTGAGGATGTGATGCCTAAGCCAAAACCTTAAGAGAGGTTAGCCAGGTGAGTCTGTGCAGTCTGGGCACTGCACATCCCCAGGGGGCATCTTTTACCTGGTGATCTAAGTGAATGGCTCTCTCCGGGTTTTTGCAGAGCACAATCTATAAAGTTGAACATGGTAGCCCTGTTTGGTAACAGATAGGAATTAGATGAAGAATGTTAAGCAAATGTGGTGGGGGTGGTGACGCTGCTGAGAAAGCAGATAGACACTCCAGGGAGAGGGAGCAGCATGTCACAAAACCATGACATGAGAAGGTGCTTCAACCTTCCTGGCTACCTGACATGGTGGAACTATCTCAACTCTCAAAACCTCAGTTATTTTATTGGTAAACTGGGGATAATAGTGCTCAACTGGCAGTTTTTGTGAGGCATCAATGGTCTGTGAAGTAGCCCAGTACCCAGTACAGAATAGTATTTAGTCTGTGTGTTTCCTTCTTTTATTTCCTAGAGACATGGTGAACTTGGGGGTCACCAATGTGCTATTTAATAAACAGTAAGTACTTAATTCACACCTCCACCACCAACACTCGAGGTTTTAGGACTACCAATGACTGCTAAATAAGGCTTGCTTTCCAGGCAGCCTGTGTGGGAAAGGAAGGCCACATCTTGCCAAAATGAACATGTTACTCTAGGTCTGAAATGACCAAAGAGAATCAGGACACAGCCCTCCTACTGCGCTGTCCTCCTCGCCCACACTTGTCTGATCTTATCTCTGGCTCAGCCTGATGCTTTGATCTTTCAGAAGGCCGGTTATGCTGTTCTTTTCCTAGGTTCCCACTCCATGTTTTGTTTCAAAATTTTAATTTCTTTTATTGTGGTAAAATATACGTAACATGAAACTTATCACTTAAACTGTTTTAAGTGTATAATTCAATACTATTAAGTACATGAACAATGCAATGCCGCCATCACCACAATGCATTTCCAGAATGTTTTCATCACCCCAAACAGAAACTCTGTAACCATTAAACAATAACTCCCCGCTTCCTCCTTCCTCAGCCCCTGGTAACCTCTATTCTGCCTTCTGTCTCTATGAATTTTCCCATTCTAGGTACCTCACAGAAGTGGAGTCATACAATATTTGTGCTTCTGTGTCTGGCTTATTTTGCTGACATAATATCTTCAAGGTTCATCCATGTTGTAGCATGTATCAGAATTTCCTTCTTTATGACTCAATATTCCATTATATGTACATACTGCATTTACCCCTCTTTGTGCAGTTATCGTGTTGTAATGTGATTGTTTGGCTGTGTCCACTATATAACGAGCATCTTGATGGCAGATATAGTAGGCAAAATTTCTACAATGGACTTACAAATGCCTGCCCGAGTGGCTGGGATATGTGAACATGATGAGCTATCACTCCTGAGATTGCTTTGTTATACAGGAAGATTAATCTGGATTAGCTGGGGAGGCCCAATGTAATCACATAAACCATTAAAGGCAAAGTTTTCTCTGGCTGGTAGCTGAAGAGGAAGGCAGAGTGGTACAAAACCTGAGGGGTATCTGACATATTGTTGCTGGCTTAAAGATGGAGGGACCATGTGAAAAGAAATTCAGGTGGCTTTAAGGGCTGAGAGAGGCCCTGATGACACCAAAGAAACTGGGACCTCACCCATATAAATGCAAGGAACTGAATCCTGCTAATGACATGAACGAACTTGGAAATGGATTTATCCTCAGAACCTATACCTGAGATCCCAGTCCGGCTGACACCTTGAATTTGGCCATGTGAGACTCTGAGTAGAGATTCCTGCCATGCCATGCTAGACTTCTGACATACAGAGCTAGGAGCTAATAAATGGGTGTTGGGTTAAGCCACTAAATTTGTGGCAATTTGTTAGTGAGCAAAAGGAAACCTCTATAGCAGGTACTCTGCCTCTTCATGTTTAATCCTCTGTAATGCCTGGAACTGATTAGCTTCCCAGAAAATACTAACAAAATCATTGATTAAAGGAGGAGGTGGGAAACAGAGATGACAGAGAAGGAGAAAATGGAAAAAAAGGATGGGAAATGGAGGAGGCTGAAGAAAAAAAAGATCAGTTATTGGGGAGAGCATTTGAAAGGGGTGTTTCACTGAGAAGTGCATGATGGAAATGTGTCCAAAAAATATCTGCATTTCATCCTTCACATTCTCCAGAAATTCTGACGTGTCAATGATGTCTTTCCTTTTATTAGATGTTTTGATTATTTGTGTAAACCAGCCATTTGTTTAGTGTCCTATTGGCACAGTTTGTGACCTGAATGAAAAGAGATCATAAACAGATTTTATTTTAATTAAGAAGAGTTTAGATTAAAGGCATGAACATTCATTTCCTGATCTCTTATGTACCCGACAGTAAAGAATGGCCTGCTGGTAAAACTCCCCAAGGGCAGTAAGTCAAGGGAAACTGGGACAGTAATGTGTCTAGAGTTTGAAGGAACTTGGCATAAATAATTATAAATTACTTTTGTGAGATTATTATGTGCCTTGTTCTACTCTAAGAGATAATGAATTGATACCCCATATGACCACATATTTGGGTTTTGAATAATGTAAAGAGAGGTACCTAACATGTCACTTTTATAGGTCCTCATATAAATAGGAGGATAATTTCCTTGACATAAAATATCTTCCTTATCCACATACTAGGCCTTATCACTTCACCCTTAGACATTCATTTCTTTCAACATCGATGCTAACCTTCATGAAATACAGCTATATTAATAGAAAGAGTAAAATGTAAGTTTATTACCCTTAAAATATTAATAAAGTATATCAGAAGATTTTTCTCTCCCTTGAACATAAGCAGTAAGAACCTGTTTGTATGGGGGAACACTACAGAGAACTAGCATCGAAGTCAACTTTACTTTTTTTTTTTTGGAATACTCAGTACTGTAAGCCCTGATGGGAAAACTGTAATTGAGTTCCAATTTAAATTTCACAACCTGATCTACTGAATGGCCAAAGGCATATTCAGATGTCTAAGCAAGGAAGGTTGCTATAGAGCTTTGTTACTTCCTTTATCTAATTAGATACATATGATGATCATGCATATCAAGATGTATATTTAAAAAATTCTTTTTTTTTTTTACCATCAGTGCCATTCCTTTATTTCCTTATTCAAAAATTGTACACCATATTTTTTTCCCACCATTACTGAGGTATAATTGACAAATAAGATGCTTATTTTTCACATGGACAGAATGACAACTTCATCCAGCTGAAGAAAAATACAAGTATCTTCAGGCATGTAAGTGAAGATTCTGGAAGAGTGTAGACTTCAAACGAAAGAGAGGGCTCCTGTGTCCAATGTTCATGGACACCTTGGTCTCTTTGTCCTCCCCTCTTTCTTCCTATTGGTAACTTTCTTCTTTCACTCTTACTCTATTCACGCCCACCTGCAATCTCTTCTCTCTCTAAATCTTAAATCTCTTTTTCCCTGTGTTGGCATTAATCTGGAATTTCTTTCACCTGGTAAAACAGCTGGTATCCCACAGTGTTCCAGGGATATATTTTGCATTATAGTCTATAGTTTCAGAGAGACAAGTTGCAACATGAGTACTGGGTTGACTGGCCAAGGTTTGACACCTTTTCTGTCCTTGAACAGGGAGATTGGTTCCCTGTTTTCCACATGAGAATGAGGTTCTATTACCACAAGAAGAGGGTAAAGAAAAATGTCCTATGCAGCTGACTCTCAACTTCCACAATCTATTTTCTGGGGTCTTTTTTGGTTCATGGGACTAATCAACACTTAGCTTCATTTCTTTATAGCAGAGAACAAAGTTTCTATTTCACATTGATGTTACATTCTTTCAACACTTCTACCGCAGAAGTAGAAGAGAAGAAAAAAGATGAGGAAAGCAGTGCTGAAATTTCACTGTCATCTCTTCTAAGAATACAACTGCTGAATCACTGTCCTTCAAATTATGAAAAAAATATTTTCAAAATTAGAAGTATGCACTGTTTTGATGAGGTTGCAGTTCCAAATTCCAATTTGATTGCTGTATTCTTAGAAGGTAGTTACATCTTGTCAAGAATCAAGTGCTAGAGTAAGATTTTTTAAAACAGAATGAAGAGTTCCAGGTTTGGCTCTGACTCCAACTCTTTAAGAGATCTTTGTTGCATAATCTTTTCTCAGATAAAAAAATGTAACTATTAGTGACCATTTATAAGATTAATGAAGACCAAAGACCTCTACATCAGTAAGACTAGCATTACAGCATTTCTAATGCAGAATAAAAATGGATTTGTCTTCTTTTTCTACTTAGATGTGCTTCTGTGGATTCATCGAGGAATGTGTTCGGTATACTCCTGGTGTTGAGTACAAATAATGTAAATGGAGGGAGGACATGGCTGCTCCCAGAAAGCATGAAGTAAAGTTTAGTCTTACCAGGGAAGACATAGCAAAGGCTTTCTCACAACTCCCTTCAAAACAGTTGTCCCTTTTTTAAAAGAATCCCCAATTTAAAAATTTAAATCCAACAGACCTAAAATTACCCCAAAATAGTTTCTAAATGTTTACTGTCATGTCCTTTTAGTACTGACAAAGAGTATTGCCCTCTCAATTTAACAAATATGTTCATTTTGAAAGAATTTTATGCTCCCCAATTTGGAAAAACAGTACGGGTTTTCCATATACATTTCATCCAGCTTCCTCTAATGTTAACATCCTGTGTAATTATAGCACAAGGTCAAACTAAGAAATTAACACTGGTATAATACTGCTAAGTAAACCACAGACTATTTGGATTTTCCCAGTTTTTCATCTAATGCCTTCTATCTGTCCCAGATACAACTGAGGATCCCATGTTGCATTTTCCTGTCACGTCTCCTTGATCTGTTCCTGCCTGTGATGGCTCCTCAGGCATTCCTCGTGTTTTATGATCTGAACACTTTTGAAGAGTGCCGGTCAGTGATTTTGTAGAATGTCCCTCAATTTGGGTTTATCTGATGTTTTCTCATGATTAGGTTAAGGTTATGTAGTTTGAGAAGGATACAACGAAAGATTTCCCTTCTCAGTGCGCACCAGGGGCACATGAGGTCAGTAAATATTTTTGGTGATGTTATCCCTAAATACGTTGTTATGGTAGTGTCTGCTGGGCTTCTTCACAGCAAAGTTATTTTTTCCCTTTAATTACTAAGTATCTTGGGGGAGATATTTTAAGACTGCACAAATATCCTGTTGCTTTTCTGCTTACTAATTCTGACACCCTTTGGAGAATGTTGTCCACAACAATTGTTACATATTATTGATTGGAATGCTTCTGTAAAGATCTGCCCTTAATTAATTATTTATTTTTATTAAGGTATTTTTGATATACACTCTTATGAAACTGTGGTTACTACATTTACCCATATTATCAAGTCCCCACCCACACCCAAATCACTGTCCATCAGTGTAGTAAGATGCCACAGATTCACTGTTTGCCCTTTCTGTGCTACACTGTTTTCCCTGTGACCCCCACACCATGTGTACTAAACATAATACCCCTCAATCCCCTTCTCCCTCCCTCCCGACCCACCCTCCCACATCCCTCCCCTTTGGTCACTAGTTCCTTCTTGGAGTCTGTGAGTTTGCTGCTATTTTGTTCCTTCAGTTTTCCTTTGTTGTTATACTCCACATGTGAGGGAAATCATTTGGCACTTGTCTTTCTCCACCTGGCTTATTTCACTGAGCATTATATCCTCCAGCTCCATCCATGTTGATGCAAATGGTAGGATTTGTCTCTTTCTTATGGCTGAATAGTATTCCATTGTGTACATGTATCACCTCTTCTTTATTCATTTACTTATGGACACTTAGGTTGCTTCCATATCTTGGCTATTATAAATAGTGCTGGAATAAACATAGGGGTGCATATGTCTTTTTGAGTCTGAGAAATTGTATTCTTTGCAAAAGGAGTGGGATTCCAGGGTGAAATGGTATTTATATATTTAGCTTTTTAAGGAACCTCCATATTGCTTTCCACAATGGTTGAACTAGCTTCCATTCCCACCAACAGTGTAGGAGGGTTCCCCTTTCTCCACATCCTCGCCATCATTTGTTGTTCTTAGTCTTTGGGATGCTGGCCATGCTTACTGGTGTGAGATATCTCATTGTGGTTTCCATTTGCATTTCCCTGATGATTACTGATGTGGAGCATCTTTTCATGTGTCCATTGGCCATCTGCATTTCTTCTTTGGAGAACTGTCTCTGCATATCCTCTGCCCATTTCTTAATCGAGTTATTTGTTTTTGGGTGTTGAGGTGTGTAAGTTCTTTATATATTTTGGATGTTAATCCCTTGTTGGATATGTCATTTACAAATATATTCTCCCATATTGTAGGATGCCTTTTTGTTTTGTTGATGGTGTCCTTTGCCATACAGAAACTTTTTAGTTTGATGTAGTCCCATGAGTTCATTTTTTATTTTGTTTCCCTTGCTCGAGGAGATGCATTCAGGAAGAACATGTTTATATTCAGGAGATTTTTGCCTATGTTGTCTTCTAAGAGTTTTATGGTTTCATGACTTACATTCAGGTCTTTGATACATTTTAAGTTTACTTTTGTGTATGGGGTTAAATAATAATCCAGTTTAATTCTCTTGCATTTAGCTGTCCAGTTTTGCCAACACCAGTTGTTGAAGAAGCTGTTAATTTCCCATTGTATGTCCATGGCTCCTTTATCATACATTAATTGACCACATATGGTTGGGTTTATATCAGGGCTCTCTAGTCTGTTCCACTAGTCTATGGTTCTGTTCTTCTGCCAGTACCAAATTGTCTTGAGTACTGTGGCTTTGTAGTAGAGCTTGAAGTTGGGGAGCATAATCCCTCCAGCTTTATTCTTCCTTCTCAGGATTGCTTTGGCTGTTTGGGGTCTTTTGTGGTTCCATATGAATTTTAGAACTATTTTCTCTAGTTCATTGAAGAATGCTGTTGGTATTTTGATAGGAATTGCACTGAATCTATAGACTCCTTTAGGCAGGATGCCCATTTTGACAATATTAATTCTTCTGTCCATGAGCACAGGATGTGTATCTTCTTTAATTTCTCTCATGAGTGTCTTGTAGTTTTCAGAGTATAGGTCTTTCACTTCCTTGGTTAGGCTGATTCCTAGGTAATTTATTCTTTTTGATGCAACTGTGAATTGAATTCTTTTCCTGATTTCTCTTTCTGCTAGTTCATCGTAAGTGTATAAGAATGCAAGATTTCTGTGTATTAATTTTGTATCCCAAAACTTTGCTGAATTCATATATTAGATCTAGTAGTTTTGGAGTGGATTCTTTAGGGTTTTTATGTACAATATCATGTCATCTGCAAACAGAGACAGTTTGATTTCTTCCTTACCAGTCTGGATGACTTTTATTTCTTTGTGTTGTCTGATTGCCATGGCTAGGACCTCCAGTACTATGTTGAATAGAAGTGGGGAGAGTGGACATCCTTGTCTTGTTCCCAATCTTTAAGGAAAAGCTTTCAGCTTCTTGCTGTTAAGTATAATGTTGGCTGTGGGTTTGTCATATATGGCCTTTATTATGTTGAGGTACTTGCCCTCTATACCCATTTTGTTGAGAGTTTTTATCAAGAATGGATGTTGAATTTTCTCAAATACTTTTTCAGCATCTATGAAGATGATCATGTGGTTTTTGTCCTTTTTGTTGATGTAGTGGTTGATGTTGATGGATTTTCAAATGTTGTACCATCCTTGCATCCCTGGAATAAATCCTACTTGATCATAATGGATGATATTTTTGAATTCAGTGTGCTAATATTTTGTTGAGTATTTTTGCATCTATGTTCATCAGGGATATTGGTCTGTAATTTTCTTTTTTTGTAGTGTCTTTGCCTGGTTTTGGTAATAGAGTGATGCTGGCCTCATAGAATGAGTGGAAGTATTCCCTCTTCTTCTACTCTTTGGAAAACTTTAAGGAGGATAGGTATTAGGTCTTCACTAAATGCTCGATAAAATTCAGCAGTGAAGCCATTTGGTCCAGGAATTTTGTTCTTAGGTAGTTTTTTGATTACCAATTCAATTTCATTGCTGGTAATTGGTCTGTTCATATTTTCTGTTTTTTTTCTGGGTCAGCCTTGGAAGGTTGTATTTTTCTAGAAAGTTGTCCATTTCTTCTAGGTTATCCAGTTTGTTGGCATATAATTTTTCATAGTATTCTCTAATAATTTGTATTTCTGTGGTGTCTGTAGTAATTTTTCTTTTCTCATTTCTGATTCTATTTATGTGTGTAGACTCTTCATTCTTCTTGATAAGTCTGGCTAGGGGTTTATATATTTTGTTTATTTTCTCAAAGAACCAGCTTTTGCTTTCATTGATCCTTTCTATTGTTTTATTCTTCTCAATTTTATTTATTTCTGCTCTGATCTTTATTATGTCCCTCCTTCTGGTGACTTTGGGCCTCATTTGTTCTTCTTTTTCTAGTTTCGTTAATTGTGGGTTTAGAGTGTTCATATGGTACTGTTCTTTCCTGAGGTAGGCCTGTATTGCAATATACTTTCCTGTTAGCACTGCCTTCTCTGCATCCCACAGATTTTGTGGTGTTGAATTATTGTTGTCATTTGTCTCCATATATTGCTTGATCTCTATTTTTATTTGGTCATTGATCCACTGGTTATTTAGGAGCATGTTATGAGGCCTCCATGTGTTTGAGGATTTTTCATTTTCTTTGTGTAATTTATTTGTAGTTTCATAGCTTTGTGGTCTGAGAAACTGGCTGATACAATTTCAATCTTTTTGAATTTACTGAGGCTCTTTTTGTGGCCTAGGATATGATCTATTCTTGAAAATGTTCCATGTACACTTGATAAGAATGTGTATTGTCTGTTAGGTCCATCTGTTCTAATGTGTTCTTCAGTGCCCCTTCTCCTTACTTATTTTCTGTCTGCTTGATCTGTCCTTTAGAGTGAGTGGTGTGTTCAAATATCCTAGAATGAATGCATTGCATTCTATTTCTCCTTTTAATTCTGTTAGTATTTGTTTCACATATGTAGGTGCTCTGTGTTGGGCGCATACATATTTATAATGGTTATATTTTCTTGTTGGATTGACCCTTTTATCATTATGTAATGTCCTTCTTTGTCTCTTGTGACTGTGTTTGTTTTGAAGTCTATTTTGTCTGATACAAGTACTGCAACTCCTGCTTTTTTCTCCCTATTAGTTGCATGAAATATCTTTTTCCATCCCTTCACTTTTAGTCTGTGTATGTCTTTGGTTTTAAAGTGAGTCTCTTGTAGGCAGCATATAGATGGGTCTTGTTTTTTCAATCCATTCAGTGACTCTATGTCTTTTGACTGGTGCATTCAGTCCATTTACATTTAGGGTGATTATCGATAGGTCTGTACTTATTGCCATTGAAGGCTTTAGATTCATGGTTACCAAAGGTTCAAGGTTAACTTCCTTACTGTCTAAGAGTCTAACTTAACTCACTTAATATGCTATCACAGACACAATCTAAAGGTTTTCTTTTCTCCTCCTTTTTCTTCCTCCTCCATTCTTTATATATTAGGTATCATATTCTGTACTCTTTGTCTATGCCTTGATTGACTTTGGGATAGTTGATTTAATTTCACATTTGCTTAGTAATTAACTGTTCTACCTTCTTTACTGTGGATTTATTACCTCTGGTGACAGCTATTAAGCCTTAGGAACACTTCCATCTACAGCAGTCCCTCCAAAATACACTGTAGAGACAGTTTGTTGGAGGTAAATTTCCCCAACTTTTGCTTATTTGGAAATTGTTTAATCCCTCCTTCAAATTTAAATAATATTCTTGCCGGATAAAGTATTCTTGGTTCGAGGCCCTTCTGCTTCATTGTATTAAATACATCATGCTACTCCCTTCTGGCCTTTAAGATTTCTGCTGAGAAGTCTGATGATAGCCTGATGGGCTTTCCTTTGTATGTGATCTTTCTCCTCTCTCTGGCTGCTTTTAATAGTCTGTCCTTATCCTTGATCTTTGCCATTTTAATTACTATATGTCTTGGTGTTTTCTTCCTTGGGTTCCTTGTGTTGGGAGATCTGTGCACCTCCATGGCCTGAGAGACTACCTCCTTCCCCAGATTGGGGAAGTTTTCATCAATTACCTCCTCAAAGACACTTTCTATCCCTTTCTCTCTCTTCTTCTTCTTCCGATACCCCTATAATGCGAATATTGTTCCGTTTGGATTAGTAACACTGTTCTCTCAATATTCTTTCATTCTTAGAGATCCTTTTTTCTCTCTGTGCCTTAGCTTCTTTGTATTCTTCTTCTCTAACTTCTGTTTCATTTATTGTCTCCTCCACCATATTTAATCTGCTTTTAATACCCACCATTGTGCTCTTCAACGATTGGATATCTGACTGGAATTCATTCCTGAGTTCTAGAATATCTTTCTGTACCTCCATAAGCATGTTAATGATTTTTATTTTGAAATATTTTTCAGGAAGATTCATGGAGTCGATTTCATTTGAACCTTTCTCAGGGGTTGTATTCATAATTTTACTTTGAACCAGGTTTCTTTGGCATTTCATATTTGTGTATGGCACCCTGTAGTGCTAGAATATACTCTCTGGAGCTGCTCATCCCCTCAAGCAATGTCGGGGGTCACAGGGAAGTGTTATTGGTGCCTGGGGGGAGGAAAGAGCTGTTTCCTGTTTCCTGGCTGCTATGCCTGTCTCCACTGCCAGAACCAGTGGGCCGAGCACACAGGTATAAGCCTCTATGGTTTGCATTTGTAGCTCCTGTAGATGGGGCTTCCCTCTGGCTGGCCTAATGCCAGGGTAGGGTTTGCCAGTTTGTGAGCCAGGTGGGGCAGTCCAGGAGAAAGGCACAGTATGCTATGTATCATGACGTGGGTCCTTGGAGCTGTGTAGCCAGCCAGGGAGCTGGAGTGCCTGAAGTTTGAGAAAATTCCCAGCAGAGTGCACCCAGACAATTGTCTACCTGTCCTTTCTCCTGAGCAGTAATCTCTGCGCAATCCTTGCCCGTTTAGCAGCCCTCATGCTATTAGGAAGTCTCTCAGACTGCCTGCATTTCTTTTGTCCAAGAGCAGCTGGATATGGATCCCTGCTTTCCACAAGTGGCTGGAGTCTCAGTCTCTGCAGGTATTCTGCCTGTCTTAGCTTTCCACCCCCTCATCACGAGAGTACCATGAAAACACCATGAAATGTAGGTTTGTGCTCCCAGAGCAGATCTCTGGAGTTAGGTATTCGGCAGTCCTAGGCCTCCACTCCCTCCTCACTCTGTTTCTCTTCCTCCTGCTGGTAAGCTGGGGTGGGGGAGGGGCTTGGGTCCCTCCGGACCCCGGCTTTGGTATGTTACCCTGTTCCATGAGGTTTATTCTTTTCTCCAGGTGTATGCAGTTTGGCACAGCCCTCTTTCCTGTTGCTCTTTCAGGATTAGTCGTATTAATTATATTTTCATATTACATGTGATTTTAGGGGGCAGCCTCTGTCTCACCTCTCATGCCACCATCTTTGCCCTTAATTTATTTATCTATTCAATTATTTATTTGTACTCATATGGATTTAGGGGTACTTGTTTTATTCCATGGATTATGATCCAGTAATTCCAGTTATCTATTTTGTTGCACAAACTATTCCAGGTTTGGCCATTCTCAGGTTGTCCGGTTTTTCACTTCTTGTGACTAGGAATGAAGGTAGGGAAGGGGGCCATGTGTTTTGAATCCTAGAAGACCATCTGATAAGCACTTTGCATGAGTTTCTCATACAGTTCTCACAATAGCCCTATGAAGTAAGCAGTAGTATTCCCAGTCCACATGGATTATAGATCTAATGCTCAGATAGGTTAAGTAGCTGGCTCCAGGCTGCAAAGAAACCTGCGGTACAAATAGGACTTACACCTGTGTTTATGTGACTTTAGAGCCTTTTCTTGATACACCACTGTGCCTAGCTGTGAGATTCAGGCCTCACCATGGGGCAATGTTCCAGCAACGGAGTGCTTAGTATGCACACTCTCTCTGTGTCTAGCCCCTCTCTTCTGGACTCCCATCTCCCTTTTTCTGGGTCTCTTTTCCCTTTCCCCCCAGAGGGACTGAAAGTATAGAATCACCAACTATGAGGGCTGTAGAGGACCTTAGAAAAATTCTGCTCCAAGTGTCTCACAATGCAAGTGAGAAAAATGAGGCTCCATCTGGGAGACACAGGTGGGTAGTGAACTGAGACTGGAGCCCAGGTCCCCTGGCTTCTAGTCCAGTGTTCTCTCCCTCACATGATCAGAGCACAGCTCTCTATGGACAGTTAGTTCTTGGTTTCTGAGCTTAGAAAAATGCATTCTAGAAGCTGAAGGTTTTCTGGAATACATCAGAAGTATAGAGAAACATCTGTTCATTCATATCACTATACTAGTATCTCTATGAATATAGCCCATAAAAGTACTCTACATTTCTTTGAAATAAAAAGAATCATGGTTTTGATCGATGGGGGATCAAGAAGACCTTTTCAGCCATTGGGGAATTGATTCCCTGGCATCTTGGAATCTTCTTACACTATTTAAATCTGGGAGGTCCCAACTAAGTCAGATGTACCAAAGCAGCATAAAGAAAGAAGAAACCATAGATATATGGAAAGAGGGAGGGAAGAAAATACTTTGTTGTCAGTTAAACACTTGAAGACTTTGCTAAATTTTAAGTCATCTACATTAAACCTGTTAAAAAAGTGTTTCATAGGATATTGGCTCCTCCTACTCCTCACCTCACAAAAAGGAATATTTAAAAAATGTTAATGTTATATTTAAAGAACAGACACTAGTCAGTCTAAACAATGACTACCTATTATATCTCTGGGTTTTGGAACCTGGGTGATGCCTTTTCCTAGTAGCAGAGAATAAACATAGTCAAGGAAAAAGCTTGAGGCTGTCATGATACTCAGCAGCTGATGTTGGGAGATAAGCCCAGTGAACTGTGTACAAGTAGTTGGTACCTGCACTGGCAAAAATTATGATGGTCCCATTGATCAACTAAGCACTAGGTACCTAGGCATTAGGGTAGGGGCTTTACATACATATTCTCTGTCATCTGCATGACAAACGTGCATTATTACCATTATATTTTGCAGAAGAGGAAGCTGAGGTCAGAGAGGCCAAGTTATTTAGCTAAGGTCATGTGGTTTAAGTGCCAGCACCACCCAGTGTGACTCAAGCGGCACTCAGCATGGGAGGCGGGTATTTCCTCGAAGATGGTATGTGGTCTCAAACAAGGCAGACAGATCCTGACAGTGGGGTAGAGAAGCAGACAGTGTTCTGGAGTCTTTTGGGCTGCTAGTATTATCAGGAGAGTCTT
>JAVSCE010018438.1:0-80562 GCA_032199065.1 Smutsia gigantea | reverse complement strand
TACCAATTGTGTCAGTTCTGATGCAGCAACCTCTTTTGTTGCAAGTCTATGCTTTTGCAAAATGATTGGTCCCTCGTCCAGAATGAAAACAACAAGAACCAAGAGCGCCACCTGGTGGCTATCTCCTGCACACTCTGGGCCAGCTTTGAGGGCCACGCCAGGCTATCAGAATGGCAAATTTGCTCGCGGCGATTACCCTCCTGATTTCCAGAAAGAAATGCATCATGACCAGGCAGAATTTGCACATTAATAAACTTCCACTCTTATATCAGTGAAAAAAGTCCCAAACCCACTGGCAAATTCTTAAAACACAATAGACAGGAAAATAGGAACTAGAATGTGGAAATAGAATCACATCTGGTCTTTAATTTCTGGAAAATGAGTCTCCCCACAGACTCTCCTGAAATTTACCTTAACTGCTTTCAATATTTGCCATGAGCAATGAGTAGTAGACAAATCTCTCTTAAAATGAACGCTCAGCGTAACACTGTAAAGGAAAAACAAACAATGGAAGTGACTGTAGAAACATTTTAGGATAGACAATTATGGAACAGCGATCGAGAGACACACTTGAAGCCACACGCACTCTGAAGCCCTTCCGGTTAGGTGAGCCTATAAATTTCCTTTGATGTTTAAATTTGAGATGAAGTTCTATTATCTGTACCAAAAGCCTACCTATTAATGTGTTGCACATTCTATTTATTGTTCACTTTAAGTTTTTTATTTCTCTTTTTTTCCTCCACATGTTAGAACTTTTTAAGCATGCATTACCCTTGGCTTAAATAATCTATTCATGGTGAATTATTTATTTATTTTACTGACTCTAATATGTGTCTTAATGAGGTGTGTATGCATCTTTCTTTTTCCTTCAGTACTTCCCAATATCCTATTTATCTCCATGTTTCTTTCTTTATCTTCTCAGCCCATCTTGTGTTAATCTGTTTTCTTACCATCTTTCATCCTTGCTTGGGCCCAGAGCTTCTTTAACTTTTTTGAAAGACAAAGCAGACACTATTTAAACTTTATTTCTCTCTGCTATGATAATAAATGGTTCCCAAAACAATATCAAGCATTCTTAAAGAGTGAGTGTCATGAAAGCTTTCGTTTGTATTTTCTCTTCACAGTCTCAGAGAGGTGTTTCCCTGTTTATACATCCCTGAGCAGGATGACTCTATCTGGCCCTGGAATTGGCAGATTTTCCCAGCGCCTTTTCAATGTCTCTCTGATCTGTGTAGAGCCCTTATCACAGATCATAAGCTAGAAGACTGGTTGACAATAACCTACATTACCATTCAGTGTAAGATGACTTACAGACGTAAGGTGACTTG
Source organism: Smutsia gigantea (assembly GCA_032199065.1). Taxonomy (NCBI): domain Eukaryota; kingdom Metazoa; phylum Chordata; class Mammalia; order Pholidota; family Manidae; genus Smutsia; species Smutsia gigantea. The sequence goes on along the minus strand of JAVSCE010018438.1, from coordinate 79,234 downwards.
AAGATAAAAATCCATGTGAGCTGCAGGAAGCAAAATTAGTGTTGTGCAGTTTCTCCTCCCTGTTCTGGTGAACTTGCAGCATGAAGCAGCAGCTTTTTCCATTAAATCTTGCCTACAGTTTGACCTCACTCCAAAGTTCCCAGGTGCTGTTCCTGGCTCTCATCCTGGAACAGCTGTTCTCTGTGTCCTGGAAACCCCCGCCCCTCTGGCTTTCTGCCTGACAGAGCCCTGCAGGGACCCTGACCTCCCAGTTGCTCCCACTGCTCTCCTTTTCACTCGAAAAAGGAATCCCGAGAGGCAGGTGCCCTTGGTGTTGTGCAGCCTGCCATCAGCTTTATCCCTTGACTCTTCGATTGAAGTGTAGTCTAAAGATGGACCTGAGATTCCCATGTGCTAAGAATGGGGTTATTCAATCAAACACTTGTGCAGATGCTGCTCCAAAGGCATTTTGTAGATGTTAAAGTCCCACACTAGTTGACCGTATGAGTTGGAGATTACCAGATAGATCTGATCTAGTGACATCAGCCCTTTAAAGCAGAAGGAGAATCAGAAAGATTTCAAGCAGAAGAAAGATTTGATGTAGGCTTGCTGTCTTGAAGATGGAGAGGGAATGTGGGTAGCATTTAGGAACAGAAAGCAGACCCCAGTTGGACCCAGTGAGGAAATGGCGACCTCAGACCTGCAACCAGGAGGAACTGGATTTTAACAACTTGTATAAATGTGGAAATGGATTCTTTTCCATAACCTTCATGTAAGAGTCCAGCCAAGCTAATACCCTGATTTCAGCACTGTGAGACCCCAGCAGAGCCCATGTGGGACTTCTGACCCACAGAACTATGAGCTAACAAATGGGCACTGTTTTATGCTGCTGCATTCCAGCAGCAACAGACAATGAACACAGTGTTTTAACAGGGTTCTTTTAGGATCTCCTTTTCTGTCTTACTGGGATCCTGCAAATTTCTTGGGAGCAAGTCGACCCTTAGCACCTGCCTTCAGTCTGGTCCTATTAGCACTAGTGTAGCAAAAATTCCTCAGGATAGTATTCCCACTTTATAGAGAGTAAAGTTCAGAATTATAATTTGCACACTATCATATAGTCACTCGTTAGTGTTAAGATTTGAATGCAAAGTCAAAGCTCACCTTTTTTCAACAATATTAAGTTTCAGTGATACATTCTTGCCTAAACCAGAAAAGGCAAATAGATGGCAAGCATTTTATGACTTCTTCCTCCTGCACCCATGTCCTATGTCTCCTATAATCATAGAGCATTGTTGTTGCCAGTCTAGAGGGGTTTCAGAATCCTTCTTAAAACAGGGTTCCAGAGCCTGAGGTTAACTCCAGTGATTGAAGTTAGTATAAGAAGTGAACACATTTTGTTTATGGATCAGAAGAATTCATATTGTTAAAATGTCCACACTATGCAAAGTGATCTCATTGAGTCAATAAAATCTCTATCAAAATTCCAGTGGCATTGAAATTACAGGCAAAAACAATACTAAAAATTTTATGGAACCACAAAAGAGCCCAAATATCTAAAGAGATCTGGGGCAAGAAGAACAAAGCTGGAAGCACCACACTTCCTACTTTTAAAATACATCACAGTACTCCAGTAATCAAAAAAGACCGGTACTAGCAAGAAAACAGACATGTAGACCAGTGAAACAGAATAAAGAGCCCATAAATAAGACTACATATATATATTCAACTGATCTTTGATAAGGATGCCAAAAACAGAAAATGGGGAAAGGTAGTCTCTATAATACGTGTGGATATCCACACACAGAAAAATTAAATTGGACCCTTATCTCACACCATATATGAAAATCAACTCAAAATGGATTAAAGACTTAAACACAAGACCAGAAACCATGAACTACTGAAAGCATAAAACTACTAGAAGAAAACAGGGGGAAAGCTTCCTGATAGCAGTCTGGGCAATGATTTTTTGATAGGACACCAAAAACATAGACAACAAAAGCAAAAATAGACAAATGGGACTACGTCAAAATTAAAAAGTTTTGCACGACAAAGGGAACAACAGAGTTGTTGTAGGCAACCTACGGAATGGAAGAAAATATTTGCAAACCTGATATCTGATGACAGGTTAATACCCATAATACATAAAAAGCTTGTACAACTCAATAACAACAAGAAGAAATGTATAAAGGACTTGACTGGACATTTCTCCAAAGATGATATCCAAATGGCCAAAAAGCACATGAGAGGATGTGTAACATCACTAAAAATTAGAAAAATGCAAGTCAAAACCACAATGAGATACCACCTTTTAGGATGGCTAATCTCAAAAAATAAGTAAATAAATAACAAGTGTTGGCAAGAATGTGGAGAAATTGGAATCCCTGTTCATTATTGGTAAGACTGTAAAATGTGACCACTATGGAAAACACTACAGCGGTTCTTAAAAAAATGAAAAAAGAACTGTCATATGTTCCAGCAATCCCACTTCTGGGTATACATCCAAAAGGATTGAAAGTGAGGTTTTGAAAAGATAATTTCACACCCAGGTTCATAGAATTATTATTCACAATAGCCAAGAGGTGGAAGCTCTCCAAAGGTCCATTGACAGATGAACGGATAAACAAAATATGGTGTATACACATGAAGGAGTATTACTCAGACTTAAAAAGGAAAGATATTCTATCATATACTACAACATAGATGAACTTTAAGAACATTATGCTAAGTGAAATAAGACACTCACAAAAGGACAAATACTGTCTAAGTCCATTTATATAAAGTATATAAAGCAGTCAAATTTATAGAAATAGAAAGTAGAATGGTGGTTACCAGAGACTGGGAGAAGGGGGAAATTGTGAATTGTTCAGTGGGTATAGGGATTCCATTTTGCCAAATGAAAAAGTTCTAGAGATATGTTGCTCAAGAATGTGAACATACTCAACACTCAGAACTGTACCCTTGCATATGGTCATGATGATAAATTCTATGGTATGTGTTTTTACCACAATTAAATGTTCACATTTAAAAAAACAATCACAGAAAAAAGAATATAGAGAGAATAAAGCTGTTATTTTAAAATATAAAATTATCTAAACACCCTAATTAAAGGGTAGAGATACACTGGGTAGAAAAGCAGGACTCCATTATATGCTGCCTATAACAAAACCAGCCAGCTTTGTTTGGGTTATCATTAGCATGCTATATCTGATTTCATCCTTTTACTTTAAACTTTTTTATGTCTTTATATTTAAAGTGTGTTTCATGCAGGCAGCATACAGGATAAAGAGATAATAACTGAAATGTTTCCAAAAATAATAAAACAGATCAAACCACACATCCAAGAAACTAAGAACACCTGAAGCAAATAAAGAAAAAATCCTAAAGGCAGCCAGAAAGAAACACAGAGAAACAAAAATAAGAGTGACAGCAGACTTTCATCAGAAAATATGCAAGTGAGAGGTCAATGGCAAGAGATTTTTTTGTTGTTGAAATATTTCCTTCCTTAGATCCAGACAGCGTAGAAAAAAGAGATTAAACATGAACTGTGAGATGTAGAACAACTAACCTCAGGTATAGAAAGCATAGGCATGTAGAGGAGGCGAATAATATCCAACACTTTATTGTTTATTATATTTCTTTTGCAATAACAAAACATCAGATGTGAAGTCAGTAATTTCTCATGACTCTATGAAGTAGTATTATCTCTGTTTACAGATGAGATACATGCATCATAGTAATTGTCAATCCTTTAAAGAACCAGAAATTGTCCAGGCATTTCAGAGACCACATTCAGCGCACACCAGGTTTCCAGAAAAGAAACCAGTAGATATCCAGTGTCAAGAATCATTAGGATCTGAAAGATTGGCATCAGGAGGAAGACGATGATATGATTGGCAGTGTGTGAACAAATAGAAGGCTGTCAGGAAGTAGGGTGGGAGAAACCAGAAATGAGAAGGTTGAGAATAGAGCTGGGTCATAAGAAGATCATTAAAGAAAAGAGGTGGAGGTTCTGAGAGTCACACTGCATTTGCCATGCAGCAAAAAGGGTGAGCTTTCCCAGAAGCGTGCTCTAAAGTGCCCCAGAAACTGTCAATCATCAATGAGCATTTATTAAGAACACATTAAGTGCTGGATGCTAAAAATGCAAAGATATAATCATGTAGTTTAATTAGTGGCAAATAAATTAAGGGGTTAAAAACAACAAGAAATAGCAGAACTGTAAGTTCCAAGGGGAAGGAAGACTTTCAAGACCTGGTAGAAATGAGATTCATGCCGTTCTCTGAAGAGCAGAGCATAGAGGCAAGTAAATCAAGAAGAGCACATTTCAAGATTTCAAGTAGGAGGGAAGGCACAGAGTTGGAAACACACATTTCATGGTGGACACGACACTGGTAAGCAAAAGGGCTTCGCAACAAGGACTGTTAGAAGTTGAGACTGGAAAGATAAACACCAAAAAGTACGAACCCTTGAATTCTAGACTGTAGGCCAATACAAGACGTTCCATTTTCCAACCATTTCCTACCTGTGTTTCAAGGTCCAATGATAACAAAGCTTTCTACTTGCAATATTGTATTTCCACTTCATTTCTACTTTCCAAGTATATGACAATTCCATGAAATCACCATGGAGGAAAGGAAGAAAACTAGATGCACCATGCCATGAGTGTTCAAATACTCTTCTTGAATTTTAGAAGTTAAAAAAAAACAGATTAATATCTGGTTTGATTTGAGATATTCAAGACTTCTGAAACAAACTAAGTAAAAATAACACAGTAATGGAGCATTTCCATGTTCTTGAAGCTTCCCATATGGCCAAGAGCCTTCTACTCCTCACTTCCACTGAAGCATATGGTTTATGTGTGAGGTGATCTCAGTGATTTAAAGTGGTTTAGAATTGCTTAGTTTTTTTTCTGTCTCACTGAGACCAGAGCATTTCAAGTGACTTCAGATTATTTTCTGCATAGATTCAAGGGATCCAAATGAAATTGGCAACAAGAAAAAAATGTATGAGTGCTACATTTCCTTCCCATGAGAAACTGAGCCTTCAATAACTAGGGTGCTTCACTGCAAGGTTTCTAGAAGCATTTCCTTTGGGAATTCAAAGCAAAACTTGGTTTATCTCATTAAGGCTACATATGCCCAAGATCTCTCAGCCAATGCCAGGTAAAACCAGAATGTTCTTGGTGTTTTGGAAAGAACATAGCTCTGTAGTAAAGCTGATTAGAATTCAAATCCTGGTTCTGCCACTTAGAAAGAACCTGGACACTATGCTCAATCTCTGAGACCCTCAGCAACCTCTGCCTACCTTACAGGCAGTGATAATTAAACTAAATATAATGCGGTCTAAGTGCCAGCCATATCATAGGCACATTGTGGGCACTTTACATCTTTTTCCCTGTCCCCAGCATGAAGTATAATTTCAAGATTATAAAATTTCCCTTGGGTATTTATTTATAAAGAGTAAATCTGAAATTAAATAAATACCAAATCTAACATTTCTAGAAACTCACTCAGAAACGTTTAGCATCTATTGCCATTAACCTGCAGAAATGCCACAATAATAGACCAAGAAAGAAAGTGTGAAGATCTCATTACAAATAAATTTAGAGACAGTTTTCTCCTTCCCCAAGTCAGAAATATTCCATGGTCTCAATTAAACTTCTCAAAATTCATCCTGATTCTTCCTTCCATTCCTTTGAAATCTTTTCTGATACAAGCCTCAGGCTTTCTTCTTTCCCTTATCTACCATTTGGAGCCTCTATTAAACATGCACACATACACATTCGGTGTGTGTGTGTATGTGTGTTTGTCCTTCTTTCCTTCCCCCAACTCCCACTTCTGGCCCCCCAAATTATCTGAGACCCTTAGGAAAAACTTGAAATGATACTATATTTTTGTAGGGCGTCCCTTCCCTGCTTCGTTGGCCACAAACTGATGTTTTGAATGTGGAACTGTGCGATCATAACTCATGAACAGTTACCTTTGCAGATTATTTTCTAATGAATACACCTGTAAATGAAGTCTAAATTCCTTAGTTTGACATTCAGGGCCTTTCCAGGGGCCTAATCATTCCAGGCTTACCTTCTGCCATTCCCAGTACAGGTAGTGTTCTGGTCACGCTGGATAGCATACTGTTCCCTAAACACATTAGCTTCCCAGGGAACACTGCCTAGAAGCTGTACATACCATTGCCTTTATCCAAGTTATGTGATGCTTGAAATGCCCTCTCTGCACACTCCTCCACTGAGCATTCAGCTCAAAAGTCACTCTCACTCAGCCTGGGTGAGAAATTCTCTCTACTGTGACCCCAGCGAACAATAGAAACTAACGTATTGTTTCAGTTGGTGGTGGATGATTCTTCCCTAAGAGAGCACAAGTTTAATGGTTCTTTGGTTCATATCCAACATCCCAGTGTTTTCAATGCATTATTACAATCTTGGGACGTGGGTAAGACAAAATTTTTATTATACACAGTGTACTACTGAAAGCAGAAATTTATTAATGAAAACAGATCAATTATGATTAGATCCAACTGTGAGTGACAGAAAAATAACTTTCATAAGAAAATGTTTATTTCTGTTCTATACGTCTGAAGTACGTTTGGTGCCCGTGGTATTAGGAATTCAGCTTCTGCCACCCTGACATGACCCCACATATACCTCTTTTCCCATCTTCATCTCAGGATCCAATATAGTTGCTCCAGCTCCAGTCATTTCACCCACTTTCAATCCAGCAGGAGACAGGAAAGAGAAGAAAAGGGGACACACCTCCCATTGAAAACACTTCCTAGGGATTTAAGATGGCGGTGTGAAAGGTGAGACAGAGAACTCCTCCCAAAACCACAGAGAGTGTGAAAATATAGTTAATACAACTAACCCTAAAACAGCAACAGGAAAGAAGGTTGCACCAGACTGCATACAGACCTCACAAACAGACCTCACAAAACAGGGTAACATACGAAAGCCTTGATCTGGTGGGACCCGAGCCCTTCCCCCACCCCAGCTCACTGGCCGGAGGAAGAAAAAAGGAGCAGGGGAGGGAGTGGAAGCCTGGGACTGCTGAACACCTACCTCTGGAGAGCTGATTTGCGAGCAGAAATCTACATTGTGTAGTACCCTGGAGGATGGGGAGCTCGGATGGGCAGAGTGCTTGAGAGAAAGATTCCAGCCGTTTGTGGAGGATGGGATCCACATCTGGCTGCTCAGAGACAAGGGAAAGGCAGGCAGTCTGAGAGGCTTCCTAGCAGCAAGAAGGCTGCTGAAGGCACGCGGTTTGCACAGAGCTTGCTGCGCAGGAGAAGGGATAGGGGACAAGGTTGTCTGGGCATGCTCTGCCCAGAAGATTGGGAACTTTGGGGAGCTTCAGATGCTCCATCCCCCTGGCTGGCTACTCAGCTCCGAGACCCCCACTGTGATATGCAGCCTGCTGAGCCTTCCCCCTGGCCTGACAGCACAGGCTCTCAAACTGGCAGTCACTGCTCTGGCGTCAGGCCAGCCAGAGAGAGGCCCCACCTACAACAGCTAGAGATGCCAAGCACAGAAGCTTTCACCTGTGTGCTTGGCCCACTGGCTGTGATACTGGAGACAGGCGGGGAAGATGGGAGTCAGGAAACAGATTTTTCCTCATCCCAGGCACCAGCTCTGCTCCCCTACGACCCCCAACATCACTCTAGGGGCTGAGCAGCTCCAGAGACTGGAGTTTCTGGGCAATAGAGGGCACCACACAGAAATATGAAGTGTCAAAAGAACATGGTAACAGACCAAAATCTCACAAACCCCAGAAAAACAGTCAAATGAAACTGAACTCACCAATCTTCCTGAAAGAGAGTTCAAAATAAAAATCATAAACATGCTTATGGAGGTACAGAAAAATATTCAAGAACTTAGAAACGAATTTAAGATGCAGATTCAATCATTAAGAAATTCCATATCTGAAATGAAACATACAATGGAGGGATTTAAAAGCAGATTAGATGTAGTAGAAGAGATGGTAAATGGAATAGAAATTAGAGAAGAGGAATACAAAGAAGCTGAGGCACAGAGAGAAAAAAGAATCTCTAAGAATGAAAGAATATTGAGAGGACTGTGTGACCAATCCAAACTGAACAATATTCGTATTATAGGGATACCAGAAGAAGAAGAAGAGAGAGAAAAAGGATAGAAAGTGTCATTGAGGAGGTAATTGCTGAAAACTTCTCCAATCTGGGGAAGGGGATAGTCTCGCAAGCTGTCAAGATGCACAGATCTCCCAACACAAGGGACCCAAGGAAGACAACATCAAGACATATAGTAATTAAAATGGCAAAGATCAAGGATAAAGACAGACTTTTAAAAGCAGCTAGAGAGAGAAAAAAGATCACATACAAAGGAAAATCCATCAGGCTATCATCACATTTCTCAACAGAAACCTTACAGACCAGAAGGGAGTGGCATGATATATTTAATGCAATGAAGCAGAAGGGCCTTGAACCAGGAATACTCTACCTGGAAAGGTTATCATTTAAATTTGAAGGAGGGATTAAGCAATTTTCAGATAAGCAAAAGCTGAGAGAATTTACCTCCCACAAACCACCTCTACAGCGCATTTTGGAGGGACTCCTACAGATGAAAGTATTCCTAAGGGTAAATAGATATCAACCAAAGGATAGAAAAAGAGTACAGAATATGATTCATAACATACAAAGAATGGAGGAGGAAAAAAAAGGAACATTTAGATTGTGTTTGTAACAGCATACAAAGTGAGTTAAATTAGACAGATAGTAAGGGAATTACCCTTGAACCTTTGGTAACCACAAATTTAAAGCTTGCAATGGCAATAAGTACATATCTATTGATAATCACCCTAAATGTAGATGGTCTGAATGCACCAATCAAAAGATGTAGAGTCACTGAATGGATAAAAAAACAAGACCCATCTATATGCTGCCTATAAGAGACTCACTTCAAACCCGAAGGCATACAGAGACTGAAAGTAAAGGGATGGAAAAAGATATTTCATGCAACTAATAGGGAAAAAAAAACAGGAGTTGCAGTACTTGTATCAGACAAAATAGACTTCAAAACAAAGAAAGTCACAAGAGACAAAGAAGGACATTACATAATGATAAAGGAGTCAGTCCAACAAGAGGAAATAACTATTATAAACATTTATGCACCCAACACAGGATCACCTACATATGTGAAACAAATACTAACAGAATCAAAGGGGGAAATAGAATGCAATGCATTCATTTTGGGAGATTTCAACACACCACTCACTCCAAAGGACAGATCAACTAGACAGAAAATAAATAGAGACAGAGGCACTGAACAACATATTAGAATAGATGGACCTAACAGACACCTACAGAACACTCCATCCAAAAGCAACAGGATACACATTCTTCTCAAGTGCACATGGAACATTTTCAAGAATAGATCATATACTAGGCCACAAAAAGAGCCTCAGTAAATTTAAAAAGATTGAAATTGTACCAACGAGCTTCTCAGATCACAAAGGCATGAAACTAGAAATATATTACACAAAGAAAATGAAAAAGCCCACAAACACATGGAGGCTTAATAACATGCTCCTAAATAATCAATGGATCAATGACCAAATAAAAACAGAGATCAAGCAATATATGGAGACAAATGACAACAATAATTCAACACCACAAAATCTGTGGGACACAGCAAAGGCTGTGCTAATAGGAAAATATATGACAATACAGGCCTACCTCAGGAAAGAAGAACAATCCCAAATGAACAGTCTAAACTCACAATTAATGAAACTAGAAAAGGAAGAACAAATGAGGCCCAAAGTCAGTAGAAGGAGGGACACAATAAAGATTAAAGCAGAAATAAATAAAGTTGAGAAGAATAAAACAATAGAAAGAATCAATGAAAGCAGGAGCTGGTTCTTCGAGAAAATAAACAAAATAGATAAACCCATAGCCAGAATTATCAAGAAAAAAGGAGAGTCTACACACATAAACAGAATCAGAAATGAGAAGGAAAAATCACTACAGACACCATAGAAATACAAAGAATTATGAGAGAATACTATGAAAAAGTATATGGTAACAAACTGGATAACCTAGAAGAAATGGACAACTTTCTAGAAAAATACAACCTTCCATGACTGACCCAGGAAGAAACAGAAAATCTGAATAGACTAATTACCAGCAAAGAAATTGACTTGGTAATCAAAAAACTACCTAAGAACAAAATGCCTGGACCAGATGATTTCACGGCTGAATTCTATCAAACATTTAGTGAAGACCTAATACCCATCCTCCTTAAAGTTTTCCAAAAAGTAGAAGAGAAGGGAATACTCCCAAACTCATTCTAACGAGACCAACATCACTCTAATACCAAAAACCAGGCAAAGACACCACAAAAAAAAGAAAATTACGACCAATATCCCTGATGAACATAAATGAAAAAATACTCAACAAAATATTAGCAAACCGAATTCAAAAATACATCAAAAAGATCATCCATCATGATCAAGTGGGATTCATCCCAGGGATGCAAGGATGGTACAACATTCAAAAATCCATCAACATCATCCACTTCATCAACAAAAAGGACAAAAATCACATGATCATCTTCATAGATGCTGAAAAAGCATTCGACAAAATTCAACATCCATTCATGATAAAAACTCTAAACAAAATCTGTAGAGAGGGCAAGTACCTGAACATCATAAAGGCCATATTTGACAAACCCACAGCTAACATTATACTTAACAGTGAGAAGCTGAAAGCTTTTCCTTTAAGATCAGGAATAAGACAAGGATGCCCACTCTCCCCACTTCTTTTCAACGTAGTTCTAGAGGTCCTAGCCACGGCAATCAGACAACACAAAGAAATAAAAGGCATCCAGATTGGTAAGGAAGAAGTCAAATAGTCACTATTTGCAGATGACATGGTATTGTACATAAAAAAAATAAAGAATCCACTCCAAAATTACTAGATCTAATATCTGAATTCAGTAAAGTTGTGGGATACAAAATTAATACACAGAAATCTGTTGATTTTCTATACACTAATGGTGAACTAGTAGAAAGAGAAACCAGGAAAACAATTCCATTCACAATTGCATCAAAAAGAATAAAATGCCTAGGAATAAACCTAACCAAGGAAGTGAAAGACTTATACTCTGAAAACTACAAGACACTCATGAGAGAAATTAAAGAAGATACCAATAAATGGAAACACATTCTCATGGATAGGAAGAATTAATATTGTCAAAATGGCCATCCTGCCTAAAGCAATCTACAGATTCAGTGCAATCCTTATCAAAATACCAACAGCATTCTTCAATGAACTAGAGCAAATAGTTCTAAAATTCATATGGAACCACAAAAGACCCTGAATAGCCAAAGCAATCCTCAGAAGGAAGAATAAAGTGGGGGGAATTACACTCCCTGACTTCAAGTTCTATTACAAAGCCACAGTAATCAAGACAATTTGGTACTGGCACAAGAACAGACCCATAGACCAATGGAACAGACTAGAGAGCCCAGATATAAACCCAAGCATATATGGTCAATTAATACATGATAAAGGAGCCTTGGATATACAATGGGGAAATGACAGCCTCTTCAACAGCTGGTGTTGGCAAAACTGGACAGCTACATGTATGAGAATGAAACTGGATTACTGTCTAACCCCATACACAAAAGTAAACTCAAAATGGATCAAAGATCTGAATGTAAGTCATGAAACCATAAAACTCTTAGAAAAAAAATAGGCAAAAATCTCTTGGACATAAACCTGAGCGACTTCTTCATGAACATATCTCCCCGGACAAGGGAAACAAAAGCAAAAATGAACAAGTGGGACTATATCAAGCTGAAAATCTTCTGTACAGCAAAGGACCCCATCAGTAGAACAAAAAGACATCCTACTGTATGGGAGAATATATTCATAAATGACATATCTGATAAGCGGTTGACATCCAAATTATATAAAGAGCTCACACATCTCAACAAACAAAAAGCAAATAATTCAATTAAAAAATGGGCAGAGGAGCTGAACAGAAACTTTTCCAAAGAAGAAATTCAGATGGCCAACAGGCACATGAAAAGATGCTCCACATTGCTAATCATCAGAGAAATGCAGATTAAAACCACAATGAGATATCACCTCACACCAGTGAGGATGGCCAACATCCAAAACACAAACAACAACAAATGTTGGCGAGGATGTGGAGAAAAGGGAACCCTCCTACACTGCTGGTGGGACTGCAAATTAGTTCAACCATTGTGGAAAGCAGTATGGAGATTCCTCAAAAAACTCAAAATAGAAATACCATTTGACCCAGGAATCCCACTCCTAGGAATTTACTCTAAGAATGCAGCAGCCCAGTTTGAAAAAGACATATGTACCCCTATGTTTATCACAGCACTATTTACAATAGCCAAGAAATGGAAGCAACCTAATTGTCCATCAGTAGATAAATGGATAAAGAAGATGTGGTACATATACACAATGGAATATTATTCAGCCATAAGAAGAAAACAAATCCTACCATTTGCAACAACATGGATGGAGCTAGGGGGTATTATGCTCAATGAAATAAGCCAGGCAGAGAAAGACGAGTGCCATATGATCTCACTCATATGTGGAGTATAAGAACATGAAAAAACTGAAGGAACAAAACAGCAGCAGACTCACAGAACCCAAGAAAGGGCTAACAGTTACCAAAGGGAAAGGGACTGGGGACGATGGGTGGGAAGGGAGGGATAAGGGGGAAAAGGGGTATTACGATTAGCACACATAATGTAGCAGGGGGGGGCCAGCATACGGGGAAGGCAGTATAACACAGAGAAGACAAGTAGTGATTCTATAGCATCTTACTACGTTGATGGACAGTGACTGTAATGGCTGTATTGGGGTATGTGGTGGAGACTTGATAATAGGGGGAGTTGTAACCATAATATTGCTCATGTAATGTACATTAATAATAGTAAAATTAAAAAAACACTTTCTGGAAATTGTATGTATTACTCCCTTTTCTTGGGCAGAAATCAGTAATCTGGCAACACTTAGCAATAGGAGAGATTGGGAAGTGTAGAGTTTTTATCTTAAGTTTCATTACAAACTAAACATGTATTCATGAAACAGACTCCCTGCAAACTGCAATGACTAATATTTTGAAGTTATGCTCATGGCAAGTTAATGCAGAATACACTTAGCATTAATTAGTTACTCTACATTCAAGCATATAGTTTCATATATATTTATAGGTGGGACTTACATTTACCCTAGTCATGTTTAGGATATTATTGCCATCCCTCCTGCTGAGATCGCCTTTCGTCTGCTTTTAGCAGGACTGTCCTCCCCAGCTTCAGTTGTTAAACACAGAGCCCCATTACTCCCTAATGGTGTTAATGAAAAACAGATCATAAGCAAGTTATGTAACTTAATTATAATCAAGAAATAAGCTTAGTTATATCATTTAAGGAAATCACATCTTAAATTCACCAATCTCTGAACTGAATCCTTCCCTAGGAAAACTTCCCCTCTTGCCATAGTCTCATTTTAATAAGAGCACCACCATATGCCCACCTACTCAAGCCAGGAACGGAAATCTCTCTAGCCAGTCACCAAATTCTAGTTGATCCTTCCTCTTTCCGTGCTTTCCTCCACTCCCTCAGCGTCACACTCTGGGCTCAGGCTCTCTCCCTGCCTGGTCTCCATACTTGCCCCACCTACTCCCTGCTTCTTCACAGCTCCTACCTCTCTGTGGTCAGAGAGACCTTCCTAATGTCCAATGTGTTGCTCTCCTGCTTTAAATCCTCCCTGCCACTCACAGGGCCATGCCCATGCTCCTCAACTTCCTGCCCTCCTCGCATTGTCGTGAAGAACCCGTATCCCGCCAGTCCTTCGAGCTCCACCTCCTGGCACTTCCCCTTCTCACTATAAATCCTGCTTTAGGGAGCCCCTTGTCAGTTCCAGAAGGCCAGGTGACGTTCCCACCTTGGCACCTGCAGTTCCCTCAGTCTGGAAGGCTCTCACTCCCTTTCTCCATCCTTCTCTTCCCATTCTCTGCCCGCCTGACCTTTCCCTTGTTACCCTCCAAAAGGCAGGTCACACATCATTCCTCGGTGTGACCTTCTCAGCGTCCTCCCCGACCTCGCCGCCAGCTGAAGAGTGAGGCCAGCCTGCTGCTCTGCTTCCATGAAACATACTTTCATTATATGACTTATCATGGCATTTTAAAACTCTATTCATCTTATTTAGATTGCCAGACATTTCAGAGTAAGACTTATTGTCCTCAGAACCTTGTTCAATACCTCACACATAGCAGCACCTCAATAGAATAAAAAATTAAACACATAATTTAGCATTTTGGTGGGTTTATGCCTGTACAATTTTGTATGGTTGAGAATTACTAAATTATATATAATTTGATACGCTGGTTTTTTCCATGTAAAGTTATATAATAATTATTTTTATTTCATATGGACTGTGAATCAAACTATAACATTAAAATGTTCGTAAATACCCATGTATAACTGCCCCATATTTTTAAAATTATTTCCCTATTGCTAGATATTTATATTAGTTGCATTTTTATATTATATTTAACACTTTGGTGAACATGATTGTCCATAAAGCTTTGTATTTCAGAATATTTATTTAAAATTTAGTGCAGTGCCTGGCACAGAATGAATGCTCAATAAATAGTAGCTGGTGATATTCTATCATTGTTCTCAATAATCTATATAACTTTAATCTATAAAAATAATCTAGGTATTATATTTGATTTTTATATTTATTACAACTATGTTTTCCCCCAATTTTTCAATAAAAACAGGCCTCTAAGAAGATGTACAGTTTTTATCTTGCAGCTTTGCATATCCTTGCACACCATGAATTCAGTTTGAGAAACATTACTCTGCATCACACTTCCAAGTAAAGCCACACCCAACATTATCCACGGAGCACTGCAGTTTTTATATCTTAATCCAGAGAAACAATTAGTTACTGTGTCTCTGTTTTTAATTTCATTGATTTCTGCTCTTCTTTTTTTTCTTCTGGCTGTTTTAGGTTTAGTCTGTTCTTTTTCTAAATTCTTAAGATGGAACCTTAGACTATTGACTTGCAATCTTCTAATATAGGCATTTAAAGATACAAATCTCTCTCCAAGCATTTCTTTAGCTGTATCCTATAATTTTTGATATGCTATATTTTTGTTTTAACTCAGCAAAATATTTCTAATTTTCCTTGTAATTTATGCTTTCACCCATGGCTATTTAGAGTGTGTTATTTAGTTCCCACATATTGGGGATTTCCCAGATATCTTGCTGTTATTCATTTCTAGTGTAATTTCATTATGGCCAGAAAACTAATTTTGTATGATTTCCATCCTCTTGAAATTTTTGACATTTGATCTATGGCCCAGAATATAGTCCATCTTGATGAATTTCATGTGCACTTGGAAAAGAATGCATAGTCCTTCTGCTGTTGTTGGATATAATGTTCTAGTTGGTCAAGTTGGTCAACTGTTTCCCCTTTCAGTTCTATCAGGTTTTGCCTTGTGTATTTTGGAGATTTGTTATTAGTTGCACTTATATTTAAAATTATTTTCTTTTGATAACTGACTCCCTTATCACTATATATTGTCTCTCTTTCAATCCATGCTCTGAAATTTGCTTTGTCTGGTATGAACATAGCCATTCCAGGGTTCTATTGATTAGTGCTTACTTACATGGTCTGTCTATATTCATCTTTTTACCTTGAGCCTATCTTTGCATTTATACTTAAAGTGGGTTATCTGTGTCTAGCAAATAGCTGGATCTTGCTTTTTTGTCCAATGTGACCATCAATGTCTTTTGATTGGACTGTTGAGACCATTTAAATTGAATGTAATTATCGTTATAGTATATTTGAAATTTCTTAAGAGAATAAATCTTGAGTTCTCATCCCAAGGAAAAAACAATTTTTTTCTTTTTTCTTTTTTTGTTTCTATATGAGATGATGGATATTCATTAAACCTATTGTGATAATTGTGTTATAATATATGTAAGTCAAGTCATTATGCTATACACCTTAAACTTTTACAGTGCTGTAAAATTCTATCTCAGTAAAACTGAGACAAAAAGAAATAAAAAAAATTATCAGTATAGTTACATGTAAATATACCATCTTGTTATTTGTTTTTTATTTGTCCATATGTTCTTTGTTCCTTTGCTCCTGTTTTGTTTTGGATTGGATTTTTTTTTTAATTGTAAGCCTTAGAGCAACAACTAGGACAGCAATCACCATAGGGAAGATGACAACCATGAAATAAAAAGGTGTAGCTAATATGAATTTTGGGAGTACACGTTCAGCCCATAACAGTCTTCTGAAAAGAATGCTATCACTGTTAGCTTTGATCTACTCTCTGTAATGTCTTTTTTTCTCTAGGTGCTTTTGAGATGTCTCTTTATCGCCTTTTTTCAACAATTTGGTTGGGATGTGCCTTGATATGACTTTTCAGTTTATCCTTCTTAGAGTGTGTTGGATTGTAAAATCTGATGCTTATGCTTTTTATGAAATATCAAGTATGCCAGTCATTATTTCTTCATGTATTTTTGTTTCCTCACCACCACCCCCTCATTCTCCTCTCCTGCAGCTCAAATTTCACATATGATAATACATTTTGTTTTGTTTCATAGGCCCCTGATGCCCTCTTCGTTTCTTTAGTCCTTTTCACTCTGTGCTTAGTTCTACATAGCCTTTATTGCTTTCTCTTTGACTTCAAGTTTTCTTTTACAATACTAACCAGCCATTAACACCATCTGGTGTATTTTTTTTTCAAATATTGTATTTTTTTTTCTAGGAGTTCCATTTGGGTCTTTTTTTTCTATCTTCCATTTCTTCCATGTTTTCCATTACTTTCTTGAATATATTTCTAGTGGCTATTTTAAAATCTTTGTCTGTTAATCCCATCATAGCTGTCACTTCTGTATTTGCTTCCATAGATTTTCCTTCTGGTTATATATGTAATATTATCCTACTTCTTTGTAGGCCTGGTAAATTCTTATTGGATGCCAGACATCTTGAATCCTCCACTATTGGATCCTGTGTTTTACTGGGTTCCTTTATATCAGTTTGGACCTTATTCTGGTCTGCCTTTAATTTGCTAAAAAGCAGTGTGATTCTTTCAAGGCTTCCTTTTATGTGTTCTCAGAGTGGGTTCAAAGTAGCCTTTTGTCTTCTCAAAGTCAAAATCCACTGAGTAGGAGAAAAGAATCAAGTCCAAGACTAGGATGAATGGAGCGGAACAGGAGGCAAGGAAGGAGTGCAGAGGAATGAGGGAGATCAAGGGGCAGTGACTGGAGGCCAGCAGAGCTGAGGAGTGGCAGTCCTGCAAAAGTCAGTGACTATCTGAACCAGGGATGGGTGGGAGGGAGTTTGTGTTTATATGTGAAACTGAGTTAGGTTCTGGACTTAGAGCATTATAAACGGCTTTTTCGCTTACATTCAGAAGTTGCGAGTGATATGGGACATTCTCTTAGCGCACATCCAGCATCCTTGGTCTCCCCCCATTCAAAGCAAGTGCTGCTGCCCCTAGTGTTAGCCAAAATCGCTGCTGCACATTTCCAAAACGCCCTCTAGGAGGCATTACTGCTTCCTTGGAAGACCACTAGTTTAGGATCTCAGAATTTAAAATAAGCCACTCTTTTATTCTGCCCTTCCATGACCCCAATTCCTCCTCTTGTATCCTCAGGGGAGTTCCAAGAAGCCCCCCCCCTTTTTTTTTTTCTAACATATCCTTCCTGGGTGATGAATTCACTGACCTCTCTGGTTGCAGCTATTCCCAATGTTCATGGCCCCCATCCCACATCTCCAGCTCAGCCCCCCTGTGCCGGCCTCTTCCTCTCTGTCTGTTCAGATTCTCCTCATCCTTAAAGGTCGGCTCAAGTGCTGCCTATTCCATGAAAGCTTCTCCAGTGACTCCAGATGGCAGCACCCTACCCTCTTGCCCTTGGAAATACTACCTATGCTCTAATTCTTAACGGTTCAGAAACTCCTCAAACTGTGTCATGATCGGCCCCTAAAAACTTGGAGAATGGCTTGTAAAAATGTAAGTTCCAAAACAACATCCTCAAAAGATAATATTTCAGTGAGTCTGGTCAATTGTTTTCATTTACAAATGCTCGGTATTGGTAATGGACATTTTAACAAGCTCTCAGAGAGATTCTGATGTAAATTAAAGACTCAAGAACCATTGTGGTGGTGGTTTCACGTATGTCCCAGCTGGTGTGTGAATCCTTTCAATGTGGGAATTGCTTTTTAATGCTTGGAAGCTAGCCCCATGCTGAGCACATAATTGGAGTTTTCAGTTTTCAGTGTGAGCCATCTGGGATTAGTAGAAGCTAGGGGGTGTCTCACTGGTGGGCTTTAGTGTCCTGAGTAATCTGGATTAGCCACCTCCATTCTTTGATACGTGCACTTGACAGTGTTTTCTGGGCCTTCAGTCCAGGGCTTTAGGAAAATGCTATGCAAAAGAAGCTTCAAGACAAGTGTCCTGACTTTTCTTTCAATCAGATTGCTGCCTGTAATCCCATCCTGTACAGAAATTCTGGAGGAGTCTCTACATGGGTGACTGTTTTCAAGGAACTTCAAGTCTAATAAATCAGAAAGATAGGTAAACAAGTAATTAATTACACAGTAGTCAAAGCATATAAATGGTACAGAAGTTTTGGTGGAGTCAGGAAAACTTAATATCTGAGCTGAATTAAAAAAAAATGTGTAGGAATTAACTCAGCCAGGCAGGGAAAAGCAACTCAACGAAGCGAGGAAACTGTATATGCAAAGAGTGGAAGCGTGCATCAGAAGGGCTTTAGGGGATGGGTGGCAGGAGGTGTGCATCAACAGGGTTTATCAGAAAATGAATGGTAATGCAGGAGTCTGGTGAATGAAAGGAGTGGGAATGGAGCTTCCTCCTGACCTTGGGTAACCATCCAATGGAGGATGAAGAAGTTGGTGGGGCAAATGTGTGGGAACAGACCTTTGAGGCCTCTCTTTCCTCCTTTTACTCAGAAGCAGACAATTCTTGATGGCATGGCCACAGTCTCTCACTTTCTCAAGCTCCACAGCTTCCTAAGAGCCCTGGGGCTGTAGCTCTGGTCTCCATGATCATGGCTCTCAAAGAGTTTTGATTGCAACCCCCAGGAAGAAATACAGCTTATGCTGGGATTTAAAACATACACAAATATAAAACTGAAACACAATGTCCATAAAACAATACCTCCGGTACTGCCTGTGATCACCTCAATATTTTGTTTCCTATTCTATTCCATTGTTAAGAAATAAAGTTGGGTGGCACCCACTATGTTGACTTCACAGTCCAGTAATTCACAACTTGCAATTTAAGAAACACTGTCCCGGGACTCCAATCCTCGTCTGGAAATGTAGAGAAGCAAGCACAGTGCAGTGGCTAAGAATGTGGACCCTGGGAACAAACCGCCAGGCTCCTACACCCTACTGCCCCACTTATTATCTGTATGGCCTTGAGCAAGTTACTTAACTTTCTTATCCCTCAGTTTCCTTGTCTGCCAAATGGAATAATAAGAATGCCTACTGGGTAGGGTTGTTATGAGGATTAAGTGAGATTTTATATATATCTACCTAAGTGTGAGGTGCCATCATTACCATCACCACCACCATCACCGTCCTCAACCTCATCATCGTCATCCTCTCTGACCCCTCCTGTTATCCCATCCTAAAATGAAGCTAAATTTTAGAACCACTGGTGGGGGGGCAGAGGCAATACCAAATGTTTTTTTTTTTTTTTTGCAAAGCCGTACAAAGCTACACAGTATGCAGGGCAGGGTGGGGAGATGCCCTGGGACCCTGTTCATGAAGGCTGCCCTCCCCCCCACCCACTCCTGTTTGCAGGGAAGACAAGGAGGGAGACTCATGTCTGAGCCATGGATTCCTGTGTTCTGGATAAGGTGGGTGTGCAATTACCTCCTCTGCTTTCCACTGACAAACCTTTCATTTTCATTTTCTTTCATTTTCTTGTGACCACCTAGAATCCCACGCCCCCAAAGTGAGGACAGCTTCCTTCTTACCATGCACCTTAGGAACAACATTAGAATGTCAATCCATAGAAGGGAAGGCTGGATTTCTTTTCTCATCAATTCAGTGCACTCAGTCCAATGGCAGGCAGCCCACCAAGGAGGTTTCAAAGAAGGAGAGAAAGCAAAAGCACACTTCTCAGTTATGCCAAAAGCTAGCATGTTTCAACCCACCTTGCCCAGCACTTCAGATGTTCTCACGGTCAAACTAAGAAACAAAAGGGACATCTGCCACCTGATGAGTGGAAGTTGAATTCAAGAATATTCTAGCCATTATCCAAGAGACAAATTCAGGAAATAAAGAACTGGAGACTTGGAATAAATATTTCATTGGTCATGATGATCAAAAGATGATGATTAAGACACACACATTCAGACCTCATCCCACCTGTTGCAGAGCGGAAGCCACACCTGTGGGCCCCCCACCCTCTCACTGGTCTTCTCCTGCCACGCCCTGCAGCCACTGCCCCACCCAGGACTCTGTCCTTCACTCAGAGCTTCTACTGCCCTGTTTCATCTTTACTCCACATGGCGCCTGGATGTTTACTGTGCAGAAAAGCCAAGGATTTGACCTGACTCTGCATGGGCAGGGTTGCAATGTCCTTCTCTATTTCCCTTTCCCAAACTCTCTCCTTCTCTCCCCTCTCCCACCCCATCATTGTTCCCCAGAAACAAATAGGATGGCTTCACTGGTCAATTCTTTACATGTACAAACACCAAAAGCAGAGGAACAACCCCTGGCCACCCCCCACCCCCCAAACCCCAGTGCTGGGAGAGCAGCCGGCGGTGGGCGAGGCTGCCTCAGGAACTGCAGAGCTGCTGGAGCTGTCCGGCTGTTCTGGAAACTTCTTTGGCCTCAGGGCTTTACCTAGAGGCCTCTTCCTTCAGCTCCTTGTTTTTCCGCACCTCCTCTGCGTGCTTGTCCTGGAGGAAAGGGAGAGAAAAGGGCAGGTCACACAGGCTTCCCCGGGATAAAGGGAGGCTGAAGGGCAAGAGAACCCAAAGCAAAGAATGGCTGCCACCGGAGTGAAGAGCAGGGTCTCTGCATAGACGTCCTGAGAAGGGGCAGAAGGTGGCAAGTGAGAGTGGCAGGAGGCAGGTGAGGGAGACTGCTGGTATGGCCCCAGGGAGTTCATTGGCTGGAGCCAGCCTCCAGTGTGGGAACCACCTCAGAGCGACCCAGGGCCCACCAGCCTCTCGCCCTCACCCCGGACCGTTCTGGGGTTGCACCAGTGACATTGCTTGACTTCATGTAAGGAACGCCTCAGTGTAGTTTGTGCCAGAGGAGCAGATAGTCACAGAGGAGTCCCCCACACACACAGGCAACTTGACTGCCGCTTTTGCTTCTTGTCCGTCTCCTTAGCAAAGGTTGTCTAAGCCCCTTGATGAAAGATGAGGCCCCTTAAAGTATAAACTGACTGAAGAGATTTTGGAAATGTTTTCCATCTCCAAAAAGTGGACTTTCAAACAAGCCTTTAAGAGAACCTTCTTTTGTTTCACAGCGTCATCAGGACAAAGGAAGGGATCACACATTAAAGGCCCGTCAGCTGTGTGACCTCGGCCAATTCGCTTCACTGATCGGGACTCAGTTCTCTGGTCTTTAAAGAGAGGGGGATGCAGGGGAAGCTCTGTGTTCACCTCTAGGGGTGATGGGGGTCTCCCTGACATTACTGCTCATTGTGCACATATCTGGGCCCTCTATTAAATGGTGACTTCCTTGTGGGCAGAGAGCACACCATTTTCTTCTCTGTATCCCCCAGTTCCTCCTATGGTACCTTGCACATAGTAGGTGCTCAATAAATATTGTCTCTGCCAGACCCTGGCATCCATCCAGATATCACAAGTCAGTCTGGAGTAGACCTCCTGAGGCAGTCCAGGTTCCAGGAGAAATCTACAAATCTGTCCCTGGAGAGACCCTAGAACTTTCCATGGCTCTGGGGAAAATGTGGGGAATGGTGTGGCTGGGGCAGTGGTTCTCAGCCTTGTTACATATCAGCATGACCTAGGAAGCTTGTTAACTGCAGGTCCTTGGCACCATCCCTAGAGAGCCAGGGCTGGTAGGTCTGGCGTAGGGTCCAAGTATCTGTCATTTTAAACTTTACACCATGTAACCCTGGTGCAGATGGTTGGTGACCCACACAGATACTGACACAGAAGATATTGTGGATGGTGTTCCCAGCCTGGGGCAGGGCAGAAACCACAGCCCTCTCTCTCATTCCACCTCCCACCTTCACCAGTGGGCAAGGATGAAGAGGGGTCAAGAACCCAGGAGAGCAATGCCCCCTCAGTGTTTGCTCTGACATCTTGCTTCTTTCAGTCCTACCTTACCTGCAGAGCTTTGACTCCAGAGTATGGACCCTCCCAATTTCTCCACCCCCGAATCTACTTCCAGTCCCAGGTGAGCTCGCTGGGCAGAACCCTAGGTTTCTAGACTCCCTTTCCATGGCCTCCAGTGGCCCTCTCTCTAACAAAGACTGGCAGGATGACTGTGGGCTGGTCTTCTTGGAACAAGTGTTGAAAAAGCCACCTGTACTGGTAGCCAGAGAACTGGGCTCTAGTCCTAGCTCTGCCACTTAGTGGCTATGTGACCCTGGGCAAGTCTTTTGACCTTCTCTGACATGGTTCTCTCACGGGTAAATGTGGATAACACAGTCACCTTACCTCGTGGGCTTGTTGTGAAGATAGAGGTATGATGAAATAAAAGTGTTCTGCAGTCTTTCAGATACCATACCAAGGACCTAGCGTGAGTTATTTCCTCGGGTTTGGCCTGAAAGCCCATGCCCCATCTATCCCAATCTCAGGTTTTTTCCTGTAAGAGTTTGCTGCTCCCAGTCATCTTCAAAAACAGGGGAAGACTGAAATCAGACCCAGATACTTCCCTCCCATCTAATACTTGTTGGAGGCCTCATTGCCCCTAGAAGGATGGAGTGTAAGAGCCGAGGGGCTGCCCACATGCTGGCCAGCTGCATGGCCTATGCAGCATTCAGATCCCCTGTGAAGAAACCAGATCTTTCTAGTAGCTGTTGCCAAGGGCCTAAGACTCTAGGTGGATGGGCAGGAAGGAACGGGGACCACGCTGCTCACCATGGGACGAGGCCACCGATCGGGTCCCGGGAGTCACCGCGCAGCAGGCGGCTCCTGGAAATAAAACACAGAGCTGGAGCTCTCCCAGGAGCTGCAGGAGAAACTGGGGCAGCCTTGAGACTCAGAAAATGAGGCCAGCGTGTTCTCAGCAGAACGGGCTGTTATTCTGCTGACACGTGGGACCAACCTCAGTCTCTCATGTTTCTCATATTTAGGTGACACCATTTGGTTTATTGACAAAAGGCAGAATACTGGAAAACCTGTGGCTCACTCGATCCATATCAAGAGGTTTGGAGAGAATAGTGTTTCCTGCTCAATGGGCAACTCAGCTCATTATGTTCTTGGCTTAGAGCCGAGAGCTCATGTCGGCATCTTTCATTAAATGAAATCGGCCCATTCAAGGATGAAGCCAGGACAGTACACCGCCTGTTCATCCCTACTCCCATGAATTAGGCAGGCTGTTTCTCTAACATAAGAAATCTAATCTTCCTAAAACAATGGGAAATTTCAACTGTGTAGCCGTGCAGCACATCTCCCAAGGAATTCCAAAGCTTGGTTCAGGTTTCTGGCCTACAACTTCTCTAATAGTTATCCCTTGGAACGCTCAAAGGATCCAGCCTAACAAAAATATCCCCATTCCTGCCTGAGGCTGTTTGCTCCCTGAAATGATATATAGGTCCATTATACTTGCTGTGGAAGAAGAGAGTATCCCAGCGGTCTCCTTTCCGGCCCAAGACCACTTACCTTCTCTTGCAGCCTTTCCAACATGGCGGCAAGGTGGGCCTCCCGGTTCTCCTTATTGGATTCCATCTTCTGGGCCAGTTTTTCCTTAGCCATCTTGATGAAGTTGTTGTTTTCCTCTATGGCTTTTTGGATCACCTCCCGCTCATGTTCTCGTTTCTCCGCCAGGTGCTTCAGGAGCTCAGCTTCTTGGTACTATGGAAGCACAGAGAGAGAAGAGGCCCTTGAAGGTCAGACGTCAGGTTATATTTATACTATAACGACTTACCATCAAGAACACCGCACCCGGAGTACACCTCCCTGAGCCTGGTCCTTGACTCATTGGCAGGAAGTTAGACGTAGTGGCTACTCCCACCATACCCTCAGTTCTCTTTTTCTCCTTGCTATTATTCATTCACTCACAAATACTAAATGACCATATACTATGTGCCAGGCACTATCCTAGAAACCGAAGAAGGGAAAAAGTCTAGTAGATATAAGACATATATCAATAACTTTAACCCAGACTAGCATATGACATGTGCCTTAAGCGGTAGAGAGGAAATGCTACAGGAATTTAAGGGAGGGGAAGATTATTTTCTGCTTGAAAGATGAAGAAAAACACACAAAGACGGCATCAATGTTGACACATAAGAATCAACAGAAAACACAGAAGGCACACCAGGGGGTGGTACTGGCCCATAGCATGACCTTCATCCCCTGCCACCTTTTCCTTAATTTTCCTAAATCTCTAGTGTTTATCAATGTCTTACTCTCACCACTTCTTGGATATATGCAGTCTGGTCCCTTACCCACGTAAGCAAATCCCAAGCTCCTTCAGACCAGGGCCTTTCACCCCCATGCTTCCTTGAGAGGTGCTTCTGCACATGCAAGGTGCTGCCTAAGTATTTGTGGGTTGTTGGTGACCTGACCCCAGCTCAGGGCCATGTTGTCTTCTCCAACTCCCTCCCCCTCACGCCTAGATGGAGGGAAGAAGATAGCGCTTGCCTTCCTTCGCTCCTCAGCTGCTTCTAGTTTCTTCTGGATTTCTTCCAGCGAAGGGTCTCGCCGCCTGGGTAGTGAGGCATTGAACTCGGGCACCCCATCAAAGGAGGGTGGCTTCAGGATGACCTCAAAGGACTGGCCTGAGGTGCACTTGTTCAGCTCGATGACTTCCATATCAGAGATTACACACCAGTTCAGGTCCACTGTGTCTGCTGCAGGGAGCAGGAAAGGGGCTGCTTAGCCCGTGAAGACCACAGGGGCCCCCATGAAGCATGCACACAGATGTGGGAGACCCGGAGTCCCTAGGCAAACGAGTGACCAGGGTTCTGGGTCTGTCCTGAACATGGCACCTAAGGGCAGTGGGCTCTGAGGGGCCAGGAGGAGTTGGTAGCCACCGCACAGTCTCAGGCTCCAAGAGAAGGGGTCCCAGGACAGGTGATTTCTAATAATGGCTGTAGCGGCTGCTCCAGCCTCTGCTTCTGCCACAAGCCTCCTGCCGTAGTCAAGCTCTTGCTCCAGTTGTCATCTATGGTGGCCCAAAGTGATGCCATTTCCCACCACCCACCCACAGCTCATCCCAGTACAGATCTGAAGGCTTAGCCTGCTGACACCTCTCCCCTTACTCCCTCCTACCCTGCTCTCTTCTTTCTCTCCAGTCAGCACTGTCTTCCCGCTGGCTTTGATCTTTTCTCCTATACTGTCTCCCACACCAGCCTAAACAGAAAAGACAATCTCAGGTCACCCGAGCACCCCAGCTCTCATTTCCAGACCAAACCAACCCCTTTCTTTTTACCTCTGGGAAATAAAGAGGTGACCTGTTCACTGCACTACAAACCATGATGTGGCTATTCAGTGCTCTCTGCCAGTACCCTGGGACTCTGTCCCAGGTCCCAGGCAGCATGGCTACCACAGAACCTCCTGGGGTGGCCATAGGTGGGAGTCCTCTTCCCATCTCTGGACCCTCCCAGAGCATCCTCTACCCTTCACAGAGGAATCTAGTGATTTACACCACGTCTTGTCTTCTTTCCTAGTTTAAGTGTCCCTGAGGGCAGGATCTCTGTCTGTTTCACCTCTGTATCCTCCACAGCATCCATTTGTTAAACAAATAAACAAAAGCTAAGATTAAAGGCACTCTGCAGTGGGTCTGACTCAGACCTTCAGCTGCTGTCTAGTCCCCCAGCTGCGGCCCCTTGCCTGCCTCCACGCAGAGCTTAGATCCTGAGAATCGGCTGGGTGATTTTACTGGGAGAAGAGTTTCATGAAATTGGGGTAAGGTGCTCTGTTGTCATGGATACAAGCCACAGGAACCCTCCACCCATTACTCTCCTTACTATGGCCCTGACTCACCTTCATACTTATACGATGACTTATTCAGGGGATCAGCCAGGAAACAGGAGCAGAACAAGGATACCAATGGGAGTTCCTTCATCTTCTCTTTGTAGGCTGCAGAGACACCACAGGTGAAGATGGTGACCGCCTCCTGGGCTCAGGAGCCAGCATCCATGCTTGTCCAGTGCCTGAGTGGCCAGGGGTCACCAGGCTCCCCAGGACTCCTGCCCTGGCTGGGGTCCCTCTCCCTTGACCCCGAGCTGTCCGGTTTAGGATTCCTGTGCGTGATTTGGACCCACTTCTGTCCATCTGTTAGAAGCAGAGCCTTCCAGAGTGCCCACCCAGGTGGCCCTATCTTCTCCCGTGCATTGTCTCCCCCCACTGCCTGAATGCAAAATGCCCTCAGGTAAAGGCCCCAAGCACTTGTGCCTCTTCCCCAGCCTGGCACCCTGGACTGCCCTCTCAGTCTCCCCACACTTGCCCAAGGTATTTCATTTCTTTTGCTCCAGAATGCAGGAAATCCACACTCCATTTTACTCAACATGCTTGGCAGTGTCTCCCTGAGGGGTAAAGAAACTAGCCACAGGCCCTCTGGTCTTGCCCCTCACTGGGTGGCAAGTTCAGGCAGGGAGCCTTCCCTGGCCTTCCCAGCCAGTGCAGTGGTCAATGCCAGAGGGGCTGGTGTCCGTGAGGGCTGCAGGTGTACCCTCACCACTGTCTACTCTCTCTTTATCGGGGGAGGATTTGGACACCAGGAGGTCACAGGTCAGAGCCAAAGTGCTGCCATCCAGCCCGCCCTCACCCTGGCGCTGGCATGAGCTCCTACAGTCCCCCTCACTGCCCTGGGGCCAGGCTCCCTTTTAAGCTAGGTGTACTCAGGCAGTCTAGGTAAACCCCCTGCACAGTGCCGGACCCTCTTCCCCTCATTTCCTTTTTCAGATAGAAAATAAAATTAACTTCAAAAGTAATACATATGCATTGTTAACATTTTTTTAAAAACACAAGGAGATGAGTGAAAGGCAGAAAAGCTCAGCTGTGATGTCACCCACCATCTGGAGGTAACTTCCGGTAACCCTTACGTGGACTGCCTGTTGGTATTTTTTCCTTTCTGTGCGTACAGAAGTGCATGCACGTGTATGCATAAATCCCGTCCGCTGGGATG
Source organism: Smutsia gigantea (assembly GCA_032199065.1). Taxonomy (NCBI): domain Eukaryota; kingdom Metazoa; phylum Chordata; class Mammalia; order Pholidota; family Manidae; genus Smutsia; species Smutsia gigantea. The sequence continues at coordinate 51,892 of JAVSCE010018438.1, read as the reverse complement.
CCCCATCATGTAGGCGGTTTTTGTACCTACCAGCGAGGGTCATGTTTTCTGAAATGTGAGAGCTGAATCCAACTGAAATTCACAGAGTTCAGGATGCTGTCCCAAACCTGAGAAACAGAATATTTTACTGCTGACAGGTTATTCCTATAAGCAAGGTCCTTCTACAACCAGGGAGGGAATCCCAGTGGGCACCTGGTCTGCTCCACCTCCAGAACCTCTCCACCCCATTCCCGCTCTCCCAAACACCAGCCCCCACCCCCGCCGACATCACTCCAATCAGTTCACCTTCCATGCACCAACTGGCGACCCAGTCTCAGAAACAGGGGTTTCCTCAGACTGTATGCATCAAGGGGTATTTGTCTTCCTCCTGCACAGCCCGTAGACTGGCCCAGTGCAAAGGTTAGGGTGACAGACAAGTCCTCAGTCAGAATCACCCGGGAAGTATTCCCAAAATAACGATGTGTCTGAATTCCTCCCAAGGCCCGCCCCAGCTTCCCATCCCACCCGTTCTGCTATGGGGTAGGAGGGAACTAGGCAGAGGACGTCAAAATCCCTCTTCAGATGCCCCCTCACTCCCTTCCCCGCCAAGGACCACTGTCCTAAGCCCTGAACCCCATTTAAGACAATCAGGACTATGAGAAGAAATAAGACGCCGAGGAATAGTGTCATGGTAATGTGTCTAGTGTGGAGGTGGAAATTAGCCTGTGGGATTATTGTGGGGGCACAGAAGATGGGGCCCCACACTCAGCCTGAGGTCTGTGGAGGGAGGGAGGGGCCCCTGGCCCCACCAGCATCTGAACCAAGTATTGAATGATGACTCAGAATTAAGCAGAAGATGGCAGGGAGGGCATTCTGCCAAGGGAGCAGAGAATGCAGGGTCAGGGGTGAGAAATCTCCGGGTCTATGGGGATTTCCACCGCATGATTCTGGACCAGAACATGTGAAGGAGGAGGGAGAGATGAAGCCGGAGAGCCAGGGAGAGAGCAGGCCAGGGAGTGTCCTGGGGACAGCAGGTGACGGGCCGCCACTGAAAGCGACCATCCCATGGAGTGAGGAGTAGCCAGTGACGAGTGGCCACCAAGGGGACTCCTTGGTCCTTGCTCTGTGATGGTTAATTTTTGTGTCAACTTGACTGAGCTAAGAGGTGCCCAGATAACTGGTAAACATTCTTCCTGGGCATGCCTGGGAGGTTGCCGCTGGAAGATACTAGCATCTGAATACAGAAGGTGGCCCACCCAATCCATCGAGGGCCTGAATAGAACACAAAGGTGGACAAAGGGCAAGTCTGCTTCCTCCACCTGAGCTGGGATCTCTGCCTTCTCCTGCGCTCAGACCGGGAGCTCCTGGCCCTCAGGCCTTCAGACGCAGACTGGCATTTCCACCCCAGCTTTCCCGGGCCTGCAGCTCGCAGACCATGGGATTTCTCAGCCTCCGTAATCGAGGAGCCAGTCCTTCAGCATGAATCTCTCTCTGTCTGTATCCCATTGGTTCTGAGTGTCTGGAGAGCATGAGACAGCCACTCTCAGGGGACACTGCGCCAGCGGGTGGCGTGTGAGCCAGCAGCCTCACCGCCAGCCCCTTCAGGAGGCAAAGGGACCCTAGGCTGACTTAGAATCCCTTTCCTTCCTTGGTGAGGTTTTCCCTCTGGAACCAGGGTCCTGCAGGTGGTAACTGCCATCCCCATTTGCGGATGAGGAAGCAGAGGCTCAGAGGGCTTCTGGGGCTTGCTCAGGGTCAGGCAGCTAGAAAGTGAGAGAGCGGAGAGTTGAAGCCAGGCCAGCTCGCCTGGGTGCTCTGTGCCCTGCATGTCGCCATGTCCTCCTTGTTCTTGGAGCCAGAGGCCCCCGCCACCCCCCTCCCAAGGCAGCACAATGAGCCTCTCTTCCTGGAGTCCGGCGGATCCTGACAGTACCAGTGAGCCCCTGAGCAGGACTGGACGAGACGTCCCGGCTAGGAGGCCCCATTCTCCACAGTCTCCGCTCATGCCCAGGCTGACGCATGAGGAGGCGGCTGGCAGAGCCACTGAGCTCCTGCCGGGAGAGGGAGCAGCCCCAGACTTTCGCCTGGATAATGGATGAGAAGTAGGGATCCAAATAGAGAGAAACACCAGAGAAAGAAGGGGACTGAGCTGGGCTTTTTCTGAAGGAGGAGGTACTGGGGTCAGGGACATGCCTCTCAGCCTTCACCCCGGGAATGATAATGACGCCCCTATGCCCGTGGACCACAGTCCCTGTCACCCACATTATCCTAGGTGATCTTCACATGAGGCAGGACTAGCTGACAAGACAGGTATCACTTTCAGATGAAGAATATGGGACTCAGAGAGAAGTTAAGGCTCTTGGCTAAGGTCACACAGCTGGGTAGGGATATAGCTGGTTCTAGGATCCGGGTCTTCTGACTTTGAAGCTCTTCCCTCGTGGCCAGTGGAGGCGCTAGATGCTAACTGCTGGTTCCTCCACAGTCCTGGGGACTCAGGGAAAGCCATTCTGGCCTGAAGATGATTTAAGTAAAAATACGTAGTAAGTGCTTTTTACACTGCTATGGAAGATGTTGTGCTAGGACCCTTAGGAGCAGGAGGAACCAGTAGAGAACTCAAGTCAGAGAGTCAGAGAAGGAAGACAAGGGCAGGGGTCAGGACCCAGCCAGAGAAGGGCAACGGTGTGCATGGCCAAGGGACTTGTAACTGAGAGCTCCTAGCTTCAGCACGCTGGAGTCTGCCCAAATAAAAATGTGTATTTATAGAGCACCCCCTATGTGACAAATGCTTTCTCTTTACTTTTCACAACAACCTTGTGACATAGGAATTACTATCCCTGATTTAGACATGTAGGAGTTGAGGCTCATTGAGGCTGTGTGACATTTTCAGGGTCACTCAGAGCAGTGGGTTGAATGATGTCCCCCAGGAAGGGATGTCCACGTCTGAATCCCTGCAGCTTGGGAATGTGATTTTATTGGGAGTCTTTGCAGATTTAATTTAATTAAGGATTGCAAGATGAGATCACCCTGTAGTCTCTGGGTGGCACCAAAATCCAATGACAAGGGTCTTTATAAGAGACACAAGGGCAGGGAAGAAGGCCGTATGAAGATGGAGGCAGAGGCTGGAGGGGTGCAGCCACAAGCCAGGGAGAACCTGGAGCCCCCAGAAGCTGGGAGAGAACAGGAAGGATTCACCCTGGAGTCCACGGGGGCTGTGGCCCTGTGAACACCTTAATGGGGGATTTCTGGTCTCCAGAACTGTAAGAGAATGAATCTCTGTTGTTTTAAGCCAAGTTTGGGGTAATTTGTCACAGCTGCCACAGGAAACTAATATACTCAGGAAGTTACAAAGCCAGGGTTGAAACCCATGGTTCTTTCACCTTATCTCAGCTGACTGGTGTTTATACGCACTCTGATTTGTTCCTTGAGATAATCTGCGTATGTGTACCTGTGGGTATGTGGGGCCTTTATAAATCCTCACGCCAAAATCATGTCATTGCCTCTGCACGCAAGACCCGAAAGATGTGGCTGCGGCCCGTGGAACATTCTGAGAAAGGAAATAAAGGGGGAGAGGGAGGGCAAGCCCAGGGAAGATGGAGGCATCTTCTGGAAAGCCCAGGGAAGTCCCACCCCTGTTTCCCACTGGCAAACTGCTCCCTACATTTACAACTCGCAGGAGTCTAAGTATGGAAAAGCAAAGCAATCACATATTTTAGTTGATGGATGGAACCAATAGCATAATTGGTAAAATTAATTAGTTAGTGATAACCCTGCCACACAGAGATCCAGGCCATGAGGAGATAAGACCCCGAGTAAGTTAACTCGGGAATGGGGGTAGATGATAGTGAGGGCCTAGAATCAAGGCTGTGGACTGAAGAAGGATCTTGTGGTGATGTGGTTGGGGGAAAGATGTCTCAAGTGAAGAGATCAGGGACCCCAGCTGCCCCCAGAACATCAGAGTGCCTGAGGCCGTGAGAACTAGCAACCACTAGGGGCCCTCACCTAGGGGCAGCCTCACTCCCGGGAAATACATGGGACTTTTCTTTTAATTGAAGTATAGTTCATATAGAATATTATATTGGTTTCAAGTATACAATACAGCAATTCAACAATTATACACACTGCAAAATGCTCACCACATAAGTGTAGTTGCCAACTGTCACCATACAAAGATATCACAATATTATTGACTATTTTCCCTATGCTGTACTTTTCATTATGTGGGATTTTTCAATGGTCACTAGACTGGAGGTGCTATAGGTAGTTAGTGGGCAGGAGCTGAGCTGACTAAATATCCTGCATGTACACACAGCAACGCCACATAACCAACAATTGTCCTTCCAAATGCCAATATACTCATTCCCAGGAAAGAGACATCCTGAAGTCACCCTGAGTTGGCGGCAGAGGCAGCCCCAGAGTCCAAGACTCTGGATTCCAGTGCCAGTGTCTTTCTTCTTCATACATCAGGATGTGAGAGGACAGCCCGGATGGGGGCCACTGGAGCAGCAGTAAAAGATGGGTATTCAGAAGGACTTTATTATGTGACCAGAAATGGTGACCCGTGCTCCCAGGCTTTCTGGAATGCAACCAATAACCAGGAGAGCCTCAAGCTCTCAGATGCCACATGGCCATTCACTGGGCACACACCCAACCTCTGAGGCACCTCCGAATGCCCACATAGCCCAAGTAAGCAAGGGTTTTATTTGTCACTGCAAGAGACACCCAGCTAATGTCATTGGGATGTATCAATCCCATGTGGACTCTTTTTGAGGGATAAGAAGCTCATATACATCCAAGGCATTTGAGTAGAGTAGCTCCTGACAAAGGTGTTCAGAGACACTATAAGAGGTCTGGCACAGAATCAGGGCATGGAAGCAGTGAGCTCTGACCCAGGTCTTCTAACCAGACGCAGTACAGCAAGGTAGCGTTTTACGTCTGTGCCAGTTATCAGTCTTTTTAAAGTCCTGTTGAAGTTACACATTTTTCTGAAATAAGCTGCACAAGCTACCTAAATGTCATGGAATCATATCACCTCCATACAGTAACCCTGGCTATTCTGTGCTGATAGGAGGGCTGATTGGCAGCCATATATATATGTCTTATTTGGGTTAAGAAAAAAAAGGAGATAAATTATTTTTTCATGAATGTGGTTTTCATTCTCCCCACAATATTTATTGAAATTAAATTCTATGTCAAGCCCTCCGCTAGGGCCTAAAATAACTACAAGGACTTTTGGTAATGAAAAAGATGAAACAGGTCCCCTGGGTGGAAATTTGGAGCCTTTGGAAGTTTTGCAGGCCCTCCTGCAGGCCTTCTGCAATTCTCCTGCAGTAGCATGGGCCATGTTCTAAAGGGGGAAGGAGTGGATACAGGCCAAGAAGGGACTAGGGAGGTGCACCGAGGGAAGCCGGGCAAAGCAGGACAGTGTGTGAGTAACTGGCTTTGGGGAACTGGCACCTAATTACTTCTAGGAGCTTCAAATGTAGTAGGTGGTGGGAGCTATGGTCAGGACCAACCTCCAGACAGTGCCTAGCTAGAAATGCAGCTTCTGGGAAGCGAGGAGGTGGCACCTGTAGGCAAGAGCAGAGCTCTGGAGGCTGAGTCTGAGGAGCGCCCCCTGGCGGTAACAGCCGTAACGGGCAGTTGGAACAGGGAGGGACAGAAAGCTAAATCTGGAAAACCACAGCCCTAAATAATCCACAGTGATGGCACTTTCGGGGCTATTTTTATTTTCCATTCAATATGTACAGAAGGATCAACATATGAGGAGTAAAGTTCAGGGGCACGGACTTCTATTCAAGGTCGTTGGCTGTAGTGCAAGGCACTGTGACCCAGGGACCGTGAGAGGTCCTGGGGTCAAAGTTCTCAGAAGCATCAGCATATAGAACAAAATCTACTCCTAGTCACAACAAGAGGAATATTTTGTAGTGCTTTACAGTTTAGCAGTCACTTGTAAGTGCATATATATGCACATAAGCATTTTATATGTAATGCTTTCATTACAAACATATTAACATATTTCAGGACATCGATGTGACACAGAAGAGTCCCTGTCATCTGTCTACATTTTTCTATTGACATTCTGTCCTTTTTTTTTTATCTCCTGTGTCTATTATTTTTACACAGTTGTAATCTGGGCATAAATATTTTATCATTTCCTTCTCTCTAAACACTATTACAGATATTTAAACGATTTTACAGATGATCAGTTCAGGTAAGTAACTTGATTTGCTCAAAGTCAGGTAAGTAGATGATAAAGATGGACTTGAACCAAAGTGTCCTTATATCAAAGTTCCATGGTACTTCCTCATATTCAAGGCCAAGTGTAAATACAAGTGTGATGGATGGTTACCTAGGACCTGTGGTTGCAGGGTGCGCAAAGGCTTGCCTGCCCCAAACCTGCCTCCCAACCATGGGTAGCCCCAGTGCTCAAAATTCGAAGCACTAAGCTCTCTTTTGCATCAGGCTGTGCCTCAGAAAGTCCTTGTTAAAACGCATACACATGATGGACCAAGTGTAACAAATTAACTCACTTTCATATCCATAGACAATAAGCAGTAGATTTATAGACATTTCCAGGGGTCAGGCTCTGCCCATAAATGGGAGGAGCCATGGAGAGCTCTAGAGTTTCCATTTTCCACCCTTTTTCTGATGAGGAAACAGAGGGCCCAAGAGGTCTAGTGTCTTTCCCAAGATTAAGTAGGGGGAGCAGAACCAAGTTGCTGAGCCACATTTAGCTACCCTACCAGGGGACTCTTTATTTTTTGCAATATCACTCTTGTTTTCTTTGTTCTTTCATCCTTCTCCAATGCTTTGTAAGTTTTACACCTTGTTTTTATCTTTAAGTTAAAGTCATTTTTATCTATTTTTTATTACATTAAGAATAACACCGTATCAAATGGTTTTTATTGCGTGAGATGAGAGATTTAACCCACTTTTCCTTCCTTTCACTACAAATTCGATTTTGCCCAGTGATCTGGATTTTCAGTTCTGGATGATCATTACTGATTTCTTTCTCACGTTATTCATTCAACAAATACTTGTTGAGAACCTTCTATGTATATTATGCGAGGTACTAGGAAGGAATACAATGATGAATTTAATAGATACATTCCGTAGCCTCAAGATATTCGACATTTGCACTCAGCTTTTATCAACACGTTGATGGTAACTGCACACTCTAAATTCTAGTGTTTTCTTTCTCCAAGACTATTATCAATACCGTGTCTTTTTTGGATGTGTGTTCTTTAATTTGATAAACATATTCTGAGTACAGTACATTTTTTCTAAGAAGTAATCACAGAATACTTGAGTCCTTACATATCTGGTTTGCTGATAGGTGCAGGAGACAGACAGATCTGTCCCAAGATCAATAGCCAAGTTGTGTTTGTGCTGTCAGGAGACAGAACCTATCCACCTGTTTCCCCATATTCAGTTTGAACCTCACTCCCTGTCTGGTCTGAATTTCTGGGCACCAACACCCAGCTTACACGTTGGAACTCTGCTCCATCCCTAAGCTCCTCCCCAGCTCAGTCTTTCACCCTAGAGTTTGCACTCAACTTCTTTCTCTGCATTCACGTTCTATGATTTGTTCTCTGAACTCCAGGTTGCCAGTGCCCTGTTGTAAGTTAGACTAACCACCCCAGACCCCTGCCCCTTCTGATCTGTTCTGTCCTCCTGCCCCCCACCACCCACCACTGACAGAAGGACCCTGAGGGAGTGGACACACAACAATCAGTTTTAATTAATGGAAAAGACCAGTGAGCTTTGGTGGGGAAGAGGGATAGGTATGTAAGTACCTACATCTATGTGTCTTCCTGTCTTCCTAGTGAGACTAAAAATGTAAAAACCTGAAAAAAATGCTTTTAAAATATCAGCAGAAATTTTTTTGTCCTTATGTAATAACAGAAAAAGTAGCCTTTTTCCAGAGATCATATCTTTGTGTATAGAAAATTCGAATTTGACAAGCAAATTAAATTATACATAAGGCATGTTTATTTCCCAAGCCAAAAAAAAGGGGGAGGGTGCGGTAGAGAAGGGAGAGTTTGGTTCCTCACAGGGCATTATAAAATTTACATTTTGCGTGTTTTATAATTTTCCCCAAAACTTCTACCCCTCCCCCCAAAATGATTTTTATTTCTCCCTACCCATGATTTCAAAATCTCTGGGAATTCTATGTCTCCAAATTATATTCTCCAGGTAAGAAATAATCTAAAGATATCAAGGGTGTCTGGAGAGAGGATCTTAGGGGGTCAGGAAAACTAAGCCCTTTCTTTGATTATTATCTTGATTTTTTTTTAATATCCAATTATTTAAAATCAAGAACACAAAAGATCTGTATTTTCCCATTCTTTCTATTTGGTCGGTTCAGTTTGGCCACTGTTTCTTCTCCTTACCTCCCTCTCACCTTCTTTCTTTGCCCATGCCTCTATTTCCTGTTCCACTACCTGCCTCTCTAGATCTCTGCTTATCAATCTTTATTGCTGTGTTTTAAATGTTATCAGCCAGCGCACTTCTGTCCCATAGGGCAAATGTGGTTAAAATGGCTTACGCGGATGAGAAAAGGCAGCCCACCTCACTTGGCTCTGGGACTTATTTTGCTGAGCCAAACTGAAATCCAGATATTAAACAAGAAATGCAAAACACTCCCACTACCCCAGCACCCAGAGCACGTCTGTGCCACAGCCTGCACAGGAAGGACAATGCTCCACTAGACTTCTCTGGCTTTGATGGGTGTGTTAGAACTTAGAATCTCCCTAAAGAGGAACAGCTCTCCATTTAAAACAATACTTGGATTTAGGGCACTTATTTTGCACGTGGTGTAAAATGGGGACACATAGGGGCACATATATGTCATAGGGACGCATATGAACAGGACAGGTCTCTGTGCAAAAAGTTCATAGTGAAAGACATGGATGACCCTGGAGGACATTACGCTAAGTGAAACAAGCCAGTCACAAAAGGATAAATACCATATAATTCCACTTCTGTGAGGTCCTTAGAGCAGTCAGACTCAGAGAGACAGAAAGTGGAATGGGGGTTGCCAGGGGCTGGGGGAAGGAGAAACGGGGGGTTGTCGTTTAGCTGGGGAAGGTGGGAAAGGCTGCAAAGATGGATGGGGGCGATGCCCGCACAGCAATGAGAATATACTTAGTGACACATACTGTGCACTTAGAAATGGTTGAAATGGTAAGTTTCATGTTACATGTATTTTACAATTAAAATATTTTTTTTTGAAGTTCACAGTCTAGTAAGAGTTTCCCATAGGCTTATAGTCTTACAGTTAAAAGACGTAAGTAGAAGTCACTTACCCCAATGTTTCTCAAACATTTTTCTCACTGGAACCCACAATAAAGAACTACCTTTTATATCATGACCCAGCATGTTCATGTCATGATACTGACATATATATATAAAGATATGGTCACTGATACATATACATACACATAAATATACACATAAGCAGAAGTATAAAATACATTTATATTTATTTATAAATATATTTACAAAATGTGTTTATAAATATAACAATATAACTAAAAAATGGCATAGGAAATATTTACTGTGTGAGATGTTTCAACTTTTTTCTACTCTATCTCATTTTTTGAAATAAAATACCAGTTACAACCCACAAAACTGTTCATGATCCATTAATGAGTCTCAATCTACAGTTTGAAAAACACTAATCTAGACCAGTCACCAACACAATGCAGAAGTCTCCTCTATAGCCACCCTTCTACTTGAATGCCTTCAATGATGGGGTGCTCACTCCATACCACGCTCTGTGGGGAGTCCCTCTAGCAGCTAAAGATCCTCCCCACTTCAAGCTTGGTCCAGGAGTGGCTTGGGTGGAGCTGGGGATTCCAGAAGAGCTGGCACCTGCTGACAGGTGCGCTGGTGCTGGGGCTGGTAAACAGGCTTCAGGGAGGGGTGAAAGCCCACCCCTAGCTTCAGGGTAGCAGCGTGGGTGGAGCTGAGCTGGGGGCTGGCTGGCCCTAGAGGATAGGTCCTCTGCCTCCTCACTGCTGACTCCAGCACTATGATTATCAACTCATCTGGTGGGTGATCTCATTCCTCCTGGCACCCTGACTCCCGCCCATGGGAAAGGGTTCCTCCCCTAGAGGGGGCCTCAGCCTCAGTAGAGAGATTCTCCACATTCCCTCTCAACCTTCCACCCCTGCTGCAGGACTCCAGGGGCCACTGCTGGTTGCCCCCTCCTACTATGCTCTTGGTCTCAAGACATGGAGGCACCCTTGCCCTGGGTGTTTGGACTCAGGCTGCTGACTACTTTTGAGCCCTCCAAGAGGCTCTGGAGACCAGCCCTTCTGCAGGACAATGGGACTCCTCCACACCTGCCTGAGTCTTCCTGGGAGGAACAAAGCAAAGACCGCCCCGCCACAGGGGACACAGGCTGCAGGACAGCAAACCCCTGGGTCCAGAGGAGGAGAGGACAATGCTTAAATTCCTGGCCAGGGTGGTGGGCTGAGCAAGGAGGGGCCTGGCTGAGCCACAGGCAGGGACCAGGGCGTGGCAGCTGTAGGGGACCGCAGTTTGCAGCTTCCTTGCCAGTCGGCCCTGCCCAGGTAGGATCAGGTTGACCTCAGGGCGGGGCAGGGCAGGGAAGAGGTGGTGATCTCATTGCATCCTTAGAACCAAGAGAAAAAAGTGACCCGGTGCAGAGAGGGCAAGAAGAAAAGGATGATACAAATGAGGAAGGGAGCTGAGAAAGGCTGTGGCTGAGAAAGGAAATGTCAAACACAGCGCAGCTTCCGGCACGAAAGGGGTCTGGGGGTTCGAGTCAGTTCCAGGGAGGCTGGACCCTAACAAAACCTTTCTCTCTCAGCAACACATTTTTATGCAGAAAGAACTCACCATGGACATCTGACCCCAAGGAAACCCTGGAAATTCCTGCCGGTCCTCTCTCCTGAGCTCTGGAATGACAGACGCTCCTGTAGCCCACCCTCACCCGTCCGCCAAGGGCCGTTTGCTCGCCTCACCCCATCTCCCGCAGGATTTGACAAAGTTTAATTGACTAAGTAAAAGCAAAGGCAACACAATGGAAGCCAGACACCTTTCTTCCCTCTCTCCTCCTCTCTGAGGCTTCCTCTTCCCCTTCTGACTGAAAAGCCTCAAATAATTAGCATTTCCTTCTACTTACCTGCAGGCCAGTGCGAAGCGAGCTGCTGCCTTCCTCACTCTGTCAATTAGTGGTACCCTGGGCTTCTCTCCACACCAGCACCCGGCTCACTCTCGCCATGACATCATCTCGGAGCGCTGTGATTGGCCAGCCGCGGGTTGCTTGGCAATTGGACAGTCTCCTCTGGCGGAGCAGGGATTGCCGGAGTGAGTAACTCTTAGCAGGCCGGGGAGCGGAGGATGATGTCAGACAAACAGCCTGCTTTCCACACTGCCCGTGGGGCAGAGGAGCCGCGGGGCGCAGGTGGGATGAAGGAGAAAAAGGGAGTGGTCCGGGGAGGGGGGCAAAGACCTGGTGTGCGAGCTGAGCCACCCAGGAGGGAGCGCCTGGGGCTGGGGGGTGGGGGGGCGGGGGGTGGGGGGGAATGGTGAATGATTTCCAGAATCTAGTTCTTTCAGGTCTGGGGGTGGGAGAATATGGAATCTAGAGGAGAAATCAGAAAGAACAGATGAACCCTAAAAATAGCTCCCCGGAGGGCTTGGTGCCTGTTTCCAGCTCTGTCTGAGGGCTGGTGGGTTTGAACAGCGACTGAGAAGGCAGGCAGGGGCTACCAGCACCGAGGCCCTGAGGTGGTGAGCATGTAGCACAGGGGTCCCAGAAGAGCAGGGCTTCCCTCCTGTCACCTAGCTGTGACGTGGGTCACACCTCTGCTGCGGCAACTTGACCATCGCTGGGGGATCCCCCCAGCTCCCCAGGGCCTCCCAGAGGGAGAAAGAGCAAGGAAGGCTGTGACTGGAGCTGAGGGTCGTCACTATCCCGGTGATTCCCAAATGAGGTGGCACCCGAGAGGAGGTGGGGGGGTCATCCAGGGTGCCTCCCCTGGTTCCCTCAGGGGGTGGAGGCCTTCTCAACCTGCTCACCCTCCACTGGTCAGCTGCAGGTGGCAGTCACAGAAATGCCAGGCAGTTGGAAGACCCCCCCTCCTTCTCCAGATTGCTTGTCCCCATCAAAGGGTCCTGAGGGTGTCCCCATACCCGCACTCTCAGGCACGAGCAGCCAACTCCACGTCCCAGCCTCCTCTCGGCCCCTTTTCCTGGCATGGGGTGGGTGGTTAATTTCTTTCACTGTGGCAAAATATACATAGCATAAAATGTACCATTTTGACCATGTTTAAGCATACGGTTCAGTGGCAATAAGCACAGTTCCAATGTTATGGTACCATCCATCACCCCATCCATCTCCAGAACTTTTTCATCTTCCCAAATGGAAACTCTGTGCCCATTAAACACCGATTCCCCTTTTCCTCTCCCCCCAGCCCTGGGAACCTCTAATCTACATTTTATCTCTGTGTTTTTTTGTCTCTATTTTGAGATTTTTGTCTCAATGAACATGCCTATTCTAGCAAATTCATTACCTCATGTATGTGGGATCACACAGTGCTTGTTCTTTAGTCTGGCTGATTTCACTTAGCATCATGTCCTCAGGGTTCCTCCGCACAGCTTCATTCTAGCATGTGTCAGAATGTCACCCCCTCACGCTTTTCAAGGAGGGTTTGTTCAAGCACAGTCGCTCTCACGGACCCTCACCCTCCACGACCACAACGTGGCTGACCGAGAACACACCTAGTGGCAAAGGTCACCTGGAATTTAGCCCATGCTTTTATGTTATGTTTTTAAAGCACAAGAGCCCCGATGAGCATGTACACATCACAGTTTGTACATTAAAGACAAGTGGTGTGTTGTCTCTGCAGGCAGCTCTGACTCCCTGACCGCACCCACCATTTGGCACCTCAAGGCCCAATGCCCTGTGGTTTTGTCCAGGGTCCCCATGTGGACATATATGTATCTCCACCCCCCACTTCACATCAGGAGGGCAGAGAGCCCTTAGGCTGTCCCCCTCTGGCTAACAGTTATCCCAAGCGGCCAGAATCATGACTGCCCCATAGCCTCTGGAGTTGTCCAAGCTCCCACACGCTGGCGCTGCTCTGTCCTGCATTCCCCCAGCAGTGCTGCAAAGGCAGCTGGACCAAACGCTCTTCTCCGAACCTCACGCTCACCATGCATGCCACGTGCCACTAGCCCAGGAACCCTCAAGCCCCAAGCAGTGCATTTCCAAGGGACCCAGGAGTGCCTAAGGATATGCAATGGTTTCCTCAGCCTAAGGAGACAACAGAGACCACACTGCATACCCGGCTGGAATCGGGGAGCTAAGCAGACCTGAAACATGTGGCAGCCTTTGCAGTCAAGGGAGCCTCTCTTCCCCCACCCCCGAGTTTCTCCTTTCTCCTCCCTCCCAGCCCTAAGAAGTCTGGAAGTCCACAAACCTGCAGGTTCTGGAAAGTGGAGAGAGGGGGGTCATGGATTGCCATGGCGATGGCAGCCACTGAGAGATCCTTGCCCACCCTACAAGAGAGGGAAGCGGTCTGAGTTCCCCTAACCAACTGACAGGGGGTGGGGCTGGGCCGAGGGGCAAGGACAAGACATCTCTACCCGAGAGCAGAGACCAGTTGCAAGAATTATGTAGCCATCACTTGAGTACTAAGCTGTGAGGGGCAATACATATACACTCAGGAAGGCCCACAACAGCCCAGCGAGAAAGGGATCTACCATCTCATTTATAAAAGAAAACGAGTCAAGTGGGAAAGCTAACTTGCAAACTGCCTCCTGTTAAGAGTGAGGTCTGGGTTTGAACTCTTGGGGGTCAGGGGATACTATCTGGGAAAGGGCGAGGGGAGGCAAGCCAAGAAGAGCCAAGGCCCCTGAGCCTTCCTGGATGGGAGCGTCCCTGGCCTTCTCTGAGATGGCAAAAGGCAACAAGGTGACCGAAAGAAACAGTTATTGTAGGAAAATGGGCCAAGTACCAAGTCCAAAGGATAAAGTAGAGGGAGAGACCAAATGGGGGAGAAATCAGCAAGGTCAAAGCTGGGCAGTCCAGAGGGGCAGGTCGCAAGCAGGGAAGAGCTGGAGGGGAAGGTGGGAGGTGGGTGTTCCTTATGCCTCAGTGACAAAAGGTGGTGGGCAGAGGCCGTCCTGGGCCCGCTGAGTTGGTGGTGGGCAGAGGCTGTCCTGGGCCTGCTGAGTTGGCTGTGGGAGAGCCAGCGGATTGGGATCAATCCCTCTAAATGCAGCAGCTGGACATTAGTCAAGGGACGTGGGTCTCACAATGAGCAGATCCTCGGTCACTGCTGATACCACGTTCCACAACGCAGGTTGCACTGTGGCAGTGACACTTGGGAGGGGGCCCCTGTGCTGCCTGGCTGTACTGTGGGGACCCCGTTCATCACCTCTTCTAAGGGTGGAAACAAGTCCGTCAATTGGGAATGGGGGCTCTGCTTTTGAAGTGTGAGAAGCCCAACCCGTGTAGATGGTCAATTATCCAGAAGCCAGGCATCCAAGGACGGTCCCAGCTCACTGACGTGGCTCCCCAGTAACTCACACTAACAGCCCCCGAGGCACAGAGGAGAGTGTCCAGGCCCCAGGGGGCCCTGCCCGTCGCAGAGGTGGTTCTACTTAGGGCCAACTTCCAGTCGCCCTGGGGACTCCCAGTGAATCTCCACTGTCTTTCCAAACCTCAGGAAACATGGTCCTAGCCTCACACAAGAATTCAGAATATCTGATCACTATATGTATCTGATGCAGTTTTTTAGAACTATATAATGTAAATGGGCATTTATCTTCTGCCTTTATTTTAGGAGGAGATGAAAGTTTGGAGGATTTCTTCTGTAGAATTTGTTGAACTGAACATTGTCAGGGATCTACTTAAAACAAATAAAAACCTGTGCATACTGTGTAATTTTTCAAACTGTGAACACCGTTATTTCACTTCAAGAGTGGCTATTGTGACTTGGCACCCTCGTGACATCAGTGGCCTAGATTTTTCAATCAACTGAAACGCAAATAAACTCAGCCAGTTTGAATTTTGGCAATTCTGGATTGCTGGAGCTGTTTTCTTATGCAGCCAGTTAAATTTGTAAACTAAATTGTAATGGTGGTTAATGTTTAGAACAACAACACATATGATGTTTATAAAAACAACATACATATAGTGAGCTAAAACCTGTAAGTTACTTGAACGGTGCCTCACACGAAGTAAGTGCTCAATAAATGTTAGCTATCATTGCAATTGTCATTCAATATAATCCCCAATGGGTTTGCAAGTAACAGAAGTCCATTTCAAACTTGTTAACAAAACAAGAGAATTTATGTCAAAACTTAACAGTAAATACATACACACCAGTTAGAAAATGGGCAAGACAATCAGCTGACTCCAGTGGAGGGAGACACTTGGGCTATTGCAGGGGATGCCATCCAAACAGTCATCGTCCAAATGTCAGGCAAAGACTGAGTTAAAATCTTTCCTTGCAAATGGCATAGACCATCATGAAGGCTTGATTAGAAGGAGCACAGAGAGTAATCTGAAGAAAACAAAATCACTAATTTGAAAAGATATCTGCACTGTTCTGTTTATCGCAGCATTATTTACAATAAATAGCCAAGACAGTGAAGCACCCTAAGCGTCCATCAATCTTGAATGGGTGGAGAAGTGATACATATATACAATGGAAGATTACTCAGCCATAAAAAAAGAATGAAATCTTGCCATTTGTGACACATGGATGGACATAAAAGGTATTACACTAAGTAAAGTAAGTCAGACAAAGACAAATACCGTATGATTTCAGTTATATGTGGAATCTAAACAAACAAACAAAACTGAAATAGACTCATAAACCCAGAGAACAGATTGATGGTTTCCAGAGGGGAAGAGAGTAGAAGGATAGGAGAAATAGGTGAAGGACATATAGAGTCACAGGCTTCCAGTTATGAAATAAATAAGTCACAGGAATGAAAGTACAGCATGGGGAATATGATCAATAATACTATAATATCCTTGTATGGAGACACATTTATCAGGATGAGCACTTTGTAAAGTGTGTAATTGTCTAAGCATTGTATCGTACTCTGAAAACCAATATGATATTGTATATCATCAAGTGTACTTCAACAAACATAATGTTAAATAAAATAAATAAATAAAAGGAGCACAAAGAGATCAAAACCTCCCAAAGAAAAAATACGATGCCTTAACGCTTTGATTTCAACAGAACCTACAGAAGGTGACATCAACTACAACATTGATGGGTGCGGTGATGAGAGAAGCTGACTTTTCACCTGCTGAGGCCAAGTTCACAGCAGGGGCTCCAGCACCCCAGTTATCCAAAATTTAAATAATGCCCAAGTGAAGATTCTCAAAGAAAGGTACTGCAGCAGGTATTACTTCGTGAAGATCTGAACATGCCCTTGAAGGAACTGACAGTTATGACCTCATGGGTTTAGCCCAAGGAGAGGAACAAGTGGCTACATTAAAGAGGAATCAGGCCCAAGCAGCGGAACTGCAGGTAGAACTAGCTTCGCTGACTTTCCCTGTTAGTCTGGGTGAAGCTACCAAGACAGCCAACAGGCCACTGAGCACATCCTCACTCTCTGATGGGCAGAACGTTTGCTATATCATCACAGATCCGGATGAGAGGAACAAGAAGAGCTCTTTAGGTTAAAGAAAATGCAGGAGAAGGCAAAGATTCTTGAGGAAAAGTCAGAAGGACGTGGGAGCAACGGAGGGCTGGTGGAGAGGCGACGAAGCCCTTTGTCCTCTGGCTGAAAGAAAGGGTGAGGGTCTTCTGACCGAACAATCTTTCCTGTTCTGCTTCTGAAGACCTAACATGGTATTGTTTTGATTCACAGTGTGTAGGTTTGGTATGTGTGGCTATTTACTTTTTGGCCTAAGAATGTCATGGTTGTAAAATTTCCTGGGTGTCCATTTCTGGGATTACCTTTGCAGAATCATAACTTGGCAACCAATTATCACGGAAGAGTTAGCATTGACCCTGCCCAGGAAATGTAGAATTTATTCTGCAGATGTGCCATTCTACTCCACTGACATCTGTGTTACCAGTGGCCTACTTAGCCAACAAATTAGGAAGGAACTTCCTTAGGAGACAGCAGTGGCCTCAAGTCAACCCATGCAGGCCAACTCCAGCTGGAGCATCCTGTGTGCCTACCCGCTCGCACGTTGGCCTGGTTGTCTGAGGGTGCTGCCTCCACCCTTGTGTTACTGTGGCACTTCTCTCCTCAAGCTTCAGGAATACCCTCACTTACATTTCTTTGCATGACAGATATCTGTCTTGTCTGTCCTGGTAGCAGTTCTGTCAATTTACATGTGACTGTGGTATAAACAATAAAATGATTTTAAAATGAGTTGTTCCCTTTTTTATTAGTGTACTGCTAAGAATAACAGTCATGTTCTTATGCTCAGATTGGCACACTGGATTGTCATCCAAGAGCTTTCTCTGCAGACATGTAGGATGTCGGTAGCATCCCTTTTTCCCCCATCATGTATCAGTGCTTTACTTATCAGCTTACTGAGATGACTTGAATTTCTGGGTACTATAAATATATGATTATAAATGGAAAAAAATGGGCAAAAGATATGAAGAGCCATTTCATCAGTGAAGATACACAGACAAATATACACATGAGAGAAAGTTCACCATTACTAGCAATAAGGGAAATGCAATTGAAGGCCATGGTGAGATATCAGTGTCTACCTGTTAGAACAGGTGAGATAAGGAAATGACAATGCCAAGTGCTTCTGAGGATATGAGGAACTGGAACTCATACACAGCTGGAGTGAGTACAAAATGGTATAGCCACTCCAGAAAATAGTCCATCAGTTCCTTTAAAAAAAAAAACAAAGCGTACATTCACCATACAACCCAGCAATTGCATTCCTGGGTACTACTCCTAGAGAAATGCAAACACGTTCACTAAGAAAACTGTAGAACATAAATGCTCATGACAGCTTTCTTTGTAGTAGCCCCAGACTGGAAACAACCAAAATGTCCCTCCATAGGTGAATGGTGAAACAAACCATGGTATGTCCGCACCATGGAATACTACACAGCTGACAGTGAAGAGACTACTGGGTGCACAACGACTTGGATGGATCCCAGGGGAATTATGCTGAGTAAAAACAGCCAGTCTGAAAAGGTCATGAACTGTATGATTCCAGTGTAGACGATTTAAAAAATGACAAAATTATAGAAATAGAAAACAGATTGGTAGGTTTTAGAGATAGAACAGTGGGAAGAGGGGTTTCCATAAAGGGATACCAGTAAGAAGATCTTTATGGGATGGAATAGTTCTAGATCTTGCCTGCAGTGATGGTGACCCAGTATCCCAATGTCAATTTCCTGGTTTGTTATTGTACTAGAGTTATGTAAATTGTAACCATGGGGCAAACAGTGCAGGGGACATGAGACCTCTCTGTTCTACCTTTGCAGCTTCCTCAGGATCTATAATTACCACAAAATTAGAAGCTTTTTTTTTAAAGGCAGGAGGAAGGTCAGGGATAGTTCATGGAAGCCAAGGCAAAGAGTATAACACCTCCCAAAAAATAACAACCAGACGAGCAATCGTGAATCAGTCTCTCTGTCTCTGTCTGTATGTTTCTCTGTCTGTATATTTCTCTGCTGTCTGTCTCTTTGTCTCTGTCTCTCTCCCCTCTTGTAGCTCTGGGAGTAAGGAGGTTCCCCACTAGGAGCAAGTTCTTTGTGAATCCGATGAAACTGAAGGACAAGGGGAAGGGCAGGTTGGGAGAAAGTTTTATTGCTCACAGCTCACTCAGGATTCGCTAGGTAGCCCTCGTTCTGCCCATCCACTCTGGCCACAAATTCCCTCTCCCTCTGTCCACCCACCCCTTCTGGCAGCAACTCCATGGGCAGGTCCATGGTGACTGATGGGCACCAGACCAGTTAGGTACCAGGAATGGAAGGGAGGAGAGAATGGCTGTTTTTCTCCACTCCTTATCCCAGATCACTGGAGGCTCTGCCATGGTAAACATCCATTGGCATGTAAATGGACTTAAGGCCAGGTGGGAAATTTGGGAATTTCTGGGTGAAAACTTCCAGTTACCCTACACCCCTCTTCACAAAACTGCTTCCATTTTTGTAGACTACCACATCTTCTGCTCCATGTACATGGCTGCCTCGTAGCATGAAGGACCCTGTGCCTTCGAGCAGGACTGGTACCCTTTGTAGTGGGCCACACAGAGAAATCTGTTCACTCTCTCTTTGATTCAATTCAAAATTCTCCCAAAAACAAAGTCAACCAGCCACGTCTGGCAGGAGGCCATGCGTCACCCCATGGAAGGGAGGTGTCTGCCAAGGGGAACACCTTCCCCATCTGCCACTGAGGCCCTGATCCCCCGTGATGCTCCTTTGTCTTCCAGATCAGCCTCAAGCTGGTCCAGTCCATACAGGAAATGATAAAAATCTTCTATCTGTATCCTGTCTGATGGAGAATATTGGGAGAAAGACTGGACAAAGCAGCCCCTTAAATATGAAGAAGGAAGGGGCCTCCAAGGCAACAACCATATGTTGGTTGCTGGATGTCTGAGAAAGCTGTTGGCCATTGCTTGTTGGTGATCCAGTAGAGCCACTCCAGGTTCTGCCTCCGAGGGACACAGTCCTCATCCAGGGTCTCCCAGAGCCACCGCTGGCAGGAGATTGGGGAGGAATTGGCTGTGAGGTATTGACACCTTCTGGGAGGGGCTAGACACCTCTGGGCTTGGGTCTGGGCTTGACTGAGACTGAGAATCACCAGGGTGTGGATCTGTTTGCTCTAAAGATGTTGTTCTCCAGGCTTGAGAGTATAATGCTTTTAGAAACCTTAGTTGGCAGCCTGTTGGTTTAATTTAAGGAGACTAGATTTGCTGGAAACTTTTCTAGACAGCTTGCTAAGCTGGGAAGCCAGAGGTGAGCCACGTCTGGGGCGACTTCAGTTTCTTAGGACACCTAAGGTCTGTGCCCAAGTTCTCTGCTTACTAAGTTTTTCTTTAGGGTGTAGAGGGGCGTGGAGAGAGTCTGCTTTAGCTCATTAGCTCAGTGGAGCAACCGAAACCTGGTCCTAAGACATGCTTCATAGTGACAGGCATTGCCACCTCTATCCAGCAAAGAGGATGCAACAGACAGACCTGGAAAAATTGTTGAAGGATCAGGTTCCCCAATGACCCTGCTGCATCCTCCAGATGTCCTCTTTCCAATTGCTGGGACCTCACTATGTCGTAATTGGTGCACCACATTTAGTACCCCATGTGTGATGCTGCACAGAGTGTTACGTGCCGCAGCTCAGAAAGCCTACAGCGAATTTCAGGAATGGACTCCAAGTGGTCTCGGCTCCTATGCTGTAAGCAGAAAGGACCTGCAGAAGCAGAGTTGCATAACTGACCTGTTTTCCCCTATCCTTTCAGCCAGGCAGCCTCAGACTGGCTCAGGCCTCCCGTGCACCTTACTGAAGTCCCAAGAGGAGCCAGCACAGTCAGATAGCATTAATGTGGCCTTTCAAGTCTACTAAAGCCAGAGCCTAAGGAGGAAAATAGTCCAACTCCCCAAGAACTGGCACTAATTTCACCAGCTGTTGAGTCTGTGTTGCCCTAACACTCCCCATACCAGAATGGCGGAATCCTTATGCCCCCAGGCCTGAAATGGGCCAATTATGTGATTACGTACAACTTCATTATCTGGTACCACGTTGCATTTTATTCAGTCTTTTGGCTGCAGACTAACAGGAAACTACTACAAGTTACCTTATGCAAAAACCAGAAGTTCATTCAAGTTTATGTAGGGGATATCTCATAGAAACCAACACAAAAGGGCAGCTGGGCTGGAAATGGGAACTGGAAGCCAACAGAATCCCTTCTCTCCCTCTCTCTCTCTTCCTGCCTCCCTCTCCTGCCCTGTCTCCTTGTCTCCTTGTCTTTATGTCTCCCTCCCTCTCCCTCCCTCCTACCTCTCTCTGGATGTCGATGTGCCTCCCGCCCCTAGCACCACAAGGTCATGTGTGTCCACACCTGCATCTACATACAAGGCTGTTTTCTTACATCTCAACAGACTTTGCTTCCTGGGAACTGGCCATCCCATGTTTCTTGGGGTGACAGAGAGACAGACTAGCCCTCTTTCAATTCCACCTATCAAATATCTGGGTAGGAGAACCCATCAGGCCCGATTTCAGCCCAGTGTGTGTGTCTGATGTCAAAGACAGGCCAAGGGCTTGTTGCATGGTGGAAATCTGCATGGAGCAGTGGTACCATTCTCAGCATGGGGCATTGTGGAGGGCTGAGCAAACATCCCACATGGTACTCCATCAGGGCTAGAGACTAATAATAAAACAGTGATATTCTGCTCATTGCAAAAATGCCTTTGAGCAAAAGGTAATGGCCAAGAGATTCTGGGAGGATGCTGGCATGAGCAGGGCAGCGGAAATCTCCTCCCAAAACCATACATATTTGTGAAAATACAACTATTCCTAAAAGAGAGACCAGAAGATACAGTACAACAGCCAGGCTACAGCTACATATGCAAGAACTCAGCGCCTCATGAAGCGGGTAAGATACAAAGCCGCGACCTGGTGGGACCCGAGCACTCCCCCACCCCAGCTGACCGGCGGGAGGAAAAGAATCAGAGTGGGGAGGGAGTGGAAGCACAGGCCGGTTAAATAACTAGCCCTGGTGATCTGCACTGGGAGCACAGACACACATCACATGGTATATTGGAGATTAGAGAAACGGAAGGGCAGGATCCGAGATGGAGACTGCGAGCGGGTCCCCACAGCCGGCTCCCCTGGGACAAAAGAAAAGTGGGAGCTTTTTTAAAACTCTTAAAGAGACAAGGGCCCAATAGTGGAACAAAATCATCCCAGCGTACTCAGCCCAGCAGGCTGGGAATCTTGAGGAATTTCGGGCCCCCTAACCGGCTGCTGGGTAAAGCAACCCTGCCGAAGCCCCCCCCGGTGATAAGCAGCCTGCCATTTGTTCCTTCTGGCTGTTGCCACAAACAGTCCAGAGGATCGGCCACAGCTGCGGAACAGCGGGAGAGCGGCCCTGCCCACAGCAACCACACAGAATCTCCTCCCGGTGGGTGCACAGCTAACCGGGAAGGGCCACAGAAGCCAGAGCAAGGTCTGGAAGGCACCAAGTGGCACAGAACGCACCAGATGTGGCTGAAAACCCCTGCAGAGCTCTAGGCTAACCTGAGGGCGGCACCGCACATGACAGCTCAGGGGATTATCCCAGAGACTGCCTCCCAGTGTGCAGGAAAACAGCTCAGGCTCCGGAGAAGGGCAAGGAGAACAACAAGCAGGAAGGGACTTTCTTCTCCCAGCTGACACATGTGGCACCTACCAGTGACCACTTCTATCGCCATGAAAAGACAGAGGAATATGGTCCAGACAAGGATCACCCAGACAACCCCAGAGAGATGGCCTGATGGGATAGATTTAAACAATCTTCCTGAAAAAGATTTCAGAAAAAAAGTTATAACCATGCTGATGGATCTACAGAGAAATATGCAAGAGCTAAGGGAGGAATCAGGAGAGACAATAAAGAAATGAGACAGGCAATCAATGGGCTTAAGAGCAGATTGGACGAGGTGCAAGAGACTGTTAATGGAATAGAAATCAGAGAAGAGGAATACAGAGAAGCTGAGGCAGAGAGAGATAAAAGGATCTCTAGGAATGAAAGAATATTAAGAGAACTGTGTGACCAATCCAAACGGAACAATATTCACATTATAAGAGTACAGAAGAAGAAGAGAGAAAAAGGGATAGAAAGTGTCTTTGAAGAAATAATTGCTGAAAACTTCCCCAAGATGGGGAAGGAAATAGTTTCTCAAACCATGGAAGCCCACCGATCTCCGAACACAAGGGACCCCGGGAAGACAACACCAAGACACATAGTAATTAAAATGGCAAAGATCAAAGACAAGGACAGAGTATTAAAGGCAGCCAGAGAGAGAAAAACGATCACCGACAAAGGAAAACCCATCAGACTCCT
The DNA here is from genome assembly GCA_032199065.1 of Smutsia gigantea. Taxonomy (NCBI): domain Eukaryota; kingdom Metazoa; phylum Chordata; class Mammalia; order Pholidota; family Manidae; genus Smutsia; species Smutsia gigantea. The sequence goes on along the minus strand of JAVSCE010018438.1, from coordinate 28,893 downwards.
CAACAGAAACCTTACAGGCCAGAAGAGAATGGCATGATATATTTAACACAATGAAACAGAAGGGCCTTGAACCAAGAATACTGTATCCAGCACGATTATCATTTAAATTTGATGGAGGGATTAAACAATTCACAGAGAGGCGAAAGTTGAGGGAATTTGCCTCCCACAAACTACCTCTACAGGCTATCTTAAAGGGACTTCTCTAGATGGAAGCACTCCTAAGGCTAAAAAGATGTCACCAGAGAAAATAAAATCATAGCAAAGAAAGCAGACCATCCAAATACTAACTAAAGGCAAAAAAATAAAGTCAACTATCCACAAAAACAGTAAAAGGAAAAGGAAAAGAGCACAGAATAAAACACCTAGCATATAAAGAATGGAGGAGGAAGAATAAGAAGGGAGAGAAATAAAGAATCATCAGATTGTGTTTATAATAGCTCAACAAGAGAGTTAAGTTAGACTGTTAGGTAGTAAAGAAGCTAACCTTGAACCTTTGGTAACCACGAATCTAAAGCCAGCAATGGCAATAAGTACATATCTATCGATAATCACCCTAAATGTAAATGGACTGAATGCACCAATCAAAAGACACAGAGTAATAGAATGGATAAAAAAAGCAAGACCCATCTATATGCTGCTTACAAGAGACTCACCTCAAACCCAAAGATATACGCAGACTAAAAGTGAAGGGATGGAAAAAGATATTTCATGCAAACAACAGGGAGAAAAAAGCAGGTGTTGCAGTACATATATCAGACAAAATAGACTTCAAAACAAAGAAAGTACCAAGAGATAAAGAAGGACATTATATAATGATAAAGGGGTGAGTCCAACAAGAGGATATAACCATTATAAATATATATGCACCCAATACAGAAGCGCCGACATATGTGAAACAAATACTAACAGAATTAAAGGAGGAAATAGACAGCAATGCATTCATTTTAGGAGACTTCAACACACCACTCACTCCAAAGGACAGATCATAAGTAAAGACACTGAGGCACTGAACAACACACTAGAACAGATGGGCCTAACAGACATCTACAGAACTCTACATCCAAAAGCAGCAGGATACACATTCTTCTCAAGTGCACATGGAACATTTTCCAGAATAGACCACATACTAGGCCACAAAAAGAACCTCAATAAATTCAAAAATATTGAAATCCTACCAACCAACTTCTCAGATCACAAAGGTATAAAACTAGAAATAAATTTCAGAAAGAAAACAAAAATTTTCACAAACACAGGGAGGCTTAACAACATGCTCCTAAATAATCAATGGATCAACGACCAAATTAAAACAGAGATAAAAAAAATATATGGAGACAAATGAAAACAACAGCACAAAGCCCCAACTTCTGTGGAATGCAGCAAAGGCAGTTCTAAGAGGAAAGTGTATTGCAATCCAGGCCTATTTAAAGATGGAAGAACAATCCCAAATGAATAGTCTAAAGTCAAATTATTGAAATTGGAAAAAGAAGAATAAATGAGGCCCAAAATCACCAGAAGGAGGGACATAATAAAGATTAGAGAAGAAATAAATAAAACTGAGAATAATAAAACAATAGAAAAAAATCAGTGAAACCAAGAGCTGGTTCTTTGAAAAAATAAACAAAATAGATAAACCCCTAGCCAGACTTATGAAGAGAAAAAGAGAATCTACACACATAAACAGAATCAGAAATGAGAAAGGAAAAATCACAACGAACCCCACAGAAATACAAAGAATTATTAGAGAATACGATGAAAATCTGTATGCTAACAAGCTGGAAAACCTAGAAGAAATGGACAACTTCTTAGAAAAACACAACCTTCCAAGACTTACCAAGGAAGAAACAGAAAACCCGAACAGACCAATTACCAGCAATGAAATTGAATCGGTAATCAGAAAACTACCCAAGAACAAAACCTCAAGGCCAGATGGATTGACCACTGAATTTTATCCGACATATAGAGAAGAGATAATACTCCTCCTTAAAGTTTTCCAAAAAATAGAAGAGGAAGGAATACTTCCAAACTCATTTTATGAAGCCAGCATCACTCTAATACCAAAACCAGGCAAATACCCCACCAAAAAAGAAAATTACCAATATCCCCAACGAACATAGATGCAAAAATACTCAGCAAAATATTAGGAAACTGAACTCAAAAATACATCAAGAGGATCATACACCATGATCAAGTGGGATTCATCTCAGGGATGCAAGGATGGTACAACATTTGAAAATCCATCAACATCATCCACCACATCAACAAAACGAAGGACAAAAATCACATGATCATCTCCATAGATGCTGAAAAAGCATTTGACAAAATTCAACATCCATTCATGATAAAAACTCTCAACAAAATGGGTATAGACGGCAAGTACCTCAACATCATAAAGGCCATATATGACAAACCCACAGCTAACATCATACTTAACAGCAAGAAGCTGAAAGCTTTTCATCTAAGATCGGGAACAAGACAGGGATGACCACTCTCCCCACTGTTATTTAACATAGTACTGGAGGTCCTAGCTACAGCAATCAGACAAAACCAAGAAATACAAGGCATCCAGATTGGTAAAGAAGAAGTCAAATTGTCACTATTTGCAGATGACATGATATTGTACATTAAAAACCCTATAGACTCCACTCCAAAACTACTAGAACTAATATCTGAATTCAGCAAAGTTGCAGGATACAAAATTAACACACAGAAATCTGTTGCTTTCCTATACACTAACGATGAACTAACAGAAAGAGAAATCAGAAAACAATTCCATTCACAATTGCATCAAAAAGAATAAAATACCTAGGAATAAACCTAATGAAGGAAGTGAAAGACCTGTACTCTGAAAACTACAAGACACTCCTAAGAGAAATTAAAGAGGACACTAACAAGTGGAAATGCATCCTGTGCTCTTGGCTAGGAAGAATAAATATTGTCAAAATGGCTACACTACCTAAAGCAATCTACAGATTCAATGCAATCCCTATCAAACTACCAACAGCTTTCTTCAATGAACTGGAACAAATAATTCTAAAATTCATATGGAACCACAAAAGACCCCAAATAGCCAAAGCAATCCTGAGAAGGAGGAATAAAACAGGGGGAATTATGCTCCCCGACTTCAAGATCTACTACAAAGCCACAGTAATCAAGACAATTTGGTATTGGCACAAAAACAGACCCACAGACCAGTGGAACAGAATAGAGAGTCCAGACATTAACCCAAACATATACGGTCAATTAATATACTATAAAGGAGCCATGGATATACAATGGGGTAATGACAGCCTCTTCAACAGCTGGTATTGGCAAAACTGGACAGCTACATGTAAGAGAATGAAACTGGATTATTGTCTAACCCATACACAAACGTAAACTCAAAGTGGATCAAAGACCTGAATGTAAGTCATGAAACCATAAAACTCTTAGAAAAAAAATTGGCAAAAATCTCTTGGACATAAATATGAGCAACTTCTTCATGAACATATCTCCCCGGGCAAGGGAAACAAAAGCAAAAATGAACAAGTGGGACTATATCAAACTTAAAAGCTTTTGTACAGCAAAGGACACCATCAGTAGAACAAAAAGACGTCCTACAGTGTGGGAGAATATATTCATAAATGACATGTCTGATAAGGGGTTGATATCCAAAATATATAAAGAACTCATGCACCTCAACAAACAAAAAGCAAATAATCCAATTAAAAAGTGGGCAGAGGATCTGAATAGACACTTCTCCAAAGAAGAAATTCAGATGGCCAACAGGCACATGAAAAGATGTTCCACATTGCTAATCATCAGAGAAATGCAAATTAAAACCACAATGAGATATCACCTCACACCAGTGAGGATGGCCAACATCCAAAACACAAACAACAACAAATGTTGGCAAGAATGTGGAGAAAAGGGAACCCTCCTCCACTGCTGGTGGGAATGCAAATTAGTTCAACCATTGTGGAAAGCAGTATGGAGGTTCCTCAAAAAACTCAAAATAGAAATACCATTTGACCCAGGAATTCCACTCCTAGGAATTTACCCTAAGAATGTAGCAGCCCAGTTTGAAAAAGACATATGCACCCCTATGTTTATCACAGCACTATTTACAATAGCCAAGAAATGGAAGCAACCTAATTGTCCATCAGTAGATGAATGGATAAAGAAGATGTGGTACATATACACAATGGAGTATTATTCAGCCAGAAGAAGAAAACAAATCCTACCATTTACAACAACATGGATGGAGCTAGAGGGTATTATGCTCAGTGAAATAAGCCAGGTGGAAAAAGACAAATATCAAATGATTTCACTCATATGTGGAGTATAAGAACAAAGAAAAAAACTGAAGGAACAAAACAGCAGCAGACTCACAGAACCCAAGAACGGACTAACAGTTACCAAAGGGAAAGGGACTGGGGAAGATGGGTGGGAAGGGAGGGACAAGGGGGAAAAAGGGTCATTAAGATTAGCAGACATAATGTCAGGTGGGGGGGCGGTGAAGGCTGTACAACTCAGAGAAGACAAGTAGTGATTCTATAGCATCTCACTACACTGATGGACAGTGACTGTAATGGGGTATGTGGGGGGGACTTGATGAAGTGGGAGTTTAGTAACCATAATGTTGCACATGTAATTGTAGATTAACGATACCCAAAAAAAAGGTAATGGCCAATGGCAGAACACTAGCACTGGGTTAGCGAAAAATGAGATAAGCTTGAAATGGGAAGAATATTTTTTGATGCATATCCTGGCCCCTAGCCTTAGAGCTATCTCTTCCCCAATGCAGAATCCCGAGGCTGAGTCCCCTGGTTAGAGATCCTGCGTCTGCTGTCTGAGCACAGGTGTTGGGAATGGTTGGGGTCTGGGAGATGAGAGGGCCACCTGCCTCTTTAGCCAAGATCACCATTAGCAAGCTGTCCTGTTCTGTCTGCTGCATGCTTCTCTCCATGCGGAAGGTGCTGGAAACAGGGAGCTGTCATCACCTGTGGGGTCATCCTGGCACATTCCTTGCTGCCCTACTCAGGAGTGCAGAGAGAACAGTGGGGAAGGGGCCAACTGGTAAGTCCCCTTCAGAATTGAACTTTAGGGACAGTAGGGACCTGGGAGACTATAAAGATAAGTTAAAAAGAAACCGTGGAATAGAAAAGAATAAATACAATCCTGCCACAATGATGAAAAGCCACTGCTACTGTCATTCACCATGTAGTTTAGGATCTGCCTCTTTCTGCTCAATGGCTTCAAAACCATTTTAGATCAGTGGATAGATCATTTTAGGTCAAGCAAAGTAATCCTGAGGATGTATTAGCCCATAAAAACACAATTTTTATCCAAAAATCCAAGGAAATTTGAAATACCCATAAGCAGAATGTCAATAACATTTTCATAGTCTAGCAAAATAAGACATCAAAGGGAAATGGGAAGAGATCAGTTGAAGGAAGAGGATGAGGGAGGAAGCACAAAGATTTTGGGCTAATTGGAGTATATGCCCAAAAGATTATATTTCAATGTGTCTACTTTCTAGAGAGAATGAATATTGGTTTGTTTGATAGAGGGGAACAACTCACATTTTAAACTGATTGTCTTATTTTTTAGGAAGGAATTGGCTTTTTCTTATCTAGACATATTTTTCTTGATTAAAATTGAGTTCTGTGTGATTCTATTTTTACGAAGCTCTAGGGAAGCCAGATCTCATCTGCAATGATAGAAAACAGATCAGGGGTTGCCCGAGGCTGGGTCACAGGTATGGGGAGTATCTGGGGAGGAGCACACGGGAACTTCGGAGGGTGGAAGTGTTCCATGTCTTCGTTGTGGTAGTGATTGCACCGTATTTGCCAAAACTCATCGAACTTAAAGTGAGTTTTTTTATTGTGGGTAAATTATATCATAGTAAGGTTGATTTTTTTAAAAAGAAACTACTGTGTGAGGATGGCAAAAAAAAAAAAATTATAGAAGAATAGCATCTTTCCCCAAAGCTGGGGCATTGGTGCCTAATGTCTTCCTGGAATCAAACAGGTGCACCCCTTCTCTCTCCACAAAAGAAGGCAGATGGAGGCAGCTCAAGAGAAACTCCAGAAAGGAGACTCCACCTGCATTTAGGTGAGGAAATGGGGTTTCCCTTGGAAGGCAGGGTAAGGGGGACATTTCAGGCCAGAGAACAGCAGGTGTGAGGCACAGGCTTTCCTGAGTGGCTTATTCAGTGAACTATGGTAGTGAAATCAAAGTGGAGTTGAACAAGCAAGACTTGTGAGAGGCAACAATTGTTCCTGGACGAAAACCCAGGCAAATAATGACTTTTCTGCATACGCTCCTTCCAGTTCCCAAAGCAGCCTCAGTTCAAGAATTAGTACGTCCTATCACTTCCCAACTTTGTTAGAAGTTCCTTCAGCCCCCCTCCAGCCTGGTCGTGTTTGGGGCTGGGGTCAGCACCTTCTCCACCCTCTGCCTTGCTTTCTTCCCCTCCTGCCAGATTGGGGATGAAGGGGTGGGGAGGAAGGCAGGGAGAAGGGTCTTTTGAGGCTGCCTTGGCCATGATGATGTACTGGGTGTTCTCTGGACCTCAGGCATGCTCAGAGCTCACTTTTTCCGTTGGAACACTTTGGAGGGGTCTTGAAAGAAACCCCATCCCCGACCTCTCTTGCAGCTCCCTTGGGTAGGGTGGGTGCCTCTCCAGCTGACTGCTCCATGCTCTAGCATCCCCTGGGCAGGGGAGGCACACACCAGCTTCTTTATGTTGGGATCCTCTCCCCTCAAGGTGGCCCCCTTGGACAGAATCTGACAACTCCAGGGAGCTCGCTGGTTCCACTGGCCCTATCAGGCCCTCAGGACATTCTTGCACACCCTTTGTTCTGACAAGCCTTGTGGGCGGGGACAGGCTGTCTCCGTGCAGCAGACTCTCTGCTCTGCCAGTAGAGTGGCCAGCCAAGCATGTCTGATTCCAAGTATTAGTCAGATGTCAGCCCACCGTCACCTCTGAGCTCTAGAGATCACATAGCAAGCATTCCAGGTGGTCCCAGTGAAATTCCTTTCCTTGGTCTTGGGATGAAAGAGAGGCATGTCCTTCATTCTCCATGGTGGCAGAAGTGTGGGGGGATTGGGAGGGAAAGTGGGCATTTCAAGAAATGCACATGTGCAGGTGTTGGGGATTAACCCAGATGGCTGTGAGCCCAGGATGTACTGAAATATCCCAGGAAGAGAGAAACAAGGAGGAAGGAAACTTTTGGGGACAGAGGCAGTAGACGGATTCATTCCAAGGCTATAAAAGCAAACTTTTACTATTTTACGTGTTAAGTGTTTCAAGTTTTGAACAACTAATCACAGATGCGCCATTAGAACCCAATCTGCTTTAACTTAAGGTTTGCCTTCATGGACTCTGAGGAAGGCTAGAGAGGAGGGGGCAGGCCCAGTAAGGGAATAGGACTTGCCCAGGAGTCACTGCCATTGTGTCAGTTCACCATTTCCCTGACAGAGCTGATCTAGAAATGGAAAGAACGGAAGCCACTGTCACAACCCCATGTTTAATGTTCAGAAAACATCACAAGCCATCTCTGGGCACATACCTCAGCCTGAATCTCAGCTTACCACTTTGGCCTTCCTCAGCCTGTGGATGTGCTCTCTTTGCAGAGGGAGAGGCTTACTAGTCACAGGCGCAGTGAGTGCTGTCCTTGGGGGAAGGGGGACTCGAGTCACATTGAGCATGACCTCATCCTGGCTGCTGCAGCTCTGAAGACACCAGTGATGCCATTAGCTCCCCAAGGACAGGTTCTCCAGGGACCACTGGTGGCTGCAGTTCTTTAAGTAATGAACACCATGGCTGTGGAAGTCAGGCCATTACTGTCATCCTTTCCTCATACAGTCATCTCACTGGGCTGGGAGCCAGGAGAAGCGAAGGAGGGGAAACCTGCTCCTGATCATACTTTGACCCTCCTTTAAAACCTCCAATGGCTCCCCTACAGGAAAAAGTCTAACCTTTCTGTGTGTCCCCAAAGCCTTCCATGGTACCTCTCTCCTCTCCTGTGCTCACCCCACTACACACACACACACACACACACACACACACACACACACACACACACTAAACTCCTTTCAAGCTGCAACAAAATTCAGTTGGCTTCCAAAAGATGCCACACAATTTCCAGTCACCCACTTTTGACTACACTGTCCTTCCTCACAGCCAGGGTGGCCTCCTGTCACCTCTCTGTCTGGCTAACTCCTGCTCATCTTTTCAGTCCCGACGTCTCCTCTGCAATGCTCTCCCTGACTTAAGGAAACAGTCGCTGCTATCCCTGTGTTTCCCAGAGCATGTGATAGAGACCATGATTAAAAACAGCTAACATGAAAGCTGAACATGAATCTGGCATTTTTAAAGGTTGCTCACAGGGAGAGTGGATTTCTTAGGTTATAGGAAACATAATGATGAAATTTCAGGTGCTGAAGTATGAACGTGGAGAAGATATTTTGAATAAGGGTGGGGGCTTTCCTTTAGTCTTCACTTTACATCACTCTACTACTACCCTGTGGCTTTGCACATTTTTGGTATAAGGCTTAAAGTTTTGTTTTCTAATTTAAAAAGTAACATGTGTTCACTGTACCAATTTTGAAAAATAAGGCTTTAAAAAATTAAAAGAATAAAGTCATTATAATTCCAGCTCCCAGGTACCTTCACACAAGCAAAGGGCAGTGCACCGTCCTAGAAAGAGCGAGCAGCTGCACCAGCCCCTGAGCGTCCCCGATGGGGGCAGCTACACAAAATACAGAGCAGCTGTGCTTCAGCACAGAAGCAGAACTCCCAGCTGTGCTAACTATGGCTCTATCTCCCTCCGAATCATCCCACGCCAGGCTCCTGGTCTTCTGATAAGGAAAGAATATATATGGTAAATGAAAACGTTTCCTTCCTCTCTCCATTTTGACCTCAGATCTAGACAGAGAACTATACTAGAACCCATTTATACTTCTTCATATATTGTATATTCAAGCCTTTTGTTGGATTCTGTGTATTGCAAATATGTTCTACTCTCTGAGTTATATCACTACTTTCTTAATGATTTGTTTTTGATGAACGGAAGAACTTCTTGATCTCAAGTCAAATTTATCAATCTCTTCATTATAGTTAGGTTTTCACATGTGTCTTATTTATTTCCTTACACCAAGATTATGAAAATATTTACCTATCTTATTTCTCACATTTGAAGTCATTATTTGCCTTTCACATTTGGAATTACAATCTACCCAAATACTATTTTTGTAAACTATGAATTTGACTGGGATTCTGTTGCACTTAGAGACCAACTGGGGGAGAATTGGCATCTTAGCAATATTGAATATTATAATCCATGAATATGGTATATCCCTCGTTTAATTAGGCCCTCTTTAATTTTTTCAAAAAATGTTTTATAACTTATTGTGTAGTCTTGCAAATATTTTGTTATATTTATTCCTAAAAATTTAACTTTTCTATGTCACTGAAAAAAATCTTTTGTTGAAAATAGCTTTTGTTAAATTTCATATTCTAGTGTCTTGCCCCTCAGAGGCCATAGGTTCTGGCTCTGCCTGGCAACTATTTGAATATGAAAATTTCATATTTGTATAATAATTTATATGTAGATTGTTTCGATTTACCTACACAAAGAATAATATCATCTGAAAATAATGATGTTTTATTCTTTCCTTTTCAAATCTTACAGCTTTTATTTCTTTACCTTGCCTTACTCCACTGTCTAGGGTCTCCAAAAAGATGCTGAACAGAAGCAGTGACTGTGGACATCTTTGTCTTGTTCCTGATTTCAAAGGAAAAGCTTTCAGTATTTCACCATTATGTATATTGTTTTTTCTAAGTTTTATATATATATCCATTATCAGATTGAGAAAGTTTTCTCTTATTCTTTGTTTTCAAGGAATTTTTAAAAAGAATGATTATTGAACTTTATCAGATGATTTTCTGCATCTACTGAGATGATTTTTTTTCTGTTATTAATGTGATGAAATAGACCACTCTTTGAACTTTAAGAGCAAAATCTGAAACAAATTCCTGAAATAAATTTAACCTGGTTGTGTTTATATATACTGGTTTTGCTTGAGATCTTTGGCTATGAATGAAATTGGTCTACAATTATCTTTCTTATAATGTCCCTATCAGGTTTTGATTTGTAATGTTCATTTCATAAAATGAGTGGGGCGTGTTATGTTTTCCAATAAAAATAAAGATAACAGCTAGTAAAACCACAAATAATACAAAAGTGCTTACCACATTTCTAGAGAAAAAAAATGCAAAGAAAATACACTTTAAAACAGTAAAGGAGAATGAAACAAAGAAGTGTAAAGTACATGTACTGTCAAAGAATGACAGTAAAGATAAGTTTTATATTTTTCTATAAAAACAACATCTGAAAAATCTCATCTTACTATTTTACTATATAAATATCTTTTTAAAAATGACACAGAAATTAAAACTAAAAGGATAGACCAATATATAGCTGACAAGGGAACACAAAAATAAAATGAAAGTAGTGATGTCTGATAAGACAGAATTCAATGGAAAACATAGTGTGCATTAGTTACCTATTGTTGTGAAGAATATTACTTCAAAACTTAATGACAAATACTTGTTACCTGACACAATTTCTGAAAGTCAGTAACGCAGGAGTCACTTAGCTGGGTAGTTTTAGGCTCTGGGTTTCAGCCGAGATGTCAGCCAGGGCTGTGGTCATCTGAAGGTTTGGCTGGGGCTGGAGGATCTGCTTCCAAGAATGTCCTGGAAATGCAGCAGAGCAAGTGACCCAGGAGACAAAGAGCAACCAGGAGGAAGGCTGCAGTGCCTTTATATGGCACTGTTTTCCAAAGTTGCAAGCCACCACTTCTGCCTTAGTCTATCTTTTAGGACGGAGTTGAGTCTATCCAGACCAAACTTAGCAGGAGAGAAACTACACGCTCTCTTCAAAGGAGGAGCATCAAAGAATTTATGAACACATTTTTTTAAACTACCACATGGATCACAGAATATTTTTTTTAATTATTATATACAAAACCACAAAGAAAACATCAACAATTACACACAACAGAATTATATAGGCCCCATTCTTTGACTTCAAGGAATAAAAACAGCTTAAATAAAGTTTATAGTAATAGAGACATACTACATATATATACATATATACATATATATATATACATACATACAGTTCATAGTTATAAAGACCCAAGATATACCCCTAATAAACCCTTCTAAATTATTTAAAAAAAACCACATACATGCACAATACACAAAGACACACAGCAAAATATAAGAAAAATTAATTTAAAAATGATGACAAAATTAAGTCTAAGCTTATCTGGTATGCTAATTATTACAAATGGTCTAAATTGCTTAGTAAAAGGAAACAACTCACAGATGTGAGAGTTATGTGTAGGACTGTTAATGTAGTATTATTAATAGAAAATATTTAAAATGACCTTAATTTCTCTTTAAAATGAGGCAGCAAAACAAATTATAAGTTCCATAAATGGGAAAATATGCAGTTCTTAAAAAGAATGAGCTAATACCATATGTATTATATAAGATATAATCTTCAAAATATATTATGTTTTTTAAAAGAAAGACATATATATTTATAGTCTGTAATTCTTTTGTGGTTAAAAAAATGGAAGAATGCGCTTGCTTTTAGTATATCTCTGGAAAGATCTATAAAAAAAACAGTAAAAGTGGTTGCTTATGGGAAGAGGAAGTAGATGGTTGGGGGCAGACAGGAGAGAAATTTAACTTGCACTGTCTTTTTTTTGAATTTTGCATTCATACACAAGTGACTATTACTAATTTTTATACTTTCAATAAACTTTTAATTAAAAATTTATTTGAACTAAAAGTAATTAAAATTTAAAGTTTAATACAGAAAATAACTGAATTGAATTAACTAATAATTACATAAGACAGTTTGAGTGTGGTCAAAGGATCACCTCCAGTAATGGCTCTGTTTCTTTAAACTTTCCAGGAATATACCAGAGACACTATTCCACAGCACAGAAAAGATACAAAAGTAACCAACACTGAAACAAAAGCCTGACAAAAATAGCATAATAAAACTATACACCCACTTACGCACCTATAAAAAGATTCAAAAAAATACTGACAAGTTGAAATTAAAGATCCTGCAAATGGATTAGAAAGAGACAAACATGCTAATATAAAGACAGGCAAAGAAAACAGTTCAGAAAACATAAGAGGCCATTGAATACATGAAAACACAGTGAACATCATAGTAATAAAGGAAATGAATTTTTAAAAGATTCATAAACTATCATTTTATACTAGATTATCAAGGACAAAGACTGAAAACACCGAAGTTTGTTTAGGGTGCAAAGACTTTGACACTCAGATTGTTTATCATGTAGAAACGATAGCATAGATTTAGATACCGGAAAATGGAGCACTTCTAGAATGTCCATTTAGTTGAGCACTTTTGTGGCCATTAAATACTATGCAGTTGAAAATTATCTAATTTGAAAGAAAAATTCTCATAGTAAGTGAATAAAGAATGCTGCAAAAAAATATAGTGTTAGTTAATTTCCGTAAAAATCTTACAGCTTTGAGTTTTAAAACACAGAAAGAAACTCCACCAAAATGTTTACACAAAAGTATTAACTCTAGGTGGTGGGATTTGGGTGATTCTTTTTACAAAGTTCAGAATGAACATATTTTTATGTCTTAAAAAATTGTATCTTTAACCTATAGCTACAAACCTAGCACTCTATGTTCAATCAGTTTATTTCCAAACCCACCTCCTCACTCGCCTACCCTGGCATAGACAAAAAAAAAAGTAAATGAGGGGCACTCTCTCTGCGGGCCCCTATGGCTTGGGAAGAGTTAATTCCTAGCGAATTCTTTTGCCTGGGAGGAGCAACTGACTTCAGATTGGCTGAAGGTGACATCATGCTAGTAGCGGGAGCCATTCGTACCGTCCCTGCTTAGACAGTTTCCTTAAGACCCGGATGCCTTCCTGAGTTGTCTGGCACAACAACCCAGGAGACGTTCCAACCTGGGGCTTGGCCGGTGCTGCGCGCCCTGCGCCCCGCAGAGCTGGTGCTTTTCAGCCGGACTCCTCGGAGGCCGTAGTTTCTGGCTCTGCGGGGCAGCTGTTCGAAGGGTGCAGGCTTCCTCTCCCTGTCTCCCTGTTCGAGAGCTTCCTTTTTTTTTTTTCTGGATACCCCGGCCGCTGGTGTTTCTGCGGGCAGCCCTGCGTCCCGTTGAAAACAATGTAGGGTTCACAAAGAGTCCATGCCGTTTGTCCCCTTGTTGGCACCCGTGCGCTCTCTGGGGACCCAGTCCCGCGTGTCTACCTTCTCTCCCTTGTCTGTTCAGTCCGCCTCCTGGCCTCACAGTTCTGCAAACCACCACCTAAGAGTCACAGCTAACACTCTCGTTTTCTTACTGTAACCTTTTCCTGGTTTTTAGTGTAATGAAATGCTTTCGCTTTAGAAAACAAAGGAGGAGGGAGGAGGAAAGAAAATAAAAGTCTTGTGTGAACATAAAGAAATGGCTAACAATACCAGGTATTCACTTTTAAAAGATGACATTTACAAATTTGGAATTGCAGTGGTTATAGTTTGCTTTTTTTTAACTTTGGCTTTTGTCACGTAAGCATTTCGTCATGTGTTTAAATATTTTTAGTGTTTTGTTTTTTGTTTTTAGTGACTTCATAGTATTCCAGCACATGGAGTAATTTTCACCCTTTACAGCACCCATGTATATTTGGATTATTTCCAACTATTCCCTATGTTAAATAATTCTGCGATGAACACAATTTCTTGTCCCAATTTGAGTATTTCCTCCAGATGGAATCTCAGTGATATGATCATTTTAAAGATTTTTGGCCCCCAAATATTTCTATTCCCCTTTCTTTCTTGTTATTCCAAACTAAGTCAAAATCACTTGTCTAAGTTCAAAACCAAAGCTTACCTATTTTGACTCTTGACTGCTTATTCTCGTCCACTTTTTTATTTCAATAAAGCTTTCCAGTTCTGTTTTTAAAATGTGATTCAAGGTAGTTTTGTATTTTAGTTGATTTTGTGAACAGAATCTTATTTCCATATTTTCTAGCTGGCTATTGCTGGTGTAAAGTGGTATTTGTGTAAACTCATGTCATTTGGGTTCACTTTACCAAATCTCCTGTTCTCGGTAGATTTCTGGGGCTTGTAGGTAATCATTACAGCAGCAGACTTCCATTGTATGTGCAACGACTTGCTTACATATTTCGGTGCTTTTCTCAGTGTGCAATATCCCTTTAAATTCCATCTTGTCCTTTTCCTCTGAAGTTCTGTATGAAATTATTGCTGCCAATCTTGTTTACTTTCTATTTGGGTGTGTTTTTGAAACCAGACTCCTTGCCTCTGCGGTTCATTTTCTCATTTTGTCTGAGAGGTGTTTTCTATGAGCAGTTAATTCATTTTTTAATTTTATTTGCAAATCTTAATTTTTTATTGGCATATATATGTTGTCACAGTGACTGTTACATTTAATTTTATGGCTTGTTTCCTTTGTTTTCATTTTTGCTGCACAGACTATTTTATTTTCTGTTCTATTTTCTCATGTTTTGTAAGGAATACATGCTCTTTAAAAAGTCTAGTGTTTTACAATAGAATATTATACAGCCATAAGAAGAAAACAAATCCTACCATTTGCAACAACATGGATGGAGCTAGAAAGTATTATGCTCAATGAAATAAGCCAAGCCGAAAAAGAAGACAAGTACCAAATGACTTCACTCATATGTGGAGTATAAGAACAAAGAAAAAACTGAAGGAACAAAACAGCAGCAGACTCACAGAACCCAAGAATGGACTAATAGTTACCAAAGGGAAAGGGACTGGGGAAGATGGGTGGGAAAGGAGGGATAAGAGGGAAAAGGGGGCATTACAATTAGCAGATGTAATGTTGGGGGGGCACGAGGAGGGCAGTACAACTCAGAGAAGACAAGTAGTGACTCTATAGCATCTCACGACACTGATGGACAGTGACTGTAACGGGGTTGGTGGGGGGACCTGATGAAGGGGTAGTTTAATAACCATAATATTGCACATGTAATTGTAGATTAATGATACCAAAATAAATTATTAAAAAAAAAGAAAATATTCCTATGACATGTAATAAAAGATACATGTGACAGTAAAAAAAAAGTAGTGTTTTAGCAGTCTTTGAGAGTATGCTTATCTCAACATCAAAAGTACAGAATCAATGCATTTTAAAAATTCTTTTCCCTCCCACTCCTTTTCCTCACATGAGGGATTTAAGAAAATTTACTTCCCTTGGCTCCAGATTTTCTGGGTTTGGTTAATGTGGAGTTATATAATCAGTTTTTTGTTATTACATTTAACATTATCTCTTACAAGAATAATTTTGATATCTGCAATGTAATACAACTTCAACAAATTATATAATCAACCAATCAACTAGGGTTCACGGGCTGTGTATTTTCTGAATCCTTACATTTTTGAAAATGCCAATTTTTTACCCTCGTGCAACTTGTCTGGGTGTAATACTCTCAAATGATCCAGGGAACGTGCTCAGGATTCTATACATAGTTCCCCATTATTTGTCTTTTGGTAACCCAGACTGATTTTAATTACTTGGTACATAATTAGATGTTTGTTGTTTTCCTTTGGAGTCCTGGATATTAGTAGAGTTTATTTTATATCCTGTAATTCAAAGTATTTGCCAAGAATACTCTGAATGTGATACATACTTCCAGTCTCCAATTGTGCTGGTCATTTTTGTTCTAACTTGTTTTGATTTTTTTCTTACAGTACCTACAGTGGATTTTTATTTTGTTCTCCAGATCTTTTCTTTCTTAAAAGAAAAAAAGTCCCTCATTTCTGTCTTCTAGGCAGTGTTTCTCAAGTTTATCCTCCAAATTCCTTGCTCAATTATTCCCAGTCTGAGTTAAATCCTGGTCTTTATGTTTTCTTCTGTGGGTTTCAAGTCTGCGGTTACCTTTCCAGTTTCCTGCAATTCTGCTTTATCTCACTCACTCACTCCCTTTCCATTTTAGCTTGCTCTCTCCTCTTGCTCTCTGCGCTCCTGTTTAAATACAGATGCCTCCTTATGGAGGATGCCAGTTTTCTTCTGGATTTGCAGATGGCCTTTTAAAGGGGTGTATGCGCCTGCTGTGTCTTAGGATTCTTCTTCGTTCTCTGGTCTTCTCTCATGCCCCATGTTTTTTCATCAGTAGACTCTTCCTCAAGGAGGTGATACACTAGACACTGGATTCCCTCAGCCCCACACAAGATGCCCTCAGGGGACTATGTGCACACAGCAGGCCAGGCCAGGTGCCCCAGCTCCCAGTACCGACCAACCAGCTTCCTGCCAGCGTCAGGGTTGGGTAGCTCTGGACCCTCAGGCCTATAGCTCTCCTGAAACTATGAAAAAGTGGACTAATAAAAACAAAAACAGAAACACCAGCCAACTACAGACCCGCATGCACCCTGGTAGGGGGCCTTCCTGTCTGTGCCCCATTTTGTAGGGACACTTCTGGAATGCACCATGCAGCCCACCCCGCCTCCTTTCTGCCGGTGGCCTTGTGAGACATGCATCCACTGAATGCATGTGGCAGGAGGAAGGAGAAGAAAACAGTATTCCTGACCACTTCAGAGAGCAGCTTGGGAAGAGTCGAGGGTTAGGACACATAAGGAAAGTCTGTTAATTAAAATAATGCCATGATCCTCAGTCTCAACAGTGAAGAGAGCATTCTCAGGTGAGCAGAATGGCTGGATCTCACAGCCTCAATTTTTGCTTCCCAAATTCACTTTTCCTTGGGGTCTGAGTCCTTCCTTTATGCATTCACTCAACAAATACTAACCTCAGTAGGTTCCTCTGTCAACACTGGGCTGCCATCCATGGACCTGTAGTATGGGATTCCTCCTTTAATTCCTACAGCTGAGGCCAGCTTCACAGACAGCAAGAGGCAGATAAGCAAGGAGTAACTCAGGAGCAGGACTTTGCACCAACACTACTTCATGAGAACCCAAAAGTCTAACATCAGGACCTCTGCAGCATCTGGCCCACAGAGATCAGACAGGGGAGAGATGCAGTAGACCACAAAGTAGCTTGTGATGTCTTTTGGGTGGGTGCTTCAAGAGATCAGGGTAGGTGCTAAAAATCCAGCTCCCCTGGCTTTATAATTAGGGGGCATTCCTCCTACTTTCTGCCTACAGGTTGGTCACTTCTTGATGATGCAGGTTTTCATCTTTTCTTCCCATCTTCACCAATACTGGGAGAAGCTATGCCAGGGCCACGATTAAGCTGGAGGCAGTGAATTTTTTCCCATCCTCATTTTACCAGACTTTCAGAGTCTTTTGACACTATTGCTCACTCCCTCTACCTTCATTTTTTTTTTGCTTCTGCCACACCCGCTTCCCTCATTCTGCTGCTTCTCTATTCATGCCTGTGTCTCTAACCTGGAGTCCTGGGCCACATCTCCTATGTGACTGTGCACCCCGGGATTCTGTTCTACCTTTTATTCTAAACACTCTCCACATGAGAGCTCAGACTCTTGGTGGTGGGGGGTGGGGGGGTGGGGGGGGGTGTGTCAAGACAACTCTGCTGATGCCCCAGACCCTGCATCTCCCATCTAGATCCTGAGCTACAGAGCTGTGAGTGATGGCTTTCTTACACCATCACCTGCCCTCCACCAGCACTAAAATCATCTGCTCTGCTCCATGGTGTTGCCTGGCCATCCTACCCTCTTCTGTATTCCCAAAGCCTTTTTCTCTTTATCCTCACACATACCCCACCCCTTAGTTCTGGCTGCACAAACTGAACCACTTCAACTATATGCCATGTTTACTTCTGCAAACCCCAGATGTTTTGGGATTTGGGGATGCTATAAGACCTGGGATTGAGATCTGGCTCTGCTACTGACTAGTCCTATGATGTCTGAGTCTACCACATTGTGGTCAGGTGGCAGTGGGGAGTAAAGCGAGAAGGCACATGTGAAATGTGTTGTAGGTAAACAAATGGGTTTCACTGCTCAGTATAGTTACTGAAGGACCTGTTCAGCCAATAGCTGAGATAGAGTAGGAGGCAAAAGGGCATGAACATGTTGAACCCCAAACACATGCCACACCCTGTGTAGGAGGGGCTGTTCACACACCACCTCCTCCATCCTCAGGGCTCCATGCTGCCACCTCTCCACTGGGGAAGAGTCCCAGACTTGGAGAAGGGCAGAGATGGAGCCTGCCTGCCCAGACCCTCCAATGGTTTCCATGTGCCTCTATGTTCCTTCTGGGTCCACATTGTTCCCAGACTGTCTGTTCTCCGAAATACATTATGCAAATCCCAGCAAGCCCAGTATCCATAGAAACCAAATTCACCCATCTCCCTCAGCCAGTTCCCTAGCAAAAGAAACTCACCCAAGTGATACCCACGAACAAGGACAAAGCACCCCAAGCAGGCTTTAACAGTCATCAAATCCATCTTGCCTGGGCCTCCAGTTGTGGCTGGTGAAGGAATGGGGAGCACAGGCCAGTGTAAGCAGCTGCCATTTTCTTTTTGAAACCTTGAAAGGAAATGCTACAATTCCCATCCCAAACAGGCATCTTTTGCCCAGTGCAAATAGCTCTGCTGCCGCTAAGATCATCTTCACATGGATGAGTCAGCAGTTGGCGTCCGTTTTAATCTTGCACATATGTGTGCATGAGCCATCTCTGGAAAGTGACAATATCGGGCATGGTTTATTGTATATGTTTACTAATTCTATTTAGAAACAGTTTTTTAAGACATGCTCCTCTCTAGAACAACCTTTCCTATACTTCAAACATGACTCTTTAGTCTTCTTTTTCTGCAGGCTCAAAACATGAGGCCCAGCTTTTGGTACCACAACCACGGCCTTGAGTATTTAGTCCCTGAATATCAATTCCTACCGTGTGCAAGACACTGCTAGTGACACAAATTGTCAATCACAGGACATTAGAATTGGAAAAGACCTTGAAAAATTAGGCAAGCGACCTAGTTTCTCTGTTTACAGAAGACAAGTTGAATGGCTTTAGCTGGTCTCACACCTGTTTAGCATCAGAGCCAGGTAAAAAAGTAATAGACTCTTATCTGAAAAGTATGTGCCAGACCCAGTTTCTAAGTGATTTACACACTTACTCATTTAACATACTTATCCATTAACTTGATGCAGTAGGTTATTACCTGCATCCATCCGAAGTATCTAGTCTCCATTTTTCATGGGATGAAACCCTGGCCTAAGAAGGATACGTAGCTCCCCCAAGCTCATGCAGGTTGAGTCAGAGTTTGAATCTAGTTGTCCAAACCCATATCCCAACCTTTTAACCACTGGGCTATTTGGGTAGCTTTGTAAAGACTGAGATTTTAAAACTTTGTGTTGAGGTTGATCTTCTAATGTCAGAAGCAACTAGATTACATTTTGTTTTTTCCCTGTTCTAAACCCCAGGGTGAAAATATTTAATGGTGAACAAAAAGCTAAATCCACCAGCTGAACTGACTGCATGAAAACATCCATGACAAGCCTCCCCCTTGAGGACAGAAAATTATTTTAATAACATCCTTTATTGTGCGTTCTCTCTTCTTGGTTGGGTTGCTTAGGAATACAGATCTGGGGTATATGCTCTTAGTGTACTGGAGGAACCAGAATATACTCACAGAGTGTGTGCCGTGCACAAAATGTCTCTGGGAGGATTTTAAAAAATTATAATATAGAATGACCACAAGGAGAGAAGCTGAGTGGGTGGGCAGAGCGGAAGAGACTATTCTAGAACCCTTTGTACCTTTGGCAATTACAGCCACATAAATGGATTATCTAGTCAAACATATTCAGAGACAGGATCCTGCTAGTTTTTTTTGCGTGTGTTCCATGTTTGTGTGTGTAACTCTGAATCCTGTTGTTCTCAGTTGTTATAACTATTTCCCCACGTTACTGAAATTTTTCATAAACTTAAGTTTCATGTATATATCCTTGTTAAAAAAAAAAAATCTCAAGCAATTTGAGCACCCCCAATACAGACAACTTGAATTTCTCAACTTCCTTTGGGATTCTTCATTAATGGAAATCATTATGTCAACATTCACAATCTCCCACTTCCTGAAGAACTGACCAACATGTATTAAGCCTGTATTACATTTATTACATAATACATGGCATCTGTACCCAAAAGTGGCCTCATTGAATCCCACACCGATCTGAGACAGACATCCTACTCCTCATTGTAGATGAAAGAGCAGAGGTTCAACAGGTTCAGGCAGCTCATAAATCATTCAGGTGCTATTCTGATACAGGACCCTGGATTTCAGGTCTTGGGCCACTTTCTCCTTGGCAGAGATGCTGCCAGTTCTGTGGAACTTGCAGGGACAGACCCCTGACCTGCAGTACGCACACTCAATGACCTTGCATTATGCCCCAGCAACATACCTGGATCTAGGAGTAGAAAGGAGAAGGGGATGTGGTTCCTGCACTCAAAAGCCTCTGTACGGAGGAGACAGCAAAGGCTGCTCTTCCACACAAGGGCCTTCCTTCCAGACATTGTGCGGTGTCGGCCAAGGGAAGGCAGCTCTGGCAGGTCTTGCAAGGCACTGCTGAGTCGAGAAGGGCAAGCGAAGGCAAATAAGGGAGGGCAACAGGCCCTAGAGGCAGGAGAAGCAACAGGAGGCAGCTCCCAGAGATGGGCAGGTGCCTGGGGGCCCAGGGAAGCTGGGTACAGTCTGCAGAATGGCACAATGGGGAAGGAACAGCGTGGAGGGCTCATAAACATCACTCTAAGGAACTGGGGAAATCCCAGGATGGCACAGTCATTCTGTGCTGATAATCCTGGCACACCTGCCTCACTAACCATGGAGATCGTGGGAGACTTCAACAAACAGACGATCCAACTGTTGAGATAAATGTCATCCTCTGCAAGCAGGAGGAAGCAAGGAAGGAGATGGCCATATTGTACTTAATTCTGACCAAAAAATAACTGATGGCAGATGTGGAAGTGACAGGGCACCAGGGAAGTCAAAAAAGGGAATGTGGTGTCATCCCTCTGGGGCTTGCAAGCACCCTTCCGGTGGCTGCCATTCCAAGTGCTCACCGTGGGGCATGCACCTTGCAGGCTCGCTGCAGCAGACCTGTGTAAGATGGGCATTAGCCCCATTTTTACAGATGAGGACGTGAGCTCAGGAGGTAAAGTGTGCCAAAGGACACAGAGCATATAAGCGCTAGGGCCAATATAACCAGAATCGAGAACAAGATGTCAGGACATTGCAATGGAAACAGCCAGCAGTGTGGAGCCAGGCAGCCGGGGCTGAAAGGTGACAAGAAACGTGGGCTGGGGGTGAGGGATCAGGGGAGTCCGGTGCAGAGACACAGCTGGATCCCCAAGACTCCCCATGGGCCCTGGGGGGATGTGCCTGGGCAGGCAGAGTAGGGGCCCTGGGTGAGGCGCCTGGCAGCAGCACGGGGATGATCGGGGGCAGAAGCTGAAGGAGGAGGCTGTCCAGCCTGCAGCAGTAACGAGCAGAGCAAAGGCAGGTGGGCCACAGCAGAAGGCAAGGGCAGGAGAGGGCTCAAGGGAAGAAAGGGCTTGGAGTGGGCTTCCTGTTAAGAGGACATCCACCCAAGCCTGGGCCAAAATCCCAAAGTTGGAACACGGGCTTAAAGGCAGGGTCAAAAGTAAGAGTTGAAGGACACACAAGCAACAAAAGAAAGAACATATAAACTAGACATCAAAATTATAAACGTCTGTGTTTCAAAGGACATCTAAAGTGAAAAGACAACTCATAGATGGGGAGAAAAATTTAGTGAATCGTTTATCTGATAAAGGACTTGTATCTAGAATTGTATAAAGAACTCTTACAATTCGTTAATAAGAAAGACAAGTAACCCCCAAACGGGCAAAGGCTTGAAGACAGTTCTCCTAAGACGATATACAAATGGTGAACACACATGAAAAGATGCTCGATATCATCAGTCATCAGGGGAATGCGAATCAAAACCACAGTGAGATGCCACTCCACCCTGATGAGGATGGCTAAGTTAAGAGAGAGACAATAACAAGTCTTGATGAGTATAGGGAGCAACTGGGTCCCTCAAGTGCTGCTGATAGGAATATAAAATGGTGCAGCCACATTGGAAAACAGCCTAGCAGTTCCTCAAAAGGTTAAACAGCATGTGTGTATGATCCAGTAAATCCACTCCTAGATATTTATCCAAGGAAATGGAAAACACATGTTTTTTGTACATACATGTTCACAGAAGCATTATTCATAATGGCCAAAAAGTGCAAACAATGGAAATAGCCAACTGAAGAAAGGATAGATAAAATGCCATCTACTCATTATCTGGTAACAAAAAGGAATAAAGTCCAATACATGCTACAACATGAACATCTGCTCACCAGAACATTGAAAGGAAAATGCAGAAAGAAAAAGTAGGTTTTGGCACAAATATCATTTTTATTTTTTTTAAAAGAGGCCCACCAAAATTATCCTATTTAAAAAAAAAAAGCCTCTCCAATATCTCAGGTGGAAATAATAAAAAACAATTTTAAGTTTGTTATAACTAACAAAATCAAAATAACTTCAGGTCCAGACTATTAAACAGAAATTATGTTTGATGAGCTAGATAAGTACTTTATTATGGAGTGCACACTGGCCTCAGATGTGCTGGGCTCCAAAGTGCCTTGAGGTTTTTTGAGTCCAAGTGCCTTTAGATGGGATCTGCCTGGGCATATCTGCCCACATCCTCACCACTCCTGACTTTGGACCCTTCACTCAGGGGCATTTCCTATCACGTCCCTCTCCACAGCCCCTGCCAAGGTACACATCGCATTTATAAACAATTTGTAGTTCTGCATCATCATTTCTAAAATGCCCATTTCTGTGAATGCAGGGGCAGAGACAGTAGGATGTAAGTCCTCAATCAGGCACATGCCCCCAGTCAGAACATCACTCCTTCAAGAACATGTTTCCCTTTTTCATACTGTTGCCCAGGACACAGTGAGTTGACAATTAAAACCATTCATAGGAATGTGTGTGCAAGAAAAGGTGGAGGTACAGGTCTGGGGGCAGAGGGACAAAGCAGGTTGAAAATGCAAAAGACGCCAGAGCAAGGGGCAGGCCGAGGTCGGCACAGACCAGTGCACAGTGAAGGTAGGGTGCGCTGGTATCCCCCTCCCTTCTCACCCCCACCCTGCACCCCTTTCTTCCCTCCTGACTGAAGAAGGCCCCTCCTTCCTTCTTCATACCCTCTTAATAATGAATAACAGGAATTTCTTCCACAGCCGTCACAGGACATCATTATTTCCATCTCCTTTACAGATGACGAAACTGAGGCCCAGAAAGGCAATGGGTCTAAACCATGGCTTTAAAAATTGTGTTTTTTAAGTAAAATCAATCGTCCAAGAAGTGTATTTAGATAAATCAGAGCTGAGCTGATGGGGGCCTCTGTGGTGCAGTTTGAAGTACTGGTACAAAGTGATAGACAAGCTGAGAAATGGGTCCTGCCCAAAGCCAGAAAGCCCTGCAGTAACTGTATTTCTCTTATTTTCTGTATTCTCGATGCTCCGCCATCTGGGGCCTCACTGCCTCTGGGGAACCTGCCCTTTCCTAGGGCTCACTCATTCCTGTGGGCAAACAGCTCCCCTGTAAGCACACCTTTCATCCACACCAACCAGTCGGGAGCTACACCTAGACCTACTCCCTGATCCGGCTCTCACTGGGCTCTTGCACTCCAGGCCAGTATTCCCCAGTCCCAGTCAGCCCAGGGCCAGGTAGGGCAGCCCCTATGCCCTAGCGCCCTCCAAAATTACTCAATCCTAAACCTGTCCCCTGCTCACTGCCCTGGCCACTCCTGCCTGTGGAAACACTGTAAGGCCTCCCACCCTGCTTTCTCCTCACTCCCTCTGCCCCTTCCCCAAGCCCCTAGGGCTCCCGTGTGGCCCTCCAGGCACGGCATGGCCCCTCCTCTGGGAACTATAACACTCTTTTCAGTGGCAATCATCTCCTGATCTGTTGGCATCACCAACATGGCATAAGAACAAAAACTATAATTAAAAACAAGCCCATTCTAGAAGCAACCATTATCCCCAGAAATCATGGCATTAGGATTTAGAAAATTCACATCCTGAAGGTGCCGCCACTCGGGGGAGGCCTGGCTAGGGAGGTGTCTTCTGGATGACTTTCAGCCGTGGGTTGAGGGAACAGAAATGGATGAGGTGGTTTGGGGCCTGGAGCCACAGGAAAGGACGGGGCAGGTCAGTAGGAAGATCCTGGCAAGAAGGCAGGTGGCGGAGAGGAGCCAAGGTACGTGTGGCTTGAGGAAGAGGACAGGAAGCAAAGGGGCCCGTGGTGCAGGGGACCCCGTCAGGTCCGGTAGCCTCGGACCGGCCTCAGCTGTCCAGCTCCTCCTTGACAGTGATGCGCAGGGGGCAGATGCGCATGGGCTCGGGGGGTCCGTCCCCCCGCGTGCCCCCCAGGTAGAAGTAGGGCCGCACCTCCCCGAAGCGGGCGTGGAAGGTGTAGAGGTGGCAGTGGCGCTCGGCGTCATAGAAGGATAACTCGCCCTCCTCGCACTCCAGCTCCACGCGAAGGCGGCGAGGGATGGCGGGGACCAGGGGGGATGTGGCCGGGTCCGAGGTCACGCAGTGGTCCCCCTCCACCCCCTGCGTGCGGCACACGTACCAGAAGCCCGAGCGCGTGTCGTGGTAGCAGCTGTGCGAGTGGCCCTCAGCGCCGGCATCCTGGCGCATGCGCACCACGCCCACCCGCCAGCTGGGCAGCGTCCCCAGGTCCACCTCCCACGTGTGGGAGCCCTGAGAGAAGACACAGGAGCCCAGCAGGCAGGGCGCCGAGGAGAAGCGCTCCGGGTTCTCCACCTGGACCCGGTAGCCATGGTTGGTGACGCTGGTGAGGTCGTCGGACACAGAGAGCCAGCCAGCCGCAGTGTTGGGATCGAAGCTGAAGGGCACTGAGAGCAAGGGCAAACGAGGGGGACTTCAGCACGCCTCCCACCCCACCCTCCCGCCACGCCAGCTGATGCCTCCAGTCCCCACAGACCGACCCACTCTGTGTCCTGCCCCAGTGCAGGGAGGAAACTGTACTCATCCAAGTGCAGGCTTATGGGCTGAATTGTGCCCTTAGGCTGCCCTAGAGGTTTCAGAGGGGGCATGGCCCTGCTGACACTTTGATTTTGGACTTCTAGCCTCTGGAATGTGAGCAAACAAGTATGTGTCATATTAAGACATCCAGTTTATAGTCCTTTGTTGATGACATCAGGAGGCCAATACAGGCAGGGACACCAGCTCACACGACATCTGACATCTTAGAAAGGCATGTAACATTCCCCTGGGTCACTGATGTTTCTCCCTCTAAAATTATGGCATCTCAGTCAATCTGGGCTCCTATAACAAAAATACCACAGACCAAGCGGCTTAAACAATAGAAATGTCTTTCTCATAGTTCAGGAGTCTGGAAGGCCAAGATGAGGGTGCCAGCCAGTGGGGCTCTGGGGGGGCCTCTGCCTGATTTACTGATGGTGGCCCTCTATGTCCTCGCTGCAGGGAGAGAGGGAGGGGGAGAGGAAGCCAGCTCTGACACCTCTTCCTGTACAGGGATAATCCCATCACGGGGGGCTCCACCCTCATGGCCTCCCCTAATCCTAATCACCTCCCTAAGGCTCCAACTCCAAATACCATCACATGGGAGATCAGGGCTGCAACACATGAATCTCAAGAAGACACACACACTCTGTCCACAGCACACAACAGAGCGGCTCGCATGGGCTGGAGTCACCTTAGGAGGGGCAATCCTGAACTGGAAGTCCTTCATTACACCTGCAGTCCAGTCCAGAAGAGAGAGGGAAGCCAGTTCCTCTTTCTGCAGAGGTGGCTGAGGGTCAAAAGCCAAAAAGGAGGGAGTCCTGCCAGCAGGGGTTTGGGCAGGGGGGTAGGTTGTGGAGCAGGGCCCGGAGACCTATTTGAAAGACATGGAGAAGGGCTCAGCCAAGAGATGAGGAGGTCAGAAGGGGCGGAAGCTGGAACACACAGGCTCAGCTGGCTCTCTGCCTAGTATGAAGTGCTTCCTCCTCCTGCAAACCCCCCCCCCACCCACTCACCAGATTCAACAGACATGACCATCTTCCTCCAGACTCGGTACTGCAGGGAGTCCAGGTACTTGCAGACATCAATGAGCATGCCAGGCTGGATGGGCTCTGGCTCCATGGTGCAGAAGAGGCTGGGAAAGGAGAGTTGGGCTGGTGGGCAACCCAGGGCCATGCACCCTGGGCCTCACTGGGTCAGCTGCCAACAGGCAACAGGACTGTGTCCTCTGCCCTCAGGCTTAATTCCCTAGCCACATTACCCGAGATAAACCTACACTGTGCTCTGGGGGGGAGACGAGCCCAGAGCCAAGTAGGATGCAGGGCACAGGCTGGAATAAATATAAGTAGGAGGTTCTCAGACACAGTACCCACCCTGTGGCAGAAAACACACATACACATCCACCCATGGGATGTCTGAGTGGGAAGAGACCTTAAAGGTCCTCTAGACCAATACCATGAAAGCATCTTGCTTGAACACCCCCAGCAACAGGGAACTCACTACTGCCCAGAGCCCTACCTTTCACCTCTGTACAGCTCTGACTGGGGCACACCTCTTCCTTAGGCATCACTGTGACCCAGCAAATGTCAACACAAATCTGTGTGTCCTGAGACCCTCAGAGGGAAAGGCGAGAACCGAAGAACAAGCCTAAGAGTTGGGATGACCCAATGTGAAATCTGAGCCAGGTGCAGGCTGGCACATTCTCTCCCCACATAGTGTGTGGTAATGTTCCCACTCTGGGCAACAGCACCATGCCAGTGCAAATTGGAAGTAGAATGCCTTAAAGGAGGGCTCACTGCACCTGGCCAGCACCGCCCACTCCCATTTTTCACACCCAGCTGGCTTCATTACCTGCCTGGCCTGGAGCCACCGAAGCTTGCACCCCTGGTATTTCTGCCTGCGCTTCCCCTCCCCTCCACAAGCCTTGACAACTTACCGGCGTTTTCGGCTCTTGTGTTTCTGAAAGAGAAAAAACCAGAGACACAAAAAGAGAAAAAAGCATGTAAGTTTCTGACCTAAGAAGCAGTCATACACCCCATGTTCATGGATCAAAAGACTTGATATTGTTAAGATGGCAATATTCCCCTAATTGATCTACAGAGTCAATATGATTTCTATCAAAATTCTTGCTGGCTTCTTTGCAGACACTGATCAGCTCATCCTAAAATCCATATGGAAATTCAAGGCACCCAGAATAGCCACAACAATTCTGGAAAAGAACGAAGTTGGTGGCTCACATTTCCTGATTTCAAAACTTATTAAAAGTAAAAGTAATCAAGATAGTGTGGTACTAACCTATGGATATAGATCGATGGACACTGAAAGTCTAGAAACAAACCCTCATAGTTACTGTTAATTGGTATCTGTAAGGGTGCCAAGACCACTCAAGGGAAAAAGAATGGACTTCAAGAAACGGTAGGAGGACAACCGCAAATCCACAAGCCAAAGAATGAAGCTGGACTCGCAACCTTGCACCAAATACAAAAATTAACTCTAGATGGGTCAGAGACTTACATGTAGCCCTACAACTATAAGACTTAGGGCCTTGGCTTAAGCCGTGGTTTCTTAGGTATGACACCAGAAGAGCACAAGCAGCAAAAGGGGACAGACACACTGGATGGACTTCCTCAAAATGAAAAACTTGTGTGCTTCCAAGGATGTCATCCAGAAAGTGAGAAGATAACCCACAGATGGGAGAAAATATTTATACATCATGTATCTGATAAAGGTCTAGTATCCATAATACATAAAAACTCTTAACATTGAACAACAAAAAGACCAGCGTCCCAATTTTAAAAATGGGCAAAGGACTTGAATATACATTTCCCCAAAGATACACAAATGGCCAAGAAGAACATGAAAAGATGCTCCACATCATTAGCCATCAGAGAAATGCAAATCAAAACCTAATGAGATGCTACTTCATACCCATTACAATGGCTTAATAAAAAAACAAATTTTTAAGTATTGGCAAACGTGGAAAAATTACGGTCCTCACACACTGCTCATGGGAATGTGAAATGGTACAGTCACATGGCAGTTGTTCAAACAGTTATACTTAATGCCCAGAACAGGCAACTCCATGAAGACAGAAAGGAGACTGGTGTTCGCTCAGAGCTGGTGGGGAGCAGTCGTGGGAGGGGGTGATGGCTGTCTAACTCTATGAATACACTAAAAACCACTAAATTACACATTTTCCAGGTGAGTGATGTACTATATGAATTACATCCAGTGAAGTTTCTATATAAGAGAGGACTGAAAAGCATCCCTGAAGGTAGCTACGTACAGGGTCTGGGCAAGATGACACCCCCCACTTTCGACAGAGAAACAGCAAGGAATCCAGCCTGTAAAGCCACTGATGCCTATAATAAGGGGCATCATGGAGATAGGACATATGGCCCAAAGCTTTGTGTGAGGCAGAGAATCCACAAGTCTCTGGCCCTTCCCGTCCTCTCTCCAGACAGCCCCTTCTGGAGAGCTCAGCTGTTCTGCAAGTAAAGGAGACACCTGGCTATCCTGACTGGTTTCCAAACTAGCTTTCCAGTTATGGAATCTTCTCAATAAGACCCAATGACAATGGGTGTGTGTGTGTGTGTGTATGTGGAGGTAGGAGAAGGAAATCAATAAAAGGAAGAAAAAAAATGAACTAAATATATTCTTCTAGAGAATGGAGTAATCCTTTTCTTAAGAAAATACAAAATACCAAAACATATTTAGATTAAAAGTTTAAATAATTGTATACTTTAAAAATATTCTAATTTACATTCTTTAGAAAATTCCATGACCCCAGTCTAATCATGAGAAAACATTAGACAAACC
>JAVSCE010018436.1:0-140925 GCA_032199065.1 Smutsia gigantea | reverse complement strand
AGGTCATATTCTCTCAGGTAGTCTCCTCTCTTCTGGTCGTTGGGGGAAAAAACAAAGCTTATGCTTGGCTTCCTAGCTGCGAGCCTGGGCCTCTGTGACTTCCCAGAGAATGGCATAGGATGTAAGCCCTGGCCTGCGGCTTGAGGAACAGAACAGGGAAGATGGCCTCTAATCCCCATTTGGCCCCTTGCTGGCTGGAGGTGTGAAGGCCAGGGTGTGGGGACAGCCTTCAAGGCCTTCATTTGAAAATGAGGGTGTGCAGGTTTGGTGCTACAAAATGGCCACTGCTGCCTTGGTTAAAAAAAAGTTCTCCTCCTGGACTTAAGTTGCTTGTTATTTAAAGCAGGTGTCATTAGTTAAAGGCAACTGCTGAAAGATTTGGAAAAAAGGTGGCTACTCTGAACCAGACCACTGTGCTACAGAGTCACCAGCAGCCCTGGAGGAGACTAAGGTAAGCCCCACACTGCCAAACACCTGAGTGCCCTGAACATGGATCCTGCCCACTGGAATCCTAGCATCTTGTTTCAGATGTGTCGGCATATTTGGAAAATCAGTATTTTTGAATGAGTCCTTACTATGTGCTGGGCAATATGCCAGATGCTACATCTGTGCTATCTCATGGCAGCCTAGTAGTCCTTCAAGGTGGGAATTATTATTTCCTCTTCAAAGAAGCTAAGGTTCTGAGAGCTGAAATACCTTTTCGAGTCTCATGTAACCAGCAAGCAGAAGACCTAGGGTTTAAACTTAAAAACCCTGCCTTGCATTTTGTCCTGGCTGAGAACCAAGTCTAATGCAAGGAAAAGAGTTTGAGCAATTGGTTCATAATTTAGGATGGGGGTGGAGGGTAGGATATCACTCAGGAGAGAGGGAAGAGGCAGATTATATCAGGCCCTCAGTCTGGCAACAGGAGCCCAACCTTCCCAGCCCATGTTCTCACCTTGTCTATTCTTCTTGCCCAGTCTCCAGCTTCCTACATGGGAGGAAGGAACTTAGCTCCTCTGACCCACTCTACCTAGCCACCGGATTTATTTAACTTAGGAGTTCATGACGTGTCAGGGCTAGAAGGTTCAGAGAAGGCAAATGACTCATGTAGGGCACACAGCTTACTTGCAGTAGTTATAACTGTGGTAGAGGAACAAGTGTTCAGGAGAAGGCAGCACTTGGGGCTGTGTGGCAGGTCTGGATAGGTCAAGAGAAAAGAGCACTGGGGGACATTTGCTGAGGGCTGAGAGCAGGTGGATGATTGTACCACCCTGCCTCAGAGTTTCCAGTTCTCTTGACTGATGATCTCCTTACAGGGGAAGTAATAATGCCACACAACAAACAACACATGCACTTCCAACACATCCCATCCCAAATTATGAAGAGAACTTCATGATCTCCAAAACACACATAACACACCTCTAGCTCTTTCAGGTTGCATGTATTTCCCAATACATGCCCTATGCTTGTATGGACCTATGCTCAGATGTCTCTGAACCTGTTGTATATTATAAAACAACATGTGAATGGTAGTGGTTATTATTAGAATTTCCTGAACCACAAACTTAGAGCAATTCATTCCCCATCCCCCACATGCAGGATTCCCACCATTAACCATGGGCAGAGATAAACAGATGCCCTGAACACACACCCTCTTGACAGAGTCCTTTCCACCTCAAATAAGTTCAAGAATTCTCTTGTCTGCAGCCTGGAGGTTGACCCTTCCTCTTCCTAATTAGGACCTCCTTCCTGCCCCTCATATTGAAGAGTGATACCAACTTATGCCTGGACTAAATACATTCCATCTTCTTCACCCTAGAATGACAAAAAGGAGTCTAGTTTTCCAATTTTATGTCATTTAACATATTTTTTGAGCACTTACCTTGGGCCATGCATGGAGACCCAGTGTGAACTGAACAGACAAGACACATTCTTACAGGAAGAAACAGATGGTAAGTGGTAATGTGCTAAGTACTGCATGGGACATTAACTGTATCACATGATAGGGAGTCTCTGGGAAGGGGATTTGGGGGCTCCTCTAGATAGGATGGCCAGGGAAGGCCTTTCTGAATAAGTGACGTTGGAACTAAGCCTTAAAGGATGAAAAACAGTCAGCTATGCAAATAGCTGAAAGGATCAGCTACGTTATTTGTGCAGCTCAGTGCAAAGGGCTCTTTGCTCAAAAATTACTAAGTTAGAGACAACAGCAGAGCCTTAAGCAAAGTGTGGGGCCTGAGCAACTGCATAGGTGCCTTACCCATGAAGCCAGCTCTGTCTGAAAGATAAGCTTTCTAGGAAGAGGGAAGAACAAGTGCTGTTTGGGTTTCTCATCAAGCAAATGCATCAGGAACCACTTTCCATTCTGTTTTCTCCTCCTCTTCCTTCATTCAAAGAATATTTATTGAATACCAACTCTGTACCAGTATTGTTGTAGACATTGAAATTACAGAGTGAATACACAGGCAAAATTCCTGCTCTCACCATGTGTTTGCTGGGGGAGAGTTGGGGGACAAAGAGTAGACAGGTAAGCCCATAAACAAACAAATGGTTGCAAAAGAGTGAGACGCTAGAGAGGGACCAAGTTAGCTGTGTGGACAGGGAAGAATTCTTCCACCAGCTGGCTGTGATCCATCCTCCCCTGTCCTCTCTTTAGACCTCAGGTGCTCCTGGGAGCACAGCAACAGCTCCAGAGGCTCACGACCCTGGCTGTTCCCTGCCCCTGACACACAGGATGGAAAGCCACTCAGAGGAGGACCATCCAACCTGGGCTGGCCGTGGCCTGGACCAGAACAGTAGGGGTCCCGAGACCCAGAGCCCAAGAAGCTACTCAGTGGAAGCTGTGGTGGGTCGTAAGAAGCACCGGCGGCGGCCTTCGAAGCGCAAGCGGGACTGGCGACCCTACCTGGAGCTGAGCTGGGCTGAGAAGCAACAATGGGATGAGAGGAAGAGCCAGAGGGCCTCCCGGGTCCGCGAGGAGATGTTTGCCAAAGGCCAGCCCGTGGCGCCCTACAACACCACCCAGTTTCTGATGAATGACCGCGAAGCCGAGGAGCCCAACCTGGATGGGCCCCGTGGCGCCTCCCACCCAGGCCCCAGTGGAGAGAGCGAGGCCGAGGACAGCGACGGGCAGGGCCGAGCTCAGGGTGAGTTCCAACAGAGGGATTTCTCTGAGGCCTATGAGCACTACCACACGGAGAGCCTGCAGGGCCGCAGCAAGCAGGAGCTGGTGCAAGACTACCTGGCTCTGGAGCAGCGGCTGTCACAGGCTGAGGAGGAGACAAGGAGGCTGCAGCAGCTGCAGGGGTGCAGGAGCTGGCAGCCCTGTTGCCAGGTGGAGGAACTGGCTGCTGAGGTAGAGAGGCTCCGGAATGAGAACCAGCGGCTTCGGCAGGAGAAGGAGATGTGGAACCGCGAGGGCAGCTGCCAGGGTGGGGTGTCTCCCATCCAGGTTGACCCAGGGAGAAGGTCCCATGTCATACATGCTCAGACCAGCGAGGTCTCAAGGAGGCAAGTGGCAGATGAAAACCAACCTCAGCACTCCTGAGCCCCTGAGAAGAGCTAAAATAGATTCAGACTTCCACTTCGTCATTTCTGCAATTTGTTCTTTGACACTGTTATTTTTCCCAAAGAAATTAAATGGTTTTGATGAGATCAAATGTGAGTGGCTAGGATTGATTTCACTAGGCCTGCTCTGAAAATCAATGCACATACATCCCAGAGAGGTCTGAGACTGGGGTCCCAGTTCCCTCTTGCCCCAAGTGTGGGAGGACAGCAAACCTCTGGATCCAGGACCTAGCAAGGTCTCCAGGCTGCCTGAATTCTGCTCCATGTGTCTGGGAACAATCTGACTGCTCTGAAGGTTTTATAGAGAGGGATGCAGAGGTGAGAAGGGGCTCAGTTAGGAGCCACAATGTTGAGCCAGAACTTGACTTAAGATTTCTGATGGCTGTGAGGAGCTGGGACCTTCCCCTGGAGGAGAGAGGGTTGGGACTTTTGGAAAAGGCCCAAGTCCGAGGCTCCTTCAGGGTTTGTTCCCAGGCTCCCTGTATTCTCCCTATCCTCCCCACAGTTTAGAAAGCCTGGCTAAATGAGGTCTGGGTGCTTCATGGGGAGGTTAGTTGGCCCTTTGCTCCCTTAACTTAACTTACAGTAAGTACTCAAGGGAAATTTTCTCCTGATGGAAGAAAATCTGAAAGTGGAGGAGGGGTGGGCAGTAAATCTATCCTTAGCAGAGCTGGTGGCCTAGCTTCCTGGTGCCCACCGTGCACCTGGTGCATCCTGCTTCTCTTAGCCTAATCCCTGTGTGGTTGATTTCCTCCAAGGTGAGCCCCTCACCTGTCTGCATGATAGAGAGCTGAGTCAGCCAGGATGATGCAGATACCACCAACACGCCAGCAGTCTCAGCTCTGAAATGAACTTACACACCCCCTCATGCTCACACCCTCTGCATCACCGTCCTGGCGTCCTGGCGTTCTTGCTGGCTGCAGAGTGTCAGGCTGGGGTGGTGGAGGGGGAAGTTAGTGAACTCACCAGTGAGCCCAAGTTGGCTCTGTCACTGTGCTAGGGGAGGGGTGAAGGCCTGGCCAGCTCAGCCTGGCTTCCACTACAGGAAGGCTCATCTTGACAGAGCACCTTGGGCAAGAGGAGGACTCAGGCCTGGAAGCTGCTGGGTTGGAAATGATGAACACTGTGTATTGCCAAGACAACTTTCATTTCTGCCCCACCACACCCAGACCTCTCCAGCACCTTCTACAATGAATCAAGGCGAGAACAGAGTCTGGGAAGGGATGGGTTTCAGCAGAGAGATCCAGGAACCCTGGCCGAGGGCTCTAGCCCCCTCCCCTTTGATCCTGGACAGCTCTTGTCAGGAAGGGCTAGAGGAATATAGACCCCATTTTGCAGATGGGAAACCCAGGGCTCAGAGAGGAAGTGGCTTTCCAGATTCCAGGAAAGCTGGCCTGAGGCCTGCCTTCTGTGGGGTGCTAGCCAGGGACCAGGCGCAGCAGCTACTGCATTCCTCAGCCTGGAGGGAGAGGGAGAGTAGAAAGGTTGGGGACAGGTGAGGAGTTCAGCGCTTCTTGGCCCAGAAGCTGAGGAGCCTGGAGACAGGAAAGCTACCAGCTGGCCGACCCCACCCCCCAACACACACACACACGCACACACACACATACAGTGGCTGAAGGGCTCTTGGTCAGGGCTACACTGCAGTGGGTTAATTTTCCCACAGCTGGTGGGGGACAGGATGGGGCGAGAAAAAAACAAAGAAGGGTGCGAGGTGGGAAAGTGTCAAGGGACTGAGTGGGACCAGTGAAGAGGAGTCAGTTTCCCCTCCCTCCTCTCATCTGGTTCCCTGACTTCAGTGCCCCCAGCCCCAGGGTGGAGTAGGGGTATTTCAGGGCACAGTACTGGGGAGAGCCGGCTCGGCTACCGGTGGTTCATTTTGCTTCTCTCCTTTTCTCTCTGGCTGCCTGGTCCCGAGGCCTGGGCTTCTCCCTACCGTACCACAGGGACAGAAGTTCCAATTTACAGTCCCCCTACTACAGAACTCCCACCCTCAGCTGGAGTGACAGTCGGGCTTAGACACACTCATCTCTCCTCCCCAGGCCTTTCCAGACCAGATGCTCAGGGCCTTACTCCCCTCATGCCCATCTGCTTTCCAGGACCTTTTTGGTTACCTGGGCTGGGGAGGGAGCCCCCAAGAGGCAGATATTTCACAGCAATGACCGCTAAAGCTTCCTACCAGCCCTGCTACCCTGGCCTGGGAGCCTCCCTTCTTCATCAACGACTCCTTCACCCCCGGTGGAAACTCCTATGTCCAGTAGACAGACCCTGCCTGCAGTGGGGTCAGGGAATGAGAGGTGGTGGGGTGGACAGAGGAGTAGAGGGGGCAGGAGGTGTCTGCCCCAAGTGTGAAAGGGGTCTGAGGTGGTATGAGGAAAGGGGGTATCCAGGCCCCATTGCCTCTGTTGGGCACAGACAAGGATGGCACTGGCCCTTTAAATGGGAGTGCCAGTTAATGCCCTCCCCCAGCCAACCAATTCATGGGCACACTGAGCATGTGCAGGAGCTGTACAGGCAGAGGGGAGGAAAGTGGGGGGATAGATTCCGGAGGGAACTCCTCACCCCCCAACTTCCTGTAGCTGCCCCCACTCCTTCCTGGGTCTGACAAAGGATCCCCTGGTGCTCACCCAGTCCCTCCCCCATCCCAGCCCCTAGTGGGTGGGGCCCTCTGAGGGTGCTGGGGCCTAAAAGGGGTGGTGGGCAGGCCCTTTCATCCCTGGAAGTCTCTGGCAGCCCCCGCTGCTGCTTGGAGGTGGCACACACACTCAGCCTAGAGCCAGGCTCACATCCCTGATGTGGGTGGTGGGTAACCTTACTGCCGCCCTTACTCCATGTTTGATTTCATTCCATTGGTGCCAATGTTTTTAAAAGAACCATCTACCAGCAATGACTCTCCACTTTGAAAATTAAAAAGAGCGAAAAAGATGAGGTCCCTGCCCCACCCCTGGAGCTTCCAGTCTAGAGTCTGAGAGGAAGCAAACAGCTCAGGGGCTGAAGGCACTGCCCCACTCCCTCTCCTAGTTCTCCTTTGTTCCTCTAAAGCGTACTGGCTCCCCAAGTCCACAAGGGTCAAATTCTGCTTCCTCAACCAGCTACAGCCTGCAGACCACCCTCCCTCAAACCCTTCCCAAACCTCAGACTTCCCATCTTCTGCACCGTCCGCCCCCTCCCTCATACCTCAGCCCTCCTTCACCTTCCCTTCCCTGCTTGGCACTTGCCCACTCTTTTCCTTCCTCTAACCTCTTAGTGACAGCTACTCTTATTTGTAATTGAGGTGAAATTTACGTAACATGAAATTAACCATTTTCAAGAGAACAGTTCAGGTGCATTTAGGACATTCACAATGTATGCAACTGCCACCTCTAGCCAGTCCCAACTGTAAGTCCAGGGAGAGGAAATCCCGGGACAAAATACCTCTAAAAACCGAAATCAGTCAAAGGGAGAAATAAAGTTTAAAATCCATTTATTGCTCACAAGCTGCAGTCCGTTCTGTCTCGCTTTCCTGCTCTAGCAGAAGCAAAACCGGCCCTCCCCTCACCACTCAGGTACAGATAAGCCCTCTGTTGCCCCCTGTCATTACCCATTGATATGGAGATGAACTTCTCTCCACCCCTGAGGATATGCAAATGTACTAAAGCCAGGCGAGATATTCTGGAAATGTTGCAATTTCACCCACACCATTATGACCCCAAAAGGAAACCCCATACGCATTACACAGTTACTTCCCATTCTTGCCTTTCTCCAGATCTGGCAACCACAAATCTAATCTGCCTTCTGTCTCTATGGATGTACCTATTCTGAATATTCTGGAGGTAGAACCAAGAGGGAAAGCCTGGTCTCCTGGGGCCTATATCAGAAAAGCACAGATTCTCTGAAGGCCTGTTGTGGAGGGAGCACAGACCAGGAGTCCTGAGACCTGTGATCCAACCAAGTTCTGCTTCTAACTCAGGGACTTCCTTTCCTCCTTTGTTCAAGGGGGTGGGGAGCTTCAGGCCAGTCCAGGGTCCTGGCCTATCCCTGGCCAGGGGCTTCGGTCTGGGATTGTATTGCCTGGCCTGAAAAATAGAATAGTTCCTTGATCCCCTTGGCTCTTCCCTGCCAGGTTCAGGTAGTGAATGTGGCCCCAGGGGACAGTGTGATCAATACAGTGGGGTTTGAGGTTAGATACAGGAAACGAGGAAACTTTGGCTCAGAGTTGAGAAACTTGCCCAAGGCCACGCAACTCCTGCCCCACTGGAGTAGCAGCCTGTTCTTATCCTGTTGTGTTCAGGCTCTTGACCACTGTACTCTCCTGTCTTCAAAGAGATAACGTAAGTTAAGGGCTTACCAAAGTGTCAGCTGTGTGGGAGGCGCTCTCAAATGGAAGCATAAAGTAGTAAAATTTTACTCCTTTTGGGGCATTGCATAATCAGGAAGTGAATAGCTCCATTCCAAAGCGGTTCTTCGGAGTTTCTCTCACCCCCTCCCACACCTTCCCTTATCTTTTTTTTTTTAATTTTATTAAATTTTATTTTTTTGTTTGGAAAGGAGTGGGATTTTTTTGCTATTATTAATATACAATTACATGAGCAACATTATGGTTACTAGACTCCCCCTACTATCAAGTCCCCACCACATACCCCCATTGCAGTCACTGTCCATCAGCATAGAAGGATGTTATAGAATCACTACTTGTCTTCTCTGTATTATACTGCCTTCCCTGTATACCTCCATCCCACTCCCACACCCACTACATTATGTGTGCTAATTGTAATAGCCTTTTTCCCCCCTTATCCCTCCCTTCCCACCCATCTTCCCCAGTCCCTTTCCCTTTGGTAACTATTAGTCCGTTCTTGAGTTCTGTGAGTCTGCTGCTGTTTTGTTCCTTCAGTTTTTTTCTTTGTTCTTATACTCCACATATGAGTGAAATCATTTGATACTTGTCTTTTTCGGCTTGGCTTATTTCACTGAGCATAATACCCTCTAGCTCCATCCATGTTGTTGCAAATGGTAGGATTTGTTTTCTTCTTATGGCGGAATAATATTCCATTGTGTATATGTACCCCATCTTCTTTATCCATTCTTCTACTGATGGACACTTAGGTTGCTTCCATTTCTTGGATATTGTAAATAGTGCTGCAATAAACATAGGGGTGCATATACCTTTTTCAAACTGGGCTGCTGCATTCTTAGGGTAAATTCCTAGGAGTGGAATTCCTGAGTCAAATGGTATTTCTATTTTGAGTTTTTTGAGGAACCTCCATACTGCCTTCCACAATGGTTGAACTAATTTACATTCCCACCAGCAGTGTAGGAGGGTTCCCCTTTCTCCACATCCTCACCAACATTTGTTGTTGTTTGTCTTTTGGATGTTGGCCATCCTCACTGGTGTGAGGTGATATCTCATTGTGGTTTTAATTTGCATTTCTCTGATGATTAGTGATGTGGAGCATCTTTTCATGTGCCTGTTGGCCATCTGAATTTCTTCTTTGGAGAAGTGTCTGTTTAGCTCCTCTGCCCATTTTTTAATTGGCTTATTTGCTTTTTGTTTGTTGAGGTGCGTGAGCTCTTTATATAATTTGGATGTCAACCCCTTATCGGATATGTCATTTATGAATATATTCTCCCATACTGTAGGATATCTTTTTGTTCTACTGATGGTATCCCTTGCTGTACAGAAGCTTTTTAGTTTGATATAGTCCCATTTGCTCATTTTTGCTTTTGTTTCCCTTGCCTAGGGAGACATGTTCATGAAGAAGTTGCTCATGTTTATGTCCAAGAGATTTTTGCCTATGTTTTTTTCTAAGAGTTTTATGGTTTCATGACTTACATTCAGGTCTTTGATCCATTTTGAGTTTACTTTTGTGTATGGGGTTAGACAGTAATCCAGTTTCATTCTCTTGCATGTAGCCATCCAGTTTTGCCAACACCAGCTGTTGAAGAGGCTGTCATTTTCCCACTGTAGATCCATGGCTCCTTTATCGTATATTAATTGACCATATATGCTTGGGTTTATATCTGGACTCTCTATTCTGTTCCACTGGTCTATGGGTCTGTTCTTGCCCTTCCCTTATCTTTAGGAAGGAGTTTCCTTTTGCCTTCTCTACTGGCCTCCCTAGAATGATAGCTTTTGTTGGGACTGAAAGAGGCTACCTGAACCCTGAGACCTTAGGGCACTGGGAGTGGATAGCATGGCTCTCCTCTCCCCCGAAGAAGATGTTATTGCCATCACCTGGGGTTCAGTTCCCTCATTTATCCATGGCTGAATGTCCATTCTTGCCCCCAAACAGAAAGGCCTTCATGGACCCAGGGAAGACAGGAGACTCCACAGGCCTTGCCTGGCAAGGGGACTGGCTGAGCAGCTGGCTTCCAGTTAGCCACTGTGTCCCAGCTGCCTGTGGGCATGGATATTCCAGAGACCACCTGCCCCAGAGATCCTCCCTGGGCTCTGTCTCAACTGGGACAGCCAGATCAGCCTTAAGTGACCAGCTGTTCTCCTGCCTCAGGACAATCAGCGCGGGCCCCCTGCCTGGTTCTGTCCTTATCCCAGGGGCTCTGAGAGGAAGTTCCTAAGGAAACTAAGTTCTGAGGAAGACATTATGAGCCATGTGGGCACCCAGCACCCACCTCTGCCACAGCCCATTATTTCAGAGAGAAGGAAGAGAAGGAAAGGGGTTTCCTTGGGCCCATAATCTCGTCTGGCTCTTACTCCTCCCAGCTCCCTCCCTGGGATTCTCCTCAGGGCCATGTATACCTAGACAAGCCATTCAGACTCCTTTACCACAAGGTGAGGACCTGAACATTGTGGGAAGCCACAGGCAGCCATGCCTGGAGCCAGGCCCTGTGACTGCCAGGCTGGCCGGCTCCCTCTCTTACCACTGGGTCCTTAGGCCCCACCATCCTTTCTGGCTAGACCTCCCTTTCTTTGCTTCTCAGTCTCAGCCTCAGCTAGTTCCCTCTTGAATCTTTGAAAAAGAGGATCTTTTTTTCTCTGGGTCCCTGGGCCAGTAATTCACATCAGCTGTGTTTGTAGCCACAGGCACCCCTGGGCCCGCCCCACTACTGGGATCCCCCAGAACAGCTCTGGCTTCCCTGGCCTCCAGGTGTTGTTCGGCTGCCTCTCCTTTTTCATCCCCTTGGCTCCAGATGCCAAAGGCCTCCCCTGCCCACCCAAAATAGCTACACAGGTGTGGTCCTCACACTATTTTAAAAATTCTTTTGTCACCATGGTTTGAAATTCCATGTTTATCATAAACTAGCTTCATGTATGCATTGGTGGGTTTTCTATTCCCATAAACGGGGTTCAACTCTCATTTATTGATAAACCAGTAACATTTAAAAAATTATTATAGCTGCATAATATGCTTTAATATCTGATATCTCTAGTCTTCCTTTTCTTTTTAAACCTTCCTTTTACAGAAGATGCCTGGCTATTATTAGATTTTTAATTTTTCTAGGTTACTTTTAAAAGCAGCTTGTCCAGATTACCTCCCTAAAACATATCTTCATTTGTTTATATAAAGATACAGATAAGATAGATATGCAGATATAGACACAGAGACAGGTATCTTGGAAGGAAGCATAGGAGAGATTTCTAGATGTTGCCTAAATAAATACCCTATCTTTAGTCTGGATTAAATAGCTTTCTAAATCTGCAACTATCTCTTGTATTCTTTAACCACTTTTAGGCATACAGTTCAGGGGCATTAACATTCCCATTGTTGGGCAACCATCACCACCATCCATCTCCAGAACTTTCCTCTTTTCATCTTCCCAAGCTGGGGCTCTATACCCATTAAATAATAATTCCCCATACCCGCCTCTCTCCAGCCCCTAGCAACTCCCATTCTTCTTTTCTAGAAGCCTTTTGATATGATTGCTTCCCTGCTGCTTCCCATCCAGCTGGAGTCCAGGTTTCCTCTCCTTGCAGTATTCCTTTGTCCAATAAATTATTGCTTCTCAGCTTGAATGCCCATTGGAATCACCTGGGAAAAAAAGTTTAAAGTCCTGCTGTCTGGGTGCCACCCCCAGAGATCCTGATTGAATTGTTCTGGTGTGCAGCCTGGGCACTAGAGTTTTTCAGGCTCTGTGGGGGCTGCTCATGTGCAGCCAGGGCTGAGAACCAGAGTCCTAAGAGCTCCAAACGTTCTCTTTGACCAGCTCGCCATGGCCAGGAGTCCCACATGTGGGTGCCTATCACCTGCCCACATCCCTAGGACAGCTCCAAGATGGCATGACCTCCAAGATGGCATGACCTAGCAGATGCTAGACAGGGAGTCAGGTGTTCAGGGAGCCTTGGAGGGCAGACAAGGTATGGGCAGAGCTCGGGTTAAAGAGAAAGGAGGAATTTCCACCGAGAAGTTGCAGTCCAAACCATCTCCAGAGACTCCTGGCTTCCGTGGTGTGCCAGCGCTCACAAGGAAGGGCAAGAGGTGAAATCAGAAAACAGGCCGAGGACCCCTCCAACAATCAGATTTTGAGCTCTGCCTAGCAAAGAGCTGTTGCTTCATTGCCGCAGCAGCCCCAGCCCCCCGGCAGTCTGGGCGTGGTGATGACTCTGGTTCCATCTGGGCAGGGGTCTCACCGCAGGGTACCCAGGCCTCCTGCTATGGACTTACATCTGTGAGCAAGTGCTTTGTAAGAGTCTGCTGACAGTTTCAGGATCAAATACTATCCTTGCTTCTCTTTTTAGTGCCTTCTTGATTACCCCTGCTCCATTTCTTCTCACTCATCATGAAGGTGGGGAGGAGGGAGGCCACTTGGGCGCTAAGGCAGAGTGGGCTCTCGCCAGCTGGGCTTCTCTAGTGTAGCAATTAAGAGTTTGTACTCTGGCTTTGGAGTACTCGGGGTTTAAACCCTGCCTTCTCCTGCCCACTGCTGTTCCCCGCCCACCATGGAACAGGACAGGCACCTTCCCCATTGCCTGCCTGGACCCACACATCCTCCTCTGCTGGGGAGGAGACGCTATATCTCACTGGAAGCACCCACAGCACAATTTGTTCATGCAACAAATATTTACCATGTGTACTGATCTTCTGGGGCTGCTGCAACAATGTACCATGATCCTGGGTGGCTTGGAATGACAGAAATGTATTGTCTCAGTTCTGGAGGCTAAAAATCTGATATCAGGGTGTAGGCGGGACCCATGCTTCCTCTGAAACCTTAGGGGAAGGAGCCTTCCTTGCTTTTTCTTAGTTTCTGGTGTTTTGCTACCAATCTTTGGCATTCCTTGATTTGTAGATGCACCACTCCAATTCTCTGTCCTCCCTCTCAGTGTGTCTGTATCCAAATTTCCATTTCTTAAAATAAGGATACTAGTCCTATTAGGTTAGAGCCCACCCTCATAAGCCCATTTTCACTTGATTACCTATGTAAAGACCTTATTTCCAAATAAGGTTACATTCTGAGGTATTGGGGTTTAGGACTTCAACATACCACTTTTTTGTGGGGGGGACACAGTTCAGTCCATATAAGCCTGGGCTTCCATGCTGTGCCAGGCACTGTGCCAAGTAGTGGGGATATCCCAGTGAGCTCGATGGGTATAGTCTCTACCCTCATGGAGCTTACTCTCTCTTGGGGTCTTTTAACTTATAGTTTCTTATTTAATATGAACTCTTGTTTATGAATCACTCTGGAGCATGTAAAGCACTTTCATTCACATGAGTTTTTTTTGGCCATAAGATGAGATCCCATTTCAAAGATGGGGAGACTGAGTTTTGAAGAACTGAAGTGATTTGTTCAGGGTCACATAACTAATAAGTCCTAACACAAGTAATAACAATGTTCTGCACTTGCTGGATACCAACCAGGGCAAGCTTCACACACTTCATCTCATTTGATATCCACCAGCATTGTTCATGGTGAAGGAACTGAGTTGCCCAAGTCATGGGCTAACAAGCGATTGCATGGGGACTTGAACCCAGATGGTCTAGTTCCAGAGTTCAGGCTCTTAGCCACCACATGGCTCACTACAGCAGGACACAGCCTTGTGCCGTTTCCATGGCTCTCTGCTCCTGCCCTATGCCCGCAAGTCAAACCTGATTACACACTGTATCCCTTTATGCCTAGCAAGAGCCTCCTTTGTTCTCCCTTACTCAACTCATCCAAAGCTCCTTCTCCCTTCCTTTTTCCTTCCTGTCCCTCTCACTGTGGATAGAGTTGCTTTTTCATGTGTTTAATTATTTTATAATATTTTAGACATAAAGCAAACACCCATGCACCCACCAGCCAATTTAAGAAACCCCAGCATTGCTCTGTTATTGTTGAAGTCCCAGGTATACTCCTCAACCTAGATGGGACCAGGATCCTAGATCCGTGACAACCATTTCCATGCATCTTTAGAAACATGAAGTTGCTTTTGATGGATGGTAAGGGATTTTTGAGCTTGATTCTTGACAAGGAAACAGCAGGAGGTGGGAATCAAGGTGGAAGTATAGCTTG
Source organism: Smutsia gigantea (assembly GCA_032199065.1). Taxonomy (NCBI): domain Eukaryota; kingdom Metazoa; phylum Chordata; class Mammalia; order Pholidota; family Manidae; genus Smutsia; species Smutsia gigantea. The sequence continues at coordinate 126,963 of JAVSCE010018436.1, read as the reverse complement.
AACTGAATCTTTTTGAAAATATATTATGATGAAATATTTCAGACACAGAAAGGCATATAGAATAATAGAACAAATCTCCTGCTTAGGAAATAATATATTAAAAATAATCCCCAGGATTTTCCTCCCTGATTGCAACCTCCCAGATGAACCATCCACCTGAATTTGGAACTTATTTTGAGCAGAATCTTGGGAGATGAACAGGGGTTCGCAGTCAGGTGGGGGTGGCAATGGCTATCACGAACAGAGAGAACAGCAGGGCAAAGCCTTGGAGGAAGGGGTTTAGGAAGTAGGTGTTGGGCGTGGCTGGCAAGCTGGGTACCTGTGTGGGAGGAGAGAAGGAGGAGTTTGGGGAGGTTAGAAGCTGTTAGGCCTGCCTTCCTCAGGGCCTCACTTCCTACTTCCCTCTGGCATTGCCCTAATCACACGGCATTGTAATTATTTGTTAGCTTGACTCTGAGCTCCTAAGGGTAGGGACCTTCTTAGTCACCTTTGTCATCCCAGCATCTATCAAAGTGGCTGGCACAAATGGGTTTTTATTAAATATTAAATTGGCTAAAGAATGAATAATAACAGTTTAATTTATTTCAGCCTCCTCTGGGTGGGTGAGGGGGAGTGCTGGTGAAAAAAGGACAGTCTGAATGGTAATGTTTTTGAAGAGAGCTGTCATCTTATTACCATAAAGTGCAGAACACCTCTACCTTCATCAGTGCTGACAGGAAGAGACCTTGCTTTACTGCATAACCATAAGGGCAAGAAATTTGCTATGCAGACAGGTGTGCAATGATGGGATGGATGGACGACCAGATGGGCTCATTGTAGTTTTAGCCACCACCAGCATCAACACAATGCTTCAAACTATTAGCTCTGATTGGAGGTAAGCGACGGATCAGCCTCCCACAGAAGTAGAACCTATTTCTCTTCCTTAAAAACAATCGTCAAAGCGCATGCATCCCTTCCTGTGTGTTCATGATGTAATTAACTCTGCTTTTTGCTGCAGAAGCAGGCGGGTTGTTTGCATTCCTTGAAGCCCCTCTCAGGGCTGGGTATGCTTCAGTGGGTTTTGGGTGGTGAGAAGTGCTTTTCTCAGAGGCTGCATTCCACATGGGGCCTAACAAACAGATAAAATGCGTCTGCAATTAGTGGCATATCTTTGCATGCAGAGAATTAATGTGCTGAAGGCTGTTTGTTGATTCTCTTGTAGCAGCCAACTATGCCCCACAATCCTGTTTTGACCAAACCCTTGAAATCCCCCTTTTCTGTCCAGTGAAGAGGACAATGCACTAATATAAAAGGATGAATGCATCAAGCTGGCATATAGATAAACTGTACAAGGTTTTGGAGAAAGAGCAAATTATTAAAAAATTTTGACAGTATGATTTGTAGAAATTTAGACCACCAGCTCCTCAGCTTGGAGAGTTCAGGTTGAAGCAGTTTTGTTCCTTCTCTGTGCCCTGCACTTCAGTCATTCTGGAATTCAGTTCCAACACAGAGACCACTGAATGAGACTGGGGGCCTCCATTATTGCTGCCCCTCCCAGCCACTCCCCACTTGTGCCCTGGACTTGGGGTGTGGTGTGAGAAAACATGACGTTGAGCCCTACCTCTGGCAATTTTACTGGCCAAGTGATCTTTCATTCACCAAACATTTGTTGAGTACCAGGCACTAGGTTGGCACTGGAAAAAGGCAAAGATAAATAAGACACAATTCTCCCCCTCTGTCATTCTTGTTTTTGTTTTTTAACACTGAGGAACTACTTTTAACTATGACATATGTCAGGCAGTCAGAAAAGTATTAAGTGAACAGAATAACAAAATGATTACCCATGATAAGAACCACCTAGCTTAAGAAGTAAAGCTAGAAAAACATCTGAAGTTTTTATGCATACCTTAGTAACATTATGTGAAGTGTGGTGGAGGCCCCAACGCTGAATGAGATCAGTCCCACTTGGGCGAGTCAGGAGGAGTCACAGAGGAGCACTGGATTGAAACGGATCTTCAGACAAGTCACCTTAGAGTAATAGTGCCCATCTCCAATGGTGCTAGTGGGGATTTAAGGTGCTGGCATTAGGTAAAGCTCCTGGTACTTTGCACAGAGCTCGTGCTCAGTGAAAGGTTTTTGAAGTAATGAGTGAACATGCAGGACTGGCAGGTCTTCACAGTTAGGGTCCGTCCTGGAGCCACAGGGATGGCCTCTCTAGGTGCTTTTCATCTTGAGTCTGGGAGGGCCAAGGGAGAGCTGGAGTAAAGGGCCACTACCACCATCTAGGCAGGGAATCCCACCCAGGACACCAGCAACTGCAGAGGGGCTGTGAGAACAGCTCCTTTTTACACAGGAAGAAATCACATCACGGCATCACCCCAACTAACTGTGCACCCTCCTGCCCTCCACCCCCACCTCCATCCTGATCCCTGCACCCAGCAGAAGGAACTGGAGTCGAGGAGCAACAACTCCTAGAGAAGGGCCCGGGCAAGCTGGGGATGGGCTGCGGAGGCGTGTGTTTGTTTTGAAAGCCTGGGGCTGCTCCAGGACTAGGACAAGGAGGAGGAGGAGAGACAGGGAGAGGAAGGAAGGGAAGGGGAGGCGGAGTGAATGGCGGAGGAGGGGAGAACGAGTGGGACAGGGAGCAGAGAAAAGGGGAGGATTAATTTGCTACTCAGACTCCAGGGCCCAGGACTGAAGCGTTTTACTGTTTATCCTCTCTCCTCCTCCACCCAGGGGAGTGCCTGGGGGGCATACATGTTCGGGGAGGGGTGCAGGGAAGCTGGGTCTGGGATTGAAAAATTAGACCAGGGTCAGGATGAGCCAGGCTGCTTACAGATCCCGGTGGGCTGGGCTCTGGAAGACACCCCAAGGGCGGACAGTCTCCAGGTCCCGGCTGAGCCCGGGCAGGTTCAGCCAGAGCTGGCTCAACAGCGGCGCCTGCTGGCCGGGGCCCTCCCTGCGGGGCGGGGTGGGGCTCCCCGGGCGGGGCTTCCCCTCAGCCCTGGGAGCCCGGCGGGTGAGTCACTCCCGGCCTGGGTCTGCGACTGCCCAGCTGTCAGATCAGAAAATGTCGGAGGCCGAGAAATGTCCCCCAGCGGCGGGCCTCGGCCCTTCCAGGCGCCACCTGTACCCCTAATTCTGCCTTGTACACCCAGAACATTGGCCGACCCACCCACCCAGGGTCTGCCCTGGGCTAGCCCAGGGCCTGCTCTGGGAAAAAGGGCACGATAAAGGTCCCTGAGCTCCGGAGGCTCCGGGTTTGGTAGAGGTTTTTTTTTTTTTTTTTCCACCAAGCCGAAGAATGAGCTTCACATACACTCAAGGTAGGAGAGCAAGGTACAGGCTTTTATTTAGAGATAAAGTGAGAGGACAGAGCTCCTGGCTCACGCCAGGAGGGGACAAGAGAGTCCCAGTTTGGTAGAGTTTTTAGAAATGTTTTCATTTGGAAAAATTTCAAGCTTACAGAAGAGTTGCAAGAATGATGGAAAGATCCTCCATATACCCTTTACGCAGAATCATCAGTTTTTAAAATTTTGTCCCATTTGCTCCCTCTTCCCCTCTGGCTGTCTCTCTGTGTCTGTGTCTGTGCCTCTGTCTCTCTCTAGACTCCTCAGGTTCTAGGAATCCTATATATGTACATACATACATATATGCAGTTTCCTGAACTGAGAGTAATTGGCAACCATCATGCCCATTTACCAGGAATACTTTAGTGGGTATTTTCCAAGAGCAAGGACATTTATTGCATAAGCACAGTAGACATTTCAACTTTGGGAAATTTAACATTGATACAATACTTTAATCTGCTGTCCATATTCCAGTTTTATCAACTGATTCATTAGGGTCCTTTAGAATTTTTTTCTCTCATGTGTGGGCTCTAGACCAGGGTCACACATTGCATTTAATCTGGAGCAATTTCTTATTTTTTTTTCATCTCTCATGACGTTTTTTCAGAGTGGAGTACAACCGCCACCCCTTTTTCTTTTAATTCAACGTTCCTCATTTTGAGTTTGTCTGGTGTTTTCTTAAGCGTACACATCCCTGGTGGGAATACTAAATAATTGATATTATGTTCTTGGGGTGGGATTCTCCACCTTAGGGGAACTCTTGAACCTCTAAGGATTACTTCTAAGATAGAAGTGTAAAAACTTCCACCAGATTGTCAGCACAGGTTAAGAATGGCACCACTAATTATGAGCGTGTTTTCTTTCTGCTGATGGCCAGCTTAAGCTCTGCCCCTATTTCTCCCCTTCTCTCCTCCTGCCACCAAACTTGCCCTTGAGATTCAGCAGCTTCTGTTGAAAGCATTATTCTTTTTGAAGGCCTCTGGGGACACCTAACTGCCCAACTCAATCATCTTCAGGGTCCTTAACCTGTTGACCTCCTCCCCGGGCAGGGCACTCGCCCTTTTCCCTGAAACCTCCCAGGGCCAGCTTCCCCAGTCTCCTCCCATCTGCCCTCATCAAGAAAGGAGTGACACAATGCTAGCCGGTGCCTGCTGGCTGCTCCAGGAGTTGGCCCGGCAGGAGGTGCTTTTTTCAGGGAAATCTGCAGGTCCTGGTCCTTCTTGTGGCCTCCCCACACCCTACTGGAGACACATTCTCAATCCTGTCCCCAGATGGGTCTCTGGACTCATTCACCAACCTGGGAACGCTCAGCCTCTTGCCTCCCCTTCTTCACCAACTTAGGAGTGCAGCCCTGAACCTCTGTCTTCCTGTCTGGACTGGCCCCTTGGATTCTAGGCATCCCAAATGGAGCTGTTTACTCCTCTCCCAATCCATAACTCCTCTTTTGTCCTTGTTCCTTGGAGTCCACCTGCACTCCAAACATGAACTATTTTTCACCCTCACAAATCAAAGCATATTCCGCCTCTGAAAGATCTCTCCCTTCCCTCCCTCTGGTTTCCTCTCCTGGTCTGTTGTTTTTGTTTCATTTTGAAATCTCTAACTGGTCTTCAGTTCTTCCTTCTCTTTCTGATGTACCCAGCTGATCATGTTTCTCCTGCCCAACCTGACCCCATCAACCACCAAGTTCAAGTCTCACGTCCTTATCATGTGTCCAGGCCCTTGGATGTTGAGCCTGTGGATCCTTCCAGACTCCCACTCTCCTCCTTCTAGTCCCATGTCCCTTATTCCAGTCATACCAAATCTGTTGTGTTTCTCTCAACAAGTTGTTGCCACTGGACCTTTGCATGTGCTGTTTTCTCTAAACAGCCATTCACTTTTCTTTTTCCTCTCACTCACTAATTTGGTCAAATGCTCAAATGTCACCCTCTCCGTGAAGACTTTCTGACATTCTCGGGCAGCTCTGCCTCATCTCCTAGACCAGCTGTTCAATAGCACTTTTTCTGATAATGAAAATGTTCTCTATCTGTTTTGTCCAGTTGTAGTCACTCATCATACGTGGTTATTGAACACCTGAAATGTGGCTCAGTGAGACTGAGGAACTGAATTTTTAACTGAATTAAATTATAAATAGTGTAAATCCAAATTTAAATAGCCACATGCGGCTAGTGGCTACCATATTGGATAGCATAGGGCTTGCCCTTGCCTCAGGTACCTGAGATCTTGGGGATCCCTGCCCAGAGAAGCCTGCCCAGGTTATGTCCCAGGTTTATTCTCCTGAGGGCAGACCATACAACTGGTGTGCGCGGCCTTAAGAGTATGGGTGGGTAAGGGTGCTGTTTGTGGAGTGTGGATGGGGCTTGCATATGTGGCCTGGGGTATGTGTGTGAACGTGTGTGTATTTGTGTATGATTGTGGCTCCTCTTAATGCAGGACAAAGCTGAGGGCAGGAAGGGAAGGTAATACTCTCTGACCTGTCATATTCCAGTGCAGAGTTCTAGAATTGTTTATTTGAACCTGGCTTTCAGGGTCCTCTTGAAGGATATGTACCAGGGTAAGAGGACAGAATTTATTTATCTGTGTTAGCTCCATTTATAATTTTAAATGTTTAGATGAATTCTAACTGGGTTTCAGTTGACTTCTGGCCATGGACCCAAGAGTTTCAGGAGTGGGTCTGGGTTAGTTTCTTCTGTGGCCCCTGTGACACACAGAACCTCCCCTCATGCTCCCATTCTAGGCTGTGGGCTCTCTCTGGATAGGCTTAGGTATAATTCTCTAATACAATTAGATAATTCTATTTTAATGATTCTGATGCCAGGCATACTGCTGGCCCACCATAAATCACCATTGAATAATAAGTAAATCGGTTCAACTGCTTGTCCAAGGGCTGACTTTGGATTTCATCACATTGGCCTGGGGGTTGGTGGGCTGGCCTGGAGGGAGACATTTGAAAACTTCCCTGCTCCAGAGAAAATGGAAGGGAGAGCTGGGCCCTCAGACCTGGGGTCTTGTCTCTGCTGTTTTCTTGACCCTGGACAAGTCACTTAACATCTCTGAGCTCTGGTCTGTAAAAAGTGGCACTAATTAACAGCAACCAGAGTGTTACCATGACGAACAGACCACCCGTTCACAGGCACAATGCCTGGTGTTCAGCAAGTCTCCCTTAAGTGTTCCTTCAGTCAGTGTTCATTACTTACTACACACCACATCCAAGGCTCTGTGACCCCTAGCCCAGGGGATGGGCCTGGCGGCCCTGCCCACCCTCTCCTCTCAGCTGTGTGCCCCATCCATCTGGCTGCTTGTTGGATGGGGTCTCCTCGCCCTAGTCCATGTGGGCTTCTGGGTCCTGAAAGGAAAGACCATGTTCTTCACTTCTGGTTGGGCTAGCAGAGCTGTTTGAGACAGATGGTCAGACAGACCAATGGAAGTAATGCTGTGGTTTGTGACATCGCAGCTCAGCAGACACCCCAGGGTTTGAGAGGGGACAAAATGCCTCCTTGGCAGACTGTTTCAGAGATTAAAACATTTAATTTGAGATTAAGATTTGGTGTTAACCAAAAAGTTTGTCCCCACCTCCCTCAGCTGCATCCTCAGGGGCAGCATGAAAAGTGAGACGGCCAGGCTGGGTTGGAGTTCTGGCTGTGACGTTTGAACTAGGTGACTTGAGGTCCTTCATCATTAGCAGCCCAGGGACCTCATTAGGAAAATGGGACCAGAATACTCCCTGGCTCACAGGCTAGTTGTTTGAGTACCCCCCTTCCCAAACTTAGTGGTTACCCCTACCCACAATCCTTCAGTCTTTACCCTTCTGCCTTTGATCTTGGAACTGACCACGGCCAAGCATGTCTCACGGGAATCCCCTGCCCACAGCCTCTTTTTTTGGGGGGGGGTGTTTTTTTAATATAATTTATTTTATTATCATTAATTTACAATTACTTGTGCAATATTACGATTATTAAACTACCCCTTCATCAGGTCCCCCCCACCAACCCCATTACAGTCACTGTCCATCAGCGTAGTGAGATGCTATAGAATCACTACTTGTCTTCTCTGAGTTGTACTGCCCTCCCCGTGCCCCCCCAACATTACATCTGCTAATCGTAATGCCCCTTTTTCCCTCTTATCCCTCCCTTCCCGCCCATTTTCCCCAGTCCCTTTCCCTTTGGTAACTATTAGTCCGTTCTTGGGTTCTGTGAGTCTGCTGCTGTTTTGTTCCTTCAGTTTTTTTCTTTGTTCTTATACTCCACATATGAGTGAAATCATTTGATACTTGTCTTTTTCGGCTTGGCTTATTTCACTGAGCATAATACCCTCTAGCTCCATCCATGTTGTTGCAAATGGTAGGATTTGTTTTCTTCTTATGGCTGAATAATATTCCATTGTGTATATGTACCACATCTTCTTTATCCATTCATCTACTGATGGACACTTAGGTTGCTTCCATTTCTTGGCTATTGTAAATAGTGCTGCAATAAACATAGGGGTGCATCTGTCCTTTTCAAATTGGGCTGCTGCATTCTTAGGGTAAATTCCTAGGAGTGGAATTCCTGGGTCAAATGGTATTTCTATTTTGAGTTTTTTGAGGAACCTCCATACTGCTTTCCACAATGGTTGAACTAATTTGCAGTCCCACCAGCAGTGTAGGAGGGTTCCCTTTTCTCCACATCCTCGCCAACATTTGTTGTTGTTTGTGTTTTGGATGTTGGCCATCCTCACTGGTGTGAGGTGATATCTCATTGTGGTTTTAATCTGCATTTCTCTGATGATTAGCGATGTGGAGCATCTTTTCATGTGCCTGTTGGCCATCTGAATTTCTTCTTTGGAGAAGTGTCTATTCATGTCCTCTGCCCATTTCTTAATTGGATTATTTGCTTTCTGTTTGTTAAGGTGCATGAGTTCTTTATATATTTTGGATGTCAACCCTTTATCAGATACGTTTTTTATGAATATATTCTCCCATACTGTAGGATGTCTTTTTGTTCTACTGATGGTGTCCTTTGCTGTACAGAAGCTTTTCAGCTTGATATAGTCCCACTTGTTCATTTTTGCTTTTGTTTCCCTTGCCCGGGGAGATATGTTCATGAAGAAGTTGCTCATGTTTATGTCCAAGAGATTTTTGCCTATGTTTTTTTCTAAGAGTTTTATGGTTTCATGACTTACATTCAAGTATTTGATCCACCTTGAGTTTACCTTTGTGTATGGGGCTAGACAGTAGTCCAGTTTCATTCTCTTACACGCCGCTGTCCAGTTTCCACAGCCTCTTGCCTGTCTTCATCATCATCCTCACTTCCATTTTTAGGGCACCATGTGCTAAGGACTTTATACATAATACTCTGATGCTCTATTCTAGATATTTTTCTAATTTCTGTTAGGGGTTCTTCAATTCATGAACTGTTTAGAAGCACACTTTGACATTTTCAAATGCATGGGATTGTCTTTTGATTGCTCACTTTTAATTTAATTATATTGCTGTCAGATAATGACGTCTGTATGATTTTTCTGAATTGGTCAAGACTTGCCTTATGGTCTGATATGTGGTCATCTTCGTAAATGTGTGCCTGAAAGCAAAAGTGTATTTGCCAATTGTTGACTGGAGTATTCAAAATATTCAACTAGATTAAGCTTGCCATTGTGTTGTTCAAATCTTCTACACCCTTATTAAATTTTTTGTCTGCTTAATCCATCGATTCCAGAGGGAGGTGATTTAAATCTTCCTTTTCATTGGTGGACTTTTTAATTTTCCCACTATTTCTGCTTTATGACTTTGATGCTGTTACTAGGTGCATACAACTGTAGAATGTTTATACCTTCTTAAGAAACTGAGGCAGGCAAGTATCCTACCATCTCTTTCTGCAGGGTGGATTTTTTTTTTTCAAATTTACCCAAGAATGTTACTTTTTGGGCACCCTTGATTTTTGGAAGGGGCGGACTAACTCTGTCCAACCTCTTACCTTATGAAGCCCCAGGTTTTGTCTTTCTCCTTTTTGTATTCGTACCTTTGGGGATTTTTCTTTTCTTGCCAGCTCAGTCTTGCATTGAAAATCACACACACACACACACACACACACACACACACACACACACACACAATCACATTTTATCTTTTATTTAGCATTTCTAGTTTTGTACCAGAAGGGTTTCCTTGGACATATATCTGCCCTATTGCTAGAAATAAAAGTCTCTGTTAGCCCTTTACTTGAAATTTTATTTAGTATTCAAAACAACTCCATGAAATCCTATTACCGTGTTTGCAGATTAAGAAAACTGAGGCTCTGGGGGTTTATGACTGGGTTCGGATCCCAGATGTGACATTTACCAGCTGTGTGACCTTGGGTAAATCAGTCACTCAAGAGGACACTGAACTCAGAGAGCACAGCAATGGGCCTGCCTTGCCAGGCTGCTGTCAAGCCTCAAATGACACTTGGGAAACACCTGCCTCTGCACCTGCCCTGCAGTTGGTGCCTGGAAGATGTCAGTGGCCACTGCTGTCTACAGGGAAGGGACATGTGCCTTGTACTGGGCTTGTCCTCTCTTCACTAGGGGGTATGGACAAGGATAGTTCAGTGTCTGCCAGAGAGTTACCTGGTGGACCACAAAAGCCACAGATCCCTGACTGCACCTCCCCCCTAGAGTCTGGTGCAGAGCTAGGCTTGGGCACCTGTGTCACTTTGGGGTGTGGCTCATGAGGCATTGCCCATCCCACTCTCCTGGGCTGTGGTGGGTCACATAGAAGGGACAGTGTAGTGGCTTATTTCTCTCATTTACCACAAACTGCCAACAAGAGGCATAGAACAGCCCTCCTTGGTTAGACAGCAAGCAACCTGCTTTTATTTTACTTTAAGTTTTGATTTGGTAATAAATGCATATGGTTCATAATCAAAATGGTATACAGAGAAATGCATTGTCTTGCTCTCAACTCTCTCATATTTATTTATTTTTATTAAGGTATCATTGATATACATTCTTATGAAGGTTTTATATGAAAAACGTGGTTACTACATTCACCCATATTATCGAGTCCCCCCCCATACCCTATTGCAGTCACTGTCCATCTGTCCATCAGTGTAGTAAGATGCCACAGAGTCACTACTTGTCTTCTCTGTGCTACACTGTCTTCCCCATGATCCCCCCTACACCATGTGTACTAATCATAATACCCCTCAATCCCCTTCTCCCTCCATCCCCACCCGCCCTCCCTCACCACCCCCCTTTGGTAACCACTAGTCCCTTCTTGGAGTCTGTGAGTCTGCTGCTATTTTGTTCCTTCAGTTTTGCTTTGTTGTTATACTCCACAAATGAGGGAAATCATCTGGTATTTGTCTTTCTCTGCCTGACTTATTTCAGTGAGCATAATACCTTCCAGCTCCATCCATGTTGTTATAAATGGTAGGATTTGTTTCTTTCTTATGGCTGAATAGTATTCCATTGTGCATATGTACCACATCTTCTTTATCCATTCATCTACTGATGGACACTTGGGTTGCTTCCATTTCTTGGCTATTGTAAATAGTGCTGTGATAAACATAGGGGTGCATATGTCTTTTTGAATCTGAGAACTTGTTTTTTTTTGGTAAATTCCTAGGAGTGGAATTCCTAGGTCAAATGGTATTTCTATTTTTATTTTTTTGAGGAACCTCCTTATTGCTTCCCACAATGGTTGAACTAGTTTACATTCCCACCAGCAGTGTAGGAGGGTTCCCCTTTCTCCACATCCTTGCCAGCATTTGTTGTTCTTAGTCTTTTCGATGCCTCCCAACCCTCTCTTGTCCACCGTTTCCCCACCTTATAGGTTACCACTTTTATTACTTTCCCTATGCAAATTCAAGCAAATACAAACATTTATTCTTATTTCCACTCCCTTTCTTACAGAAAAGATAACATACTATATGTACTGTTCTGCAACATATTTTTGCTTTAAAATATATCCTAGAGATCTTGCCATATCCATATCTAGATCCTTATTATTATTATTATTATTTTTACAGTTGCATAGTTTTCCATTGTGGGGATACACTATAGTTTAGTTAAACCTTCACTGTCTGATATAGTAGCACACATGGCTATTTACATGGAGCTTAATTGCAATTAAGTAAAATTTGATTTTCATTTCCTCGGTTGCACTAGCCACATTTCGAGTGCTTAGTAGCCGCATGTAGCTAATGGATCCCATATTGGGCAGCACAGATAGAGAACATTTCTGTCTTCGCAGAAAGTTCTATGGGATTGCTGGTTTCACCAATCCTCTATAGCCAAACACTGGTTTATCTTTAGTCTTTAGGCAGTTTAGTGATGACAAGGCCCATCCCTGGGATGCAGGAGATCTGAGTGAGAGCTGCCCTGGCACTGCTGCATCTTCAACCCGATACTGAAATCTGGGAAGCTGCTACAAGAGGAGGGCTTTTGGGTTTGGGGCAGCGGCTAGACCAGGGCCTGGAAACAAGAGTGGCCCTTAAGGGTGGGCTTTCTCCTCACCACTAACCCTCTGCTCTCTCCCTGCAAGCCTGCCAAAATGCAGTTCTGTATTCTTTCATTCAATATTTAAGTCCTGTGCTGGGGATACAGAGAAAAGACACAGTCTTTGCCTTGGAGAAAGAAACAGATCATCACCTGCCTGTGACAAAGACTTTCATAGAGGCTTCACCAAAGATCAAAAGGCCCAATAAGACCCTCTGTTAGTGAGGATGTAGAGAAATGGGCAATCTCGTCCATTGTTGGGAGTTGCCAATTGGCACAAACTTTTTGGAGGGCAATTCCCAAATCTATACAAATTTTAGCAAAAATCTATCCAAAATTTAAAAGCACAAAACCTCTGGCCCAGCAATGTTATGCTTATAAATTTGTCTTACAGATACACACATAAGTGCAAACAATTATATGTGTACCAAGACATTTTTTGGAGGCACCATTGTTTATAGTAACAAAAGGTTGACACAACTAAATATCCATTAGGAGGGGAATAGTGAAGTAGATTGTGACACAGCCATATGATGGATGACTGTATAGATTTTGTAGAGGCAGATATATATATATATATATTATTAAGTGAAAATAGCAAGTTACCAAACTGTGGAGTGTGGGCTATCATTTGTGTCACACACACACACACACACACACACACACACACACACACTGCTCATATATACCCAAAGTATCTCTGGAAAGATACATTAAAACTCTTTTTCTTCTAAACTGTGCACATGTATTACCTTTTTTCCTTTTTAAAAAAGGCACCAACTGAGGGTGAGCAGGGAAGGGGAGGAGGATATTCCTTGGGAAACCTACTCAGTCACCTGCCCTCCCTCTGAGAGTCCCCAGTGACTGTACAATCCCTCCATCGGAGGTGACAAGGCTACAACAGTCCATAAATACCACCCATACTGTGACTCCAACTCTATCACCCAGTGGAGGCCTTGACTGTCTTAGCTGTCCTACCTCCTGTGCCCAGTAGGTGGAAGCACAAACCAGCTAAAGCATTGGTTCCAAACATCACCGACCATCCCTTCTAGAATTTCCTCCTCTGTGGACCATAATTGGAAAGATACATTCTGCCAAGTCAACCACATTAGATAATAATTGATTAATTTTCTATTTTTTTTAACCTCACAGTTCTGATCAGCATGATAGACAATGTAGGCTTGCCAAGCTGATCATTTTCCACACAAGAGGTCCTACTTAGCCCAGCTTTATTTCTACTACGCTTTGGGTGGGTGGTGGTTGACTATGGGCTACACACCCCCAGGGATGGAGGGCACAGGCCTGCAACTACTACTGCATTACAGCCTCTCCACCCAGCTTGGATTTTCAGCTGCAAGGACAATCCCCACCCGTCTACCTGCTTAAAGCAGTACTGGGCGAGAGGAAGCATGAACAATGGGCACCAGAGGCTGACTGTCAGTAGCCACTCTCCCAGATGTGCTTAGAATCTGTCCCTTGCTGAGTTGTGAGCAGCCCATGGACAAGGACTCTTCTTATCTACCATAGAATCTCCAGGAGTGAGCACAGTGCTGGGGGCACACAGCTGGTGTTAAAGTTTGTTCTTAAATGGAAACAGACAGCCATTGAAGGCATCAGAAACTAAAGTCTTTCAAAAGAAATACAAAGGAAAAAAAAAAAGGTCCCACCTAATCTCAAGGGCAAGAACCCAAGAGCAAGACTGGTCTGTCCTAGGCTGGCGATGAGGGTTAGCATGCTTAAGGAAACCTACTTTGTCTTACCTTATGGGTCTGTGGCTAGGACATGAAATAACTGACCACATCTCTCACCCACCAGACGTGCTGGTGACCTTGGCAGAAGAAAGGCTTAACACAGGTCAGCCTGTGGAGAGGGGCTGGCTCATCCCAGGGTTTTTCCTTAAAATTAGATACATTTCCCAGCTCCTGCTTCAACTCCCGTCAGTGGTTCTGAATTTGAGAGGAGGGGCAGAAGAAAGAGTAAGCTGTCAGGGGAGGAGACACTTATGGTCCTGTGCCTGATCTAGGGCTCATTTTACAGGCCCTCCCTCCTTAGTGCTTTAGTAGGATAGGGAGGGGTAACTGGGGGATCCCCACAAAGTAAATGGGGAAACAGAGGAGCAAGTGAAAGAGGAGGGCCTCAAATTCAGGCTGGATTTTGTGCCCCAGACCTGGAGTTCTACATCCCCCAAAACTCACCCCTCTGGCCCACCCTGGATGAGAGAGCAAGGGAAGGGGGCCAGGGCAGCAGACCCAAGGCCGTGTTGATTTGGGAGGTGGCCAGAGAGGAGACCAGTTTTTGCCCTTTCTTAACCGCTTGCCCTTGGGCAAGTCACTTAACCACTCCAGGCCTCAGTCTCCCCATCTCTAAAATGAGAATATCAGTACCTACCTTCCCTGGTCATTGTCAGGATGAATGAAAGACCTCTGAAAGTATTTCTGTAATTGCCAGACTTCTGAGATTGTTATTCTCCAAGGCGAGAGGCCCTTCGTCCCCTGGAGGTGACTGCATTAAGATTTTTCCCCCCTCTGCGGTACCTGCTCCTTTCTCAGCCTGAATGCTGGCTTTAATCCTCCGCTCCCCAATCCCCGCGTTTCTCCTGGAGACTGCTTTGGTGCTACCCAGATTCTTGCAGCCTTTTTCCTTGAGCGCCCCCATTCTGAAGCCCCTGGAGATGCCGGCACAGGCGCAGAGTTGGTCCAGGGTGGGATAGCTAGCGAGGGTCTCCGCTGGCCTGCTTTGGGGCTCTTATTTGCAGATGGTTCGCTCTGGCCCTCGGCTCGTCTCTGGGCTAAACGGAGGAGGAGAGAAACAAGGGGTAGGGGCCCTGGAAGGGGGTTCCCACCTTCTCAGTCGGGAACCCGAGAGAGGACGGAGCCTTGCGCCCCAACGCCGCACCATCATGGGTCTCCAAGCCGCGCTCGCGGTTTCTGACAGTCCTCGACTCCGAGGTTTGCCCCCTCCGGCCTCCAGGCCGTGACCCCCTTCGCCCGGACCCCGCCAATCCCCCAGCTCCGAGCGCGCGGGAGCATACGGTTCTAGGACCCGGAGGCGCCGCCGAGCACGCCGCCACCTCTGCCTCGCCTCGGTCGCCTCCGGCTCCGGCAGGTGAAGCTGCGCCGGTCGCCCCTCGGCGTAGGTGAACCGGGTCGACAGCCCCCTCCCCGCCGCGCCATGGCCGCGGCCGACCCCCGGCCGGCTCCCGGCGCCCGTCCCCTCCCTCCAGCCCGCCCCCCTGGGGCTCGGTGCGTAGCGGCGGCGGCGGCGAAATGCGGTTTGCGCGCACCAGGAGCGACAGCAGAAGTTAGAAAATCGCCGAGGGGGGAGACTGCGCCGCAGCTTCCTGCCCCCGGCCCAGCCCTCTGGCCCCGGCGGCCTGCAGCCTGACTTCCTCCCCCCACCCCGCAGCTCGCCGCCCGGCTCCTCGGACGGGGCCGCCCCGATGGGACCCCGCGTCCCGGCCCCTGCGCGCCGCTGAGCCGAGCGCCGGTGTCGCCGAGCCTCTCCGCTGCCGCGAGCCGCTGCCCTCCTCGCCTCTCAGGCCGGGAGCCTCGTCCCCTGACCCCCGGAAAGCTGGATTTCCGAGGCTGGAGGCGCCTGGCCGACTGGGTGGGGACCACTATGGGCAACGCTGCAGGCAGCGCGGAGCAGCCCGCGGGCCCCGCCGCCCCGTCCCCCAAGCAGCCCGCGGCGGCCAAGCAGCCGATGCCCGAGGCCGGAGAGCTGGAGGAAAGGTTTAACCGGGTCCTGGTGAGTCCGACCCAACGCGCGCAGGGCACGGGCGGGGTCAGCAGGGTCTCGGCATGCGTTCCCGCCCCCGGGGACGCAGGTACTGCTTGTAGATCCCTGGCCCAGTGGCTGCTCTTCCATGGGGTGGGAGTCACAGTGGCTTCTTTCCAGAGTGACTTAGCACTCTCCCCCCAAACTTTCTTCTGCAATGGCATAGGCTCCTTCCCCAAGACATCCCCTTCCCCCAAGGCTCCTGGGTCTAAAGGTCTAAACATAAAGTCCTGTGAGGAAGTTGAGAGCCGAGCTCGCTAGGGGACCTGAGCGCCCCTTTCCAAATTGATGCAGGCCCAGCTACGGGGCACGGGTCTGAAGCATCTGCTTGTGTCTCAGATCAAAGATGGAAGGGGTTGCATTTTAACCTCCTGGTAGCTGTAGACCCAGCCGAGGTGTTTGCTCATTATTTGTTGGTTCCTGGGCTGCTTGGAGCTGGGCTGTCAGATCATTCAGAGGGGGTGTCTCTTTCCTACCCTCTATGTGTCCAGGAGAGGATGCCTGGGGATCCTTATCTTGGGGATCCCCTCCTACCCACTGAAGGGGTTAAGGTCAGGAAGGGCTGGGTTAGGCTGGGTTGGTCACTCTGTCTGAGGGTAGAGCAAAAGTCTGGAACTCTCCCGGCCACCATCCTGTCTGGGGAATTGAGGGGCTTGGGGACTAGGCCACTGGGGAGCCAGCCATCAGCTCAGGGTGAGCTGAGAGGCAGTTGTGTGTGTTTGGTGGGTGGGTGCTCCTTGACCTGGGGGGCAGGAGGGGGGGAAGGGACACTCATTCTCACTTCCCTCTCCTTACTTCAGTCCTATTCCAGGCTCCCTTTTCTAACTACTTGCCCGGTGGCCTGTCTGCTGTCAGCTCCCCTGTGGGACATTGAATGATGGGCAAATGAGGCTGTGCTTTTTCCCAGAGGCCCTTGCCCACTGTAGCAGGCTGGCACTGCGGGTCTGAGGGTGGGAGCCTGGAGGAGGTGCAGGCAGGACAGCAATGCTGGCTGGTGGCAGTGCTCAATTCTTTGTCCCCTTCACCTCCTGGACATCATTGCCCACACCCCCCGCCCCCCGGCCAGTCTTTAGGCCATACTTGCCAGATCCTCTGCCCAGCCCCTCCTAACAGTTCCTGGAAATCTTGGGTGCTGCCCCCTCCCCAGAGAGATGCTAGGAGTGTGGAGGAGCTATGGGGTGGGGTGGGGTCTGGTCTGTCCTTGTGAAGGTACCTTGCTTGGTTAGGGGCAAGGGCGGGGCTCTGAGGGACACCTCACACCAGGCTAGGCCCTGATTACACCATCTCCACCTGCTCCCCCTTCCCCGAACCCGTGGCCTGGTAAAGCTAAGCTGAACTGAGCAGATGGGGGAAGGGGGAGAAGGAGGAAAGACAGTCTCTGGGGACCATCTGGGGAGCCTGAGTTGGTATTGGATCCCTGGACCCCTGCCAGACACACAGGTCTGTCTTTTCCCCCCAAGTGAGCCTAGAGGGCTCTATAAATGGGGGTGAGATGGGCCCTCAGTGTGAGGTCCAGGCTCCAGTCCATTCTCTGTTACACACACACTAATGGGGAGGAGCAGTGAATAATTCAGACAAGTGGAAAATCCAAAAGTCAAATGATGAGGTTCTGAGGCCTGTGTAGGACTTGATTGCCTTGCTTGCATTTCTGCAGACTGGCTGAGTCTGACACTAAATGCCACTGGGAGTCCTTGAGTACCAGGGTGTAGAGGGTGGAGGCCTAGAGATAGGTTTCATAGGGGGGTTGGGTAGAAATCTAGGTCAGCAGTACCCACTGGGGCTCAGCTCCCCAGCCCCCAGGAACCCACATGAGTTTACACTTCATCTTCTTCCTGGGACGGATCAGCCCGTTCTTTGTCCTGTGTGGGCAGAACACAACTCAAGGTCACTTGCCTAAGAATCTGGCTCCTCTCACTCCTTGCTGGCAGGGGCAAGAGCCCTGCCCTGGGGTGACTGCATTGGCCTCTGCCTAAGGCTGCCTGAGGCTAAAGATTTGGATAAACCTACAGGCCTGACAACAGGTACTGCAGGGTGCACCTCCATCTGCACCCCGCCTCTGTGGCCGGAGCTGAGTCCCGTCCTCAGTGAATGTCTACGAGAAGAACCTCAGACTGCTGAGAGTAAGGGGCCCACCCCCCCAGGGGTCCCCCAGTCTTGATGGACAGGGACAGCCCTCCCCTTGGGATCTAGTCACATGGCCCCAGGGAACCTCTTCCTTTCACTAGGCTCAGCCCTTCATCCCTGGTGGGGAGTAGGATCTTAAAACCCCAAACCGCTCCGGTCTTCTGGCTGTGGGACCCCTCTTGTGGGTGAGGGGTGCCCCCACCAAGGCTGCAGCCAGACAGGAGATGGAACTTGCTCTCCCTTTCTCCCATGCAAGAGTGGGTGGTGGGGGGGCTACTTTTCTGAGAAAGCTGTGAGGGGGGTGCCCCTGCTTAAATGGGGGTGGGGAGAAGGAGCAGGTTGAGTCAGGGTTTCTGGTTGCTGCCTTAGCAACAGTGGAGGAGCAATGGCTGCCCAGCGACATGGGCCTGCTGCAATGGTGGGAAAAGCAGCCAGCCAGGCTCCCCACTTGCACCTCTCCTATGCTGTAGCAGAGGCTGGGCGTCTTCCAGCCCCTCCCAGCATTCCCTTGCAAGAGTCAGGGTTTGGGATGGCAAGGCACAATTTCCAGGCCTGCCCAGAAGGTCCATGCTCACAGACAGGCATAGGACACCCCTGATGTGTCTGGGCAGGGAGGAGTCTGTAACCTTGGAGCAAAGGGATCAAGGGAAGGTGCCGGGATATTGTGCTTGATGCCAAGAGCTGGCAGCCAGGAGGCGGCTGAACCATTTGGAGAGGAGTTTGCTTGATGGGGCTGGCACCCTGGGTTGCCCTGAGCGTGTTTCCAGGGGTATGGGCACTTGGCCAGGCTGTGTGGGGAGGTCAGCACAGACCCAAACAGGGTGTGGACCCTGGGGTTCCTGCTTTTAGCTGGGCTCCTTCCCTGATGGGGCTGGTGATGAAGAGTGGGGGTGGATATCTCCATTCATTGGCCTGTGACTGACACACTGCCTCCTTGTCCAGCTCCCTCCTCTGGGGTGGGGCGGATGAGGTTAGAGGGCATGTAGTTGCAGGGCTGCTCAGGCCCTGTGCTTGCCATCGCTGGGGTGTCTCACAAGAAGGAGCCCAATGGGGTTGTGGCCATGTGGGCAGATGTTGGGTTGGGCAGAGGCTGTGGGGTGACATTCCTAGCAGGCAGAGCTAGCACATTGTGACCGTGGAAGCCTAGGGATGTGGTAGGCATGATTCACAGTGACATCTGGGGCCAGTTGGCAAAGAGCTGGGTGAGATGGGCAGGAGCAGGTGCCACCTCTGCATTTTTCCTAGGAACATGGCGCTCTGGAAGGTGGCTCAGGTCTCCCTGCCACTGCGAGGTGCAGGGGTTACCCTCGGGAAAGGCAGAGTAGCTTCCTGGGCTTTGGGGTCATGAAGTTTGTGGGTCGGGTTTTGTCCTTGCCACTTACTACCTGTGTGACCTTAAGCAAGCTCTGAGCTTCGGTTTTCCCCAGGTATAAAAAGAGAATAATAATGGTATGTGCCGGCCTCCTAGGATTGTTGACAGGATTGAATAGATTGTTTGCACCATGCCTGACACAGAGCAGTGCTCTGTGAACACTCCCCACTGTGAGAGCGGCTGGTGTTCTGGCCCTCTTCCTCCTGGAGCCCTTCTAGGTGAGGGTGCCCAGACCCCACCTCTCCCATCCTCCCACCTCCATTATCAAGACCAACCAAGCTGAGTCTTTAGCCATCACAGGCCAGCCTGACTTCCCTGCCATCATGCAGGTCAGCAACAGTGGGGCCTAGACAGAAAACTGCCTGGCAGCCGGAAACCACGAGAGGGAGGGCCCGTCTCTCCTGGTGGGTGGGACGGCAGCGGTGCTAACGGTAGCTGGGTGCACATGGGAAGGGGGTGGGGAGGCCTCCACTTCCCTCTGAGAGACGGTGTGCTGGCGGAGTTGGGGGGGGGTTCCCCAGTGAGTAAGAGCTCAGTGTGGGCGACAACAGGAAGCGTAGGGTGCTGGGTGGCAGGAAATGGGGCTGGCTGTTCCTTGTTCCTCAGACGGGGGATTGGGGCCAGAACACCCCTGGGGGCCAGGACCCATGTTTCTCTTCCAAGGAAACTGAGTCTTCATGCCAGCTTGCTAGCCAGGTGACCTTGGGCAAGCAACTTAATTGCTCTGTGCCTCAGTTTCCCATTTGTGTTGAGTTTTAAATGAGCTAATAGGTGTAACACACTTAGACTGGCAACTAGCACAGAGTGAGTGTTCTGGAAATGTTATTCTTCTACCAGCCTGGATTATACAGCCTGCTGCCCTGGCTCCTACCCTGCTTTCCCATGTCCCAGCCTTAGGGACACTGAAACCCTGACGGGAGAAGCTGTTAGCTTTTTGCAGCTCTTAGGGCCTGATCCTAGGGCCAGCCCTCCTCTAAGCCTGAGATTGTTTATAAGCGCCCTAGAAAATCTATACACTGGAACTTCAAAAAGTGGATGAAATTGATTGTTTTTGGAGATGCTTTGAGTGTTCTAAAACCAAGGTTGAGGCCTATGGAGATGGGCAGAGGGGAGATGTATGGGAAGTGCGGGCTGGGGACACAGGTCCTGGCTTCTGGGCACATCGGGCTGCAGAAGCTCTGGGCGGCTGGTCTGACACTTGGGTTGATGCCCAAGTTCAAGGGCATCCTGGGGCTGGAAGGGCCAGGCCTTATGGGGAGAGGGTGGGCAGGTGGTTTGAGACATCGTCTCAGCTCAAACTGAAAGTGAAATGGGAGGTGTGGTTGTGTCCAAAGGCAGATTGAGCCCCTTCACTCACCAGGGACACCTCCCCATATGTCAGCACTTGGGGGGAGGGGATGTGGTCTTAGGGGGAGGGGTTGGAGGGGCTGGAGGCCCCTCTCACCCAGAGAGGTTGGGGTAGGAGGAGAATGATGCCCACATAGTCTAATAGAAGGACTAGAGAGTTGGGTCCTTGGCTTGACCACACCCTAAAAGATGGATCCTATCTCACTCTTATTCTGACCCAAGGCATTCGGGGCAGCAGGGAAAAGGGGCTGAAGGGTCAGTTCATTTTTGGTCAAGCCTTGGAAATAGGTCTGTTTTACCTGGATGTCTTCACAAACATCCGCTCACCACACCATCCCTCACCTTCAGGTCTTTAATGGATTCTCCCAGCCCCATCTGTGAAATGCCTCTTCCTAGTAGTACATTGCTGAAGGGTACTATTACATTAAACACAGCTTCTCGCTGGGTGTTCCCAGGAGCTCTGCGGGTCTGTGAGGCAGGAGGGAATCGTGCCCATTTTGTGGAGGAGGAAGCCGAGGCTGAAGGAGGCAAAGAAGCCATAGGCTGGGTGGGCCCGAAGCCTGGGTCCCCACCCAGCTCAGACTCCTCCACATCACGGCGTTCCGCCTGCACCCCGTCCCAGGAGACAGGTGTTTCTCCTCCCAAACACCTGGATTTGCCAGTCCTCTCCGGTCCCATTTGAGCACACTCAGCCTATCTTCTTGTCTCCTAGCCTCCACCCCCCTGGTGCTGAGGGCCCTGGGCCTGGGGGTCTGATGCTGTTTTTCAGGATGGCCTCACCCCACCCCGAGCAAATGGCATCCACTGGCCCCTCTCCTGCTCCCCGGGGTACCAGTCTCCTGGGTGGGCACAGCCGAGGAACAGCTGCTAATCAGTGCTCAGCACCGCCAGAGCTATTTCTGATTTCCGAGCCTAAATTTAGCCTGTCTGGCAGGCTGGCATGTGGGCCCGGGGGCCTGAGGAGGCCCAGGTGGGGAAGGGCCAAAGGGGTGCCCTACCCTCCTCCACTGTGGGGACAGGTGTGCCAGCCCAGCAGAAGCCTCCTCCACCCCAGTAATGACCATGGGGCTGTTCTGGGGGAGTGGGTGCGGGTGCTGGTTCAGTCGGCTCCAGGCTTGACGCCAGCCCAGCTTCCCTCTTACTGGCTTCATAACCTTGGGCAGGTCACTAAACTAAGCTCTGTTTGCGCCTGTAAGATGGGAAGAATAAGGGTGCCAATCGTGGCGAGGCTGGAAGGTGTCGTCTGTGTGCAGGGCTCAGAGCAGGGCCTGTAGGGCAAGCGTCAGGCAGGGCTGGCGACCACAATTGTTGCTGCCTCTACAAGTGCCCTGGGGCCATTCCAGGACCCAAACCAGCCCCTGGTGTGAGTGAGGGCCCATGTGGGGAAGCAGCTGTCCCCTCTAAGGCCCAGATGCCCGGGCTCAGCCATGGCTCTCACCCCAGTCTTCTCCTCCCGCCACCACTCCCTCCTCTGTGCCGGCCACTGCTCCAGTTTCCCTGGTATTGCCTGACCTCTCTCCCTGCTTCCTCCTTCCCCCATGGCCCTGCGCAGCCCTATGTCTCTGTAGGGTGGGGACGGATCAGGAGGGACCAGGGAGAAAGAGATAGAACAGAGAATGGCCCCAGGGAGGCCTTCCTGGCCAAGTAGGACCCTCGCCTCCATTCCAAGGCCCCTTCCAGGGCAGTGCCTCCCCTGGCGGCAGGAGCGCATCTGGCTTTGGCAGGTCGGGGAAGGGCAGCAGATGAGACAGCAGCGGTTTCCTCAATCCAGGCGCGCAATTTCGCAAGGGGGAAAAGAATGACGTAGCCCCATCCCCAGCAGGCCCTGGGAGGTGGGGCGCCTGGTGAATTGGCATTTTCACCTCTCAAGTGGGGCCCTGGCCGGAAAGTTCGGGCAATGGGGGGTGAGTGCACCCAGCATCCTGTTGTCTGGGCTGACCTAAGACAGTGATTTGTGGGGTAAGGTCTGCCTAGAGCTGTAGAATTAAGCCCAGCACCCCAGAGAGGAAGGAGGAGGTGGCGGCATGGGTGTGGTCCCTCTCAGCTCCAGCTGTGGCCTCCTCTCTGGGACATGTGATCGAGAATGTGTCGTTGGAGCCGCCAGAGCCGGTGACAACCCAGAGGAGACTCAGAGCCTCCTGAGGGCAAGAACTGTCTTTGGGGGCCTGACATGCAGCATACCCTCAATAAACCTGGGGTTCACTGAGTTGGGTCCATTAGTGAGACATGCCGAGCCCCGGGGGGCCAGAGAGCCCCTAGTGCTGGCAATGCCTGGTGTTCCCGCAGCCCCAGGTGGGACCCTAATCTGCCCTGTGGGGGAGGAGCTGCACAGGCACACCGCACTCTCGTCATCTGTGGCTGGGGGGGGACCCAGACAGAGCACTGCTGACCTTTCCCAGTGTTGCTGTGGGGAGTCCCAGCCTGGGTCACCACAGACCCAGCACGCTGGCTGCTCTCCCCAGTTCCTATGGCTGGGTGACCCCCCCACCCCCGAATGCCCCTGTAGCCATGACGTGCCTGCCTGGAATTCCCTGCCTGTCCGACCTCAGCGCCCTTGGCCTGTCCTCATCTCCTTCTCTCCAGAAGTGATGAGGTGGGAGGGGGTTGGAAAGGGATGGGGAAGGACACCACTGTCTGTGTTCCGCACAAGAGATTTAGGGTGTTCATGGGACACCGGTACCCTGGGCCAGGACTGCACACAGTCCCAGCTGTGTTTGGTGGCACATGGTGACAGGGCACAGTCCATGCCTGGCCACACTTGGGCCCCCTGTTAGTTTCCTGTGCAAATAGGAGAAAAGATGATACTCCCTCATGGTGCAAGGGGACATGGGTCCAGGGGTACCTGAGGTCCCAGGAAGGCAGGCTGGGAAACCCCAGCTCCTGCCTCTGCCAGCTGTGCCAGGGAGGTGGTGTGGGGTTGGCAGAACCCAGGGCCTGGAGTCAGGCAGACTTGGATTCAGATCTCAGTGTCACTTTCTAGCTGTTGGACCTAGGAAAAGATGCTTCACCACTAGGCCTCAGTTCTTTCTTTGGCTAACGCAGCTTATCTCCTGGGGTGAGAGGGTGCTGGGGAGTCACGTGTGTGACAGACCTGCTAGGGAGCTGGCTGGCCCTGGTGGGTTCCCTGAAGATGCCCATGCTCCCCCGCCCTTGCGTTGGGGCCCCAGGCTCAGGGTCTTCACCTTGTCCTTCCCCTCCCCAGAACTGCATGAACCTGCCTCCAGACAAAGTCCAGCTGCTGAGCCAGTATGACAACGAGAAGAAATGGGAGCTCATCTGTGACCAGGTGGGTACCTGGCCCTTCTGCTGTCCGAGTGCCCTGCCCTGGCCAGGTTTGGGCTGGCAGGAGAGGGGATACTGCCATGCTGCCCAGAGGGTCAAGACCCTGCCCACAAGCCAGTGTAGCATCTGGGAAGGGCACTGGAGGCACCTGTAGGACTTTGGAGTGGCGCCCTCTTGGACATAGGCCTCCCCAGGGACCTGATGAGTCACAGGCAGAGCTGGGTCTTCCCTCTGAAGAGCTGGCAGGGGATAGACCAGGGCGCAAGCCAGCACACGTGGGGCCTTGTCATTATCCTCTTGCTGAGCTTCCTGGAGCAGCTTCTGTCAATCCTCCCGCTGTGGGCTGGGGAAGACAGGGGTAACTCCAGGGTTGGACCCCAGGGAGATGGGGAGGAAGGGGCAGGATCCCTGTCCTCCTTTTATCTTGGGTCCAGAGGAGCTGCAGTCAACCAACAACCCAAAGGCAACCAGTTCCCATGGTGGGCAGGCTCTAGAACCCCTGTCTCCTGGTGCTCAGTCAGATGCTGCGGCTTGCCATCTCGTGGCTCACTGGCTGCCCCTGCCCCTCTGGCTTCTTGGGCTGCTGTCCATGGTAGTAGGGAGGACCCCTCTGGCACTGCTGGGGCAGGGTGGGGCCTGGCTGCTGCAGTGGTTCAGTGAGGGAGGGGGCCGGCCTGTGGCCCCGGAGGCAGAGATGGGGAGTCAGAGAGCAGGGAGCCTCCCCTGGGAGCCAGGACTAGGCCTTTGGCTTCTGCTAATGGACTGGGATGGGCTGAGCAGGCTGGGCAGGAGTCTGGGGTGGGGGGACGTAAGGGCTGAGCCCCAAGAAAAGGGAGGGGAGCTACCTCCAGAGGCTTTGCGGTTCTGTGCGGTTTGTGGTAGGGATTCCTGCTGCTGGGCCTGGCGAGGCTCAGAGGCCTGAGAGAAATGGGAGGTTTAGGGAGGGTGGCCGGGTATATCTGAGGGGTCTAGGTTGGGAAGGATGGGAGCTCCTATGCGTAGGGAGCCTCTGATGCAGGCCCTGCCTCTTTGCGTGAGAGGCTGTTGGAGCCCTGGGTAAGGTACGGGAGTTAGGAGTTGCTCTGCTGAGCACAGGAGATGGGTGTACGCACAGGTACCTACAGACACAGGTGAATGGGATGGCCACGGTGGAGCCCTGGGGAGGGGTCCTCAGCCTGCCAAGGAGTTGGCACCCTTCATCAGGCCCCTCCAGAGGGTTCCTCCCTGTACTCCCAGCTCAGGGCTAGTGTGTGGTTCAGGGAGGGCCAGAGGGCTTGGAAGATACCACTTACTGGCCTGTCTGAGTAGCACCCCCCAGGGTGAGGTGTATGGCAGAACTGACCTCTCCAAACCTCACCCCAAGGCTGTGCTAGGGCTGTGGCCTGTGAGGCTGCAGTGGGGAGGGAAGGCTAGGCCTGGGCTGCGTGTTTTAAAGTGGTCTGGTGGATGGTTTGGTTAGACTTCTGGTATTTCAGAGGGGTCTTAAGATAGCCTGGGATCTGGGGTCAGAGCTGAGAATGGGAGAGGGCTGGTCATTTACCCTGGGTAGCTCTGGCTGGCCCCCTGTACACCCCATTCTATCTCCCCAGGAGCGGTTTCAAGTCAAGAACCCCCCCGCAGCCTATATCCAGAAGCTGAAGGGTTACCTGGAAACTGGTGGGGTCAGCCGAAAGGTAGCATCAGATTGGATGTCCAACTTGGGGGTATATGCCTCCCCCTTTTCTCTGTCCTTTTCCCCCTACACCCTTCAGGCTCTGGGCATCTAACTGTGTGTGCAAGCTTTTCTGGGGGTTGATGTGGGTGCCTGTGTGAGTGTGTGCATGTGTAGGGGCTGAGAGTGCCCTGGGCCTGCCCTCTTGCAGGTTCTGCTGCATAGCTGTATGTGCTTCCATGAGTCTGCTTGTGTGTAGTTGTATAGTGTGTGTGCTTGTGCACACCCTGTGTGTCCAAGCATTGATGTGTGTGTGTGTACTCTATGTGTACTTTTGTGTCCACCTATGGACGTGTGTACTCTTGAGTCCGTGTACAGGTGTATGTGTGTCCATGTGTCCATGTATGGATGTGTGGGTACCTTATATCTGTGTACCCAGGGTGCTGATGTATGGATGTACATGTGTGTGTGTGCACTCAGGGTATTCATGTTTGGACATGCATGTACTGTATCCCTGGGTATGGTTGTGTATGTGTGTTCTGTAAGTTTGTATATGGAGGGAGGTATGTGTGTGTACCCTGTGTCCGTGCATGGGGGAGTGTGCACAGCCTGGGAATGCTTTTTCTGCCCAGGCAGGTGTGTGGAGGTGGTGGGGGAGACCGAACGTGAAAGGCCAGCTGTTGGGGGAAGGGTGGGTGGTGCTGGCTGTTGTACTGGGGCTTGGTGTGCCTTAGGGAGGCCAAAGCTCCCCCCACCAGAGTCCCCTGTTTTTGGCCCCCAGTTTAAGAGGAGAGTTCAGGAGTCCACACAGGTGCTGCGGGAGCTGGAGATCTCCCTGAGGACAAACCACATTGGGTGAGCAAGGGCTCAGATTTCCCTCTGGAGGGGGTGGCTGGGAGAGTTCTGCCTCCTGGCAGCCCCTGGGGCTCCCCCTCGCTACTCCCCTGCCCCCCAGCACAGGCTGTGCCCGTGGGCCACCTCTGGGTTAGGCGTCCAGGACAGCCAGCCGCTCTGCCTCCTCTCCTGTGTACCCTCTTCCTGTCCCTGGAAGCATGGCTGGGACTTGGGTCCTGCCTTGGCCCCCTGGCACCCACTAGTGTCACTGGGTTTTCTGGGGCTGGGGCTGGTTGGTGTCTTCCTGGGGGAAGCTTACCTCAGGGGCCCTTGCTGTGCCTGTTCTGAGCCCGCTCTGGGTAGGACCTTCTTCCTGGCTAGAACTCAGGGAGCCCTGTGCCCCACAGGTGGGTGCAGGAGTTCCTGAATGAGGAGAACCGTGGCCTGGACGTGCTCCTTGAGTACCTGGCCTTTGCCCAGTGCTCTGTCACGTAAGCTCCCTGCCTCAGCCCCATGTTGCTTCTGAGAGCCTTGGTCCATGCTTCTCTGTGCTCTGCCCACTCCTCTGGCCACTTTCAAACAGTGCAGCCCAAGCCTGCCTGGGACCCCTGCGCTTGGCCCTGAGAGATGCCCTTCCTGAAGACCTGCCAGGGACCGGGACGGATGTGACGTGGGGTGGCCAGCTGGGACCTGGGCGGTTCACTCTTCTGTCCTACCATTCCCTGTTCCCCTGCTGTGCCTGGCACAGTGCCTCCTCCTCCAGACCCCTGATTTCCTGCACGTCTGTCTCCCTTTCCCTTTCCCCAACCCCTCTCCTAAGTACCCCATGCAGTGGCCTCCAACCCCACTCCAACCCTGCAGGTATGACATGGAGAGCACAGACAATGGGGCCCCTGGATCCGAGAAGAGCAAGCCCCTGGAGCAGTCAGTGGAAGACCTCAGCAAGGGTTCACCCTCATCCTTGCCACCACAGCCCAAGAGTCGCCACCTGACCATCAAGTATGTGGGCCCCGTGGCAGGGTGGTGGGGAGAATGATGCTTTATCCCTAGGCTGCTGCACCCAGCCAGCCCCACCCCAGACCCTTGGGGATGGTGGGAGGGGTAGCCTGGCATGGAGGATCAGAACAAGGGCCTCAAACAGGGCTTAGGCGATGGGTGTGTTAAGAAGCCTCTAGCGGGGAGTAGAGGCTGGAATCTTGGTGGGTCTGGGATAAGGAGGGCGTTTCTGGGTCAGTGGGACCCCTCTTGTGCCCATCTAACCCCCTGTTTTCTCCCATGTGGCTGCCAGGTGTCCCCCTTCTCCCTGGTACGTAGCCGCCTCGGGGCAGGTGCATGCCTGGTAGGCGCCCTGGGTGGTAGTTGGGTTGGGTGGGGTGTTCAACTGCTGTGGATAGGCCCCCTCACCCTAACTGAGGGCATCCTGCTGGGAGGCAGGGAGAGGGAAGGAGATGGCCCTCGAGCCTCATGTGGGTGTCCAGCTTCCTCCCTTTCACTTTGGGTGTAGGGGACCAACTTCCTATTAAGCCCCAAACTCTCACAATATGTTTTCTTTTTCATTCATTCAACATGTATTTTTTAGCACTTACTGTGTATCAGGCATGGTGACAGGTGCTCGGGAGATAGACTACCCTACCCTGGGGAGCCCGCAGTCTAGGAGGGGACATGTGTGACAGGCTGTTGTGGAGGTGTGACTGGGAGCTTTGAGAAGGGAGGTGGCCACTGCCTGGGGAAGGTTTCCAGGAGAGATGGCACTGAACTATGTCTTGCCGATGGATACAGGCTGTACAGGCAGTAATAGGGCCAGGGAAGGGTATCCCAGGCAGAAGGAACAGCATCCGCAGACTCAGAGGCCTATTTGAGCAAAGATGGCAGAAGGGTGATGTGGCCCTCTGAGGGAGGAGGGGGGCCTCCCAGTGTTGTTGAGAGAATTTGTCAAGAGAAACTGATGTGTAAGCCACGAGTGGCAGTTCTGCAACAGTGAAAAAGTCCCCTATTTTTCAACAAAGAATTATCAAGCACATTCACATAGCTCTTATCACGTGAGAAGCTGTTCTACTCGTTTCATAGTCCTGACAACCCTCTCAGAAGGTGTCATTACCGTTCATTTTTTACAGTTGAGGAAACTGAGGCACAGGGAATTATGTAACTTGCCTTGTAAGTGGTGAGCTGGGATTTGAACCCAGGCAGTCTGAATTCAGTCTCTCAAGTCGGAAGAAAAGCTCATGTGTCCGTTGAGCGCCTCCTGGTGGAGAGCATTTCTGTGGGGGTTTCCAAGCTTTGGCTGTCTTTTCCCTCTACAGGCTTTCCACCCCCACAACACAGCAACCCTTTTAAATGCCAAGTCTCTATTAAGCATCTTTGCTTTCCTGACCTCCTGTCTCCTCTCCCTGCAGCATGCCAGTTCCCAGGCCTAGGGGCTGAGGAAGCCTTCCTGCCCTCAGTTGGCCTCTTTTTTGTGGGGTAGATGGGAAACAACAGCCACAGGTTCCAAATGTGCCCTTTTCTTACTCCAGAGGCCATCTGAGTGGGGGGGGGCAACGGGAAGCTGGGTCTGGGGCTCTGACCCCTGCTGCCTCCTCCCCACCCCGCCCAGGCTGACCCCAGCCCACAGCAGGAAGGCCCTGCGGAATTCCCGTATTGTCAGCCAGAAGGACGACGTCCACGTCTGCATCATGTGCTTGCGTGCTATCATGAACTACCAGGTCGGTCAGTGGGCGTGGGGCGCTGGGGGCCCCAGGGGGCCAGGCCTGTCCTCACTGGGGGTTGCTTAAGCTGTTAAGGTGCAGGAGCCAACTGTCCCCCACTGGAGAATCTTGGGGATCAGTTCCCTTAGAGTTGCCTGGACATGAAGGGGGGCATGTCTATGCCTCATGTGAGGACTTAGGCATGCCTACTGAGAAAGGCTGGACACCAGGCCCATGGGTAGAGCAGCTCTAGGTTATTTTGTTTGGAGGCGTGATTGGTGAAGCCAGCCTTTGAGGACTCACTGTGTCTTAGGCGCTGAGCCCTGTCATTAGCTCTTGAACAGACAAATGTATTTTAAAAGAGGGACCAGGCTTTGGCTGCTGCAGAAGAGGTTGTGATTGGATATAAAGAACTTCCTAAGCTTGAGGACAGTTAGAGACCAGAATGGCACGACACTGACAATGTCCAAGGTGTGGGGCTGGAAGGTGCTGGCAGTCCTGGGGGTCTGCCTGGAGGAGCTGACCTCTCCTCTTTCCCCAGTCTGGCTTCAGCCTTGTCATGAACCACCCAGCCTGTGTCAATGAGATTGCTCTGAGCCTCAACAACAAGAACCCCCGGTGAGGTCCAGGCCCCTCCCTTTCTCCACATCTAGATTCTCCTGCTTTAGCCCCTTGCCTATTCTGTCCCCAGTTCTAACCCCCTATTTTAACTCCCAGGCTCATTCTACACCCACCATCAGCTCCCCTGTCTCCCCTAGCCAGGCTCACATCCATCCTTGGATGAGAACAGGGCCTGCCTGCTGTAACATGACAACCTCCCTTCTCGCCCAGAACCAAGGCTCTGGTGCTGGAGCTGCTGGCAGCTGTGTGCCTGGTGAGGGGAGGACATGACATCATCCTTGCAGCCTTTGACAACTTCAAGGAGGTACTGGAACTCCCCCCGCCAAACCAACCAATCAACCAACAAACATGTACTTGCTTTCTAGTGTTTCTTGGAGCTGTGCTGCTGGCAGCTATGGCCTCTGCTGGGGATGTTGGGTGGGCATTTGGGGAGCACAGGGTGGGGACGGGCTGGGATGGGGAAACTCTGAAGGGAAGATGCAAGGCCACACAGCAGCATTGCCGGGGGTGACAGGGACAACTATGGGGATCTGCTGAACCTCTGACCCTCAGCCTGACCAGATCCAGACTGGACTTATCCATATATCTCAGAGTTGCATACATCATACATCTCTGCTGACATAGTTAACAGGCTCATGAGTAGTAAATTCATGAGAATATCATGCATAAGGCAGGACATGGTCATTCAGTCCCTTAATGAATATTTATTGAGCACCTACTGTATGTCAGGCACAGTGTGGGTACTTGGAATAATTCAGTGAACAAAAGAAACAAAGAAAGCACGGGAAGACAGAAAATAAACAATATAATAAATAAGCAAATTGCACAGTGTGTTAGAAAACGATAAATGCTATGGGGGAAAAGTCAAGGATGCTGTTGGGAGAGGGGGAACTGGCTGCAGGGTGGTCAGGGAAGCCTCTTCACGATGAGATTTGAGCAAAGCTGTGAGGAAAGTGAGGGACTTGCCGTGGCGGCCCCCTCGAGTAAGAGCACAGCAGGTGGCTGGAACAGTAGGTGCAGAGGCCCTGGGGTGGGGATGCCCAGGATGCCAGTGCGCCCAGAGTGGAGTAAGTGATGGGGAGGGCCGTGGGGGATGGAGAGGAAGAGGAGGTTTTGAGCAGAAGAGTGAGATGGCCTGAGTTTGATTTAACTTGAGAATAGCCTGTAGAGGCACAAGGGTGGCAGCTGGAACATGGCTTAGGACGTGTGTCATTGGGGCCTCACCGACAGCCATTCCCCCTGCCCAGGTGTGTGGGGAGCAGCATCGCTTTGAAAAGCTGATGGAATATTTCCGTAATGAGGACAGCAACATCGACTTCATGGTGAGCTCAGGGGCCCAGCCTGGGCTGGGCCACTCTCAGGTGCAAGGAGCAGCTAGGGACCTGGGGATCTGAGATCTGGGCTCTGCTCCTGCAGAGTATGAGGACTGAGTGGTTGGTAGGGGAAGGGTGGATGTCAGAGATGGGGAGGCAGGAGGGAGGGGACACTGGGGAGAAATATAGGCAGGAACATAGCTGGGTCAGTATAGGGAGAAATGTGGGAAGGCAGGGAGGCTTGGGGGTAAATGGGGGGTGGAAGGCACTGAGCACACCCCACCCAGAGGATCACAGACCTGCTTTTGTCTCCTGTCCCCCAGGTGGCCTGCATGCAGTTCATCAACATTGTGGTCCACTCGGTGGAGAACATGAACTTCCGTGTCTTCCTGCAATATGAGTTTACCCACCTCGGCCTGGACCTATACTTGGAGGTGAGCCTTGCGTTCCCAGGGGACTTAACCACCTGCCCATTGCAGAGTATGGCTCAGTGATTAGTAGCCTGGGTGTTGTGGTCAGGCAGACTTTGGTTCAAATCCTGGCTCTGCCACTTCCTAGCCTATGTGACTTTGGGTAGGTCTTTTCCTCTTTCTGTATCTCAGTTTTCCCATCTGTAAAACAGGAGACTCAAAAAGTTAATAATGACTCTAAATAGAATGGTGTAGAACAATGTCTGCCACATAATTGGCCTCCAGTCCATGGACCTGCTCTTGCAGGCACCAGAATAGGCTCTAGGTGGTACTGAGTCTGGCCATGGGAGAATCAGCCTCAGCCTCAGACACAGCCACTCTGACTCAAGCACGTAAGGGCAGCCAGGGCTATTGGTCCCAAGTGGGAGCCAGCTCATGCTGGATGGGCCTAGGTCATGGAGGAATTCCTTGCCCTGGGGAAGGTAGGCAAAGGGGCTTGATGCTTCCTGGTGGAGCCTAGGCAGAGAAACTGCAGCTTCCCTGATTCATTTGGGAGGCTTCCTGGAGGAGTGGGGCCTTTGGGATTAGATTTTTGAAAGCTAGGATTAACAAAAGATGACGAGCAGACTAGAGTCAGATGTCCATACAATGGAACATTATGCAGCCATAAAAAAGGAATGACATACTGATACATGCTACCATACAGGTGAACCTTGAAAACATGCTAAGTGACAGAAGCCAGACACAAAAGGCTGAATATTATCTGATTCCTTCACATGAAATGTCCAGAATAGGCAAATCCATAGAGACAGAAAATAGATTGGTGGTTGTCAGGGGCTGGCGGAGGAGAGAATGGGGAGACTGCTTATAGGTACAGGGGTTCTTTCTGGAGTGAAGAAAATGGTTTGGAATTAGTGGTGATGGAATTGCCTTGTGAATATATTAAAAACTACGGAGTGGTACACTTTAAAATACTGAGTTTTATGGTATGTGCATTATATCTCAATAAAAAGTAAAGGAAAACACAGGCTAGGGCCAGGCCCCTTCCTCTGGGGTTTGGGGGTGATGGTGGGAACTGGAAAGACCGCTCACATCAGGACTTACCCTGCTCTTCCATCTGGGGGACAGAGGCTGCGGCTTACAGAGAGTGACAAGCTGCAGGTGCAGATTCAGGCATACCTGGACAATGTTTTTGACGTGGGTGCTCTGCTGGAAGACACTGAGACCAAGAATGCTGTGCTGGAGCACATGGAGGAACTGCAGGAGCAGGTGGCCCTGGTGAGAGCTCCTCCTGAACTCAGCCTAGCACACAGTAGGCCCACAGGGCCTCACACTGGCATTGGACACTGGTTCTTGGTGTCAGCTGGGGGTGGCTGTCTGCCTGGCCCCTGAGATTGGCCTGAAACCAAATCCTGAATCCTTTGGGTGTCTTTCTCAGTGAGTGTTCATTGAGCTCCACACTGTGCTGGATCTCTGAGGAGGGCAAGCCCCTCCTCTCCCAGTGCTCAGAGTCTAGGCCCGACTTGGGTGGAACTGGGTTCTGGGGACCCCTCCTAGCTCAGTCTCCTCTCCACCCCGCTGCCTCATCACTGGTGCTTTGGTTTCCTCTCTGGAGAGGACTTTAGTGTCCTCAGCGCCTCACTACTTGGGTTCAAGTGCCAGGCTCGGCCCACCCACAGTACCCTGGGCTAAGCACATCCGGAAGCCTCCCCCAGCCCTCCAGGCAGGCATGCCTGATGCCGCCCCCTCACTGGTGGTGCCAGTGCCCGGTAGAGGGTGGGGGCTCACCATGTGCCGGTGCCACAGCTGACAGAGCGGCTTCGGGACGCGGAGAACGAATCCATGGCCAAGATCGCGGAGCTGGAAAAGCAGCTAAGCCAGGCCAGAAAGGAGTTGGAGACCCTGCGGGTAAGCCTGGGGCATGCACTGGGACAGGGGCGGTCCTGGCTTTCAAGAACAGTCCATTTGGGGCTCCCAGGCTTGGCACAGCCCTTCACCCTGGCAAGAGGATAGGGGCTCTGGGCCAGACCTGCTGGTGGGTACTGATCTCTTCCCCGGGGCTCACAGGAGCGCTTCAGCGAGTCGACCCCCATGGGCGCATCCAGTCGCCCCTCTGAGCCCGAGAAAATGCCTGCCCCCGCCCCCGCGCGACCTTCGGCCCTAGAGCTGAAGATGGAGGAGCTGGAGGAGAAGGGGTTAATCCGTATCCTGCGGGGGCCTGGAGATGCTGTTTCCATCGAGATCCTCCCGGTCGCTGTGGCAACTCCGAGCGGCAGTGATGCCCCGACTCCGGTGCTGCCTATAGGCTCCCCCAGCCCAGGTGCGCAGGAGCTTCAAGCTGGTGGGGTGGTAGAAACCAGGGCCTGGAGGACGTCTCCGGCCGGAGGCATTGAGAGACGTAGGTTTGGGTTGTAGGCGTGGCTCAGGTAGGTGCGAGTGGGTAGGGAATGGGCTGAGTGCGCATGCGTAGGGCGGGGAGGCGGCGACAAAACCATCCAAGCCAAGAAGTTGACATTTCCTCTCTCCCCGTCCCGGGTTCTCTGTTCTCGCTGGGGTCAGATCTCCCACCTGCAACGGAACCAGTTTCCGGAGCAGCACCTCCACCGCCACCTCCACCGCCCCCACTGCCCAGCCTCTCCAACCAGCAGGAAGCACCACCCTTGGCGCCTCCACTGGCCTCGCCCCTCCCAGGCACCCCGGATCCGCCGCCCCCACCCCCGCTGCCGGGAGGGGTGCCACCACCACCCCCGCCGCCACCGCCGCCTCCAGGTGCAGATGGACCGGTGCCTCCACCGCCCCCACCGCCTCCGGGAGGTTCCTCTGATGCCCTTGGAGGGCCCGGCCCAGAGATGGGCCCAGGTGAGAGAACCGCCCAGAACTGGGGGAAGATGGAGGGAGGGACCTCTGTCTCAGTGTCCTTCAGGACCCCACCCTTTGTCTGGGGCGGCCTACTGTCTCTTGCCTGTTCTCTCAGTCTGACTGGGCCCCAGCTCCCTCCAGCTGTGATACTGCCTACTGCCCAGTGCCCACCATTTCCCCCTATCCCAGGCGTGAAGGCCAAGAAACCCATCCAGACCAAGTTCAGAATGCCACTCTTAAACTGGGTGGCTCTGAAACCCAGCCAGATCACGGGTACTGTCTTCACTGAGCTCAATGATGAGAAGGTGCTACAGGTGAGTGTGGGCACCAGAGGGCACTTGCCCAGATCATGCTGGGCACTGGGGGTTGTTATCTCCAGCCCTCCCCCCAACACACACACACCCATTTTACAGATGACATGGAGGCCCACTGATGGGTGTTAAGCCAAACTGGATTAGTGCATCTAGTAGGCACTATACCCTTATTCCCCTGGAGACTTCCCCCTCCATCTCTGCAGATGGGTGCATCCCTCCCCCAAGTCCGACTTCTCTTTCCAGGTTTCAGACCCCCTCCCACCATCTCCCAGACAACCAGGGCTCCAGCCCTTACAATGCCACATTCAGTTTTCTGGAAGGGATGTGTTTTCTTGTCTCCAGACCATTGCTCATGCTGCTTGCTCAGCCTGGAATGTGCTTCCCTTTCCCCTTGCACTCCTACCTTGCCAAGTCAGTTCTTCCTTCAGCTGTAGCAGCTTGGAGTCTGCGTCCCCTGGGGTGGGCGCCGCTGCTGCTCCTCAGTGTTCCCCGTTGCCCCTGGATCCCCCATCAGGGCCAGTGGTCAAGCTGCTGATTGGTTTGTTTCTCTGTGGGTGGCCTGGTCAGGGCTGGGTGGGTGGCTCTAGCAACTAGCACAGTACTCAGTCAGGAAGGTCCAGACCCTGGCCCCACCCAGCTCCACCTCCTCTCCCCATGCCTTCAGGAGCTGGACATGAGTGACTTTGAGGAGCAATTCAAGACTAAGTCCCAAGGTCCCAGTCTGGACCTTAATGCTCTCAAGGGTAAGGCAGCCCAGAAGGCCCCCAGCAAGGCTACCCTCATTGAGGCCAACCGGGCCAAAAATCTGGCCATCACCCTGCGCAAGGGCAACCTGGGGGCTGACCGCATCTGCCAAGCTATCGAGACGTGAGTACCTGTGACCTGGGCTTGTGGGCAGCCTAGCTCTCTCTTCTAGGTCAGGGTCATCAGGCAGATCCTAGTAAAAGTGCCAGCAATGGGACAGAACCCATCAAGCTTCATACCAACCTTGGTCAAGGGGAATAGGGTGGGGAACCTTATTCCCATTTTTAGGCTAAGAAAACTGAGGCCATACTGTGTGTCCCTGCTGGGGGAGAGATGTTCCCTTTCCCTCCCTGCCTCCTCACCCAGCTCTGGGCACTCAGGCCCAGACATTTGCAGCTGGGCATCTGCCAGTGATATATGACAGGAACCCCAGGCTTCCTGGCTCACAGCTTCTCTCAACCCCTATCTCTTGTTCCCCGAAGCAGCTGGCAAATAACAAATTCTGAAGTTCATTTATTCAGTCAAGGAAAGGGGTAGTTCTGCTCTTCAGAAATAGTGGTTCTGAGGTGATACCACCTCTCCCTCCCTCCAGGTATGACCTGCAGGCCCTTGGCCTGGACTTCCTGGAGCTGCTGACCCGCTTCCTGCCCACGGAGTACGAACGCAGCCTCATCGCCCGCTTTGAGCGGGAGCAGCGGCCGATGGAGGAGCTGTCGGAGGAGGACCTGTTCATGCTGCGCTTCAGCCGCATCCAACGCCTGCCAGAGCGCATGGCCACGCTTACCTTCCTGGGCAACTTCCCGGATACTGCCCAGCTGCTCATGCCGGTGTGGGCGGGGCAGGCAGGGCGGTGTGGGCGGGGCAGGCAGGGCCTGGGTTGAGGACGGGGAGGAGGCAGCTTGCTGTCTGGGCGCCAAGAGGGCATCTGGGAGTACTTGAGGCTCCAATGGGCTTGCTCCCACTCCCACCTCAACTTACCTGCCTCCCCAATCCCATCCCCAGCAACTGAATGCCATCATTGCAGCTTCAATGTCCATCAAGTCCTCTGACAAACTCCGCCAGATCCTGGAGGTGAGATGCCAGGGCAAGGGTCTGGGAGGCAGGGCCCACCCATGACTCCTTGCCTGTTATGGGTCGTGTGAGAGGGAGACGCAGGCCCTGCCCTGCACTCTTAGGATGCAACAAATATATTTCCATCTCTCACACAAACATTCAGAAAGATAAAA
Source organism: Smutsia gigantea (assembly GCA_032199065.1). Taxonomy (NCBI): domain Eukaryota; kingdom Metazoa; phylum Chordata; class Mammalia; order Pholidota; family Manidae; genus Smutsia; species Smutsia gigantea. The sequence goes on along the minus strand of JAVSCE010018436.1, from coordinate 90,625 downwards.
CTAAGGTGGTAGGTGGGGACCATGTCAACAGTAGCATACCTCAGACTGTGCCTGAGGGCTCAGCTTCCTCTGTGTGGGAGAGAGAGGACCTGCACTGGCTTATTGGAGTCACAGAGAAACAGATGAAATGGCTGTTAGAAAGGCAGAGACCCCACAGCTTAGGAGGGGATGTTGGCAGCACAGTCTTGGGTAGGAATAGCAGAGGACAAAATGGGGTATGCTATGTTATTAGCCATGCACGTGTGTCAAACACGAACACACACATGTATGTAGGTCATGGACCTGAGGGGTCCAGGCAGGAGTGCAGGGTAGGCTGTGTGTGGGGGGCTTGCATTTTGCCATCTTTTTCTTACACAATTCATACTTCAGGAGGTTTCCCCAGTTGCCTCTCCTGCTAACTCCCTTCCCTGCCCCTCCCAGATCGTGCTGGCCTTTGGCAACTACATGAACAGCAGCAAGCGCGGAGCAGCCTATGGTTTCCGGCTTCAGAGTCTGGATGCGGTGAGGGGGGCAAGGAAAGATCCCCTAGCCTGGGGGATGGCGGACAGCTGGTGGCCTGTGGCTTACAACAGGTCCTCTTGCAGCTGCTGGAGATGAAGTCGACTGACCGCAAGCAGACGCTGCTTCACTACTTGGTGAAGGTCATTGCTGGGAAGTACCCACAGCTCACAGGCTTCCACAGTGATCTGCACTTCCTGGACAAGGCGGGCTCAGGTATGGGTGGGGGTACCCCATCCTTGGGTGGGGGAAGGGGCTCAGCCCTGGGGACTGATGTGGGCTGGGAGAAAGTAGGGGGACCACAGGATGTAACTGGACAGGAATGCTGCTTCTCTGATTGGCTGCCTCTCTACTGCCCCACCCCCCACTCAGTGTCCCTGGACAGTGTCCTAGGGGATGTGCGCTCCCTGCAGCGAGGCCTGGAGTTGACCCAGAGGGAGTTTGTGCGGCAGGATGACTGCATGGTGCTCAAGGAGTTCCTGAGAGCCAATTCTCCCATCATGGATAAGCTGCTGGCAGACAGCAAGACAGCTCAGGTGGGCTGGGGTGGCCCAGTTCTGGAGGTGGGAGGTTGGGTGGGGATGAAGGAAGGGTGTGGCTACAGCAGCAACACCCTGAGGGATGGAGCAGGAGGGCCCACCTGCCTAGAGGAGCAGAGACAAGGTGGCCAATGTCTTAAGGGGGTACAGAGCAGTGGTCAGGATCCGAAGGGCCCTGCTGGTGGGGCTGATAGGCTGTGTGCCCCCAGGAGGCCTATGAGTCTGTGGTGGAGTACTTCGGTGAGAACCCCAAGACCACGTCCCCTTCCATGTTCTTCTCCCTTTTTAGCCGTTTCATCAAGGCCTATAAGGTATGTGTGTCTGGTGGGTGGGCTGGGACCCCTGCAGGGCATTGCAGTCTCCCAACTTGGGTTGTGGGAAGGCTGGGGGATGCTTCTGTCTGGTGGTGGTTTAGGGAGCCCCTCATGGAGACCCATTCTGGCTCTTCAGAAAGCTGAGCAGGAGGTGGAACAGTGGAAGAAAGAAGCGGCAGCCCAGGAGGCAGGCACAGGCACCCCAGAAAAAGGAGAGCCCCCAGCATCCAAGGTAGGCAGCTGCCACTGAGTTTGGCACTTGGTTGCGGGGCTGCTTGGTACCCTCACCGCAGAGACCTGTTCCTTCTCCACACCCTCAAGCTCCTGCCCAAGACGAGGATGGGGCTCCAGCAGCCTGGGATGGGGATGAGTTTCTTTTGCTCAAGCCAGCTGTGGGGGACCAGGCAGAAGTTCTAGGGTTTGGTGGCATGGGGAGAGGGGAGCCTGGAGCCGGAGCTGTATACCTACTCCATTCTCCAGTCGCCACCCAAGGTCCGGCGGCAACAGATGGACCTCATCTCTGAGCTGAAACGGAAGCAACAAAAGGAGCCTCTCATCTATGAGAGTGATCGTGATGGGGCCATTGAAGATATCATCACAGGTGAGGGTTTGGCTGGGTCTGTTTGTCCTCCGTCTGTCCTTCTATGCTGTCTTCCACCCCACCCCCCACCTTAGGGATCTGGCTGCCTCACTTGCGTTTTGCTACTTTTTCTTTTTTCCTTTTTCCTTCCTTTCCCCCCTCTTTCCTCCTAAACCCTCAGTGCTCAAGACGGTTCCCTTCACTGCCCGCACTGGCAAGCGGACGTCCAGGCTCCTCTGTGAGGCCAGCCTGGCAGAGGAGATCCCCCTCTAGTCCCCCAGGTACCTGGATGGCCTGGGTTCTGATCCCAGTGGCTGCCCACAGCCCTAGGGGCCCTTGGGGGACTGGTCATGCTGCCCTCCCCTTGGCCATGCATGACTGAGATGTGTTTGAGGGGGGTCTGGTAAACATAAACTGGCTCCCTTCCAATGCACACAACCTGGGTCCCTAGAACAGTGAGGCCTATGTCCTGGAGTGTTGGTCCCAGCCCTGGGCAGACTCTTGAAGGGTAAACGTCTCTCCTCTCTGCTGCCAGATCTGCGGAACCAGCCCTACATCCGCGCAGACACAGGCCGCCGCAGCGCTCGCAGGCGTCCACCTGGACCTCCCCTGCAAGTCACCTCCGACCTCTCATTGTAGCCGCTATTTCCGCAGATCAACTCTGCTGTTGTCAGGTGTGGGAGCGGGGGTTGTGTGGCAAGCCAGGGCTAAAGGAAGGTGGTCCTCAGCTCGGCTGGGCCGGGCAGTTCCCTCCGCCATGGGCCCACCTGAAAGGGGTGGGGGCCGCCTCATCTTGCCACTGGGGACAACATCCCCGGGCCCTCCCTCCAAATGCGACTTAAAGCACCCCTCTTCCCGTAATAGCCATACTTAGCCTCAGCGGGAGGAGCCTGGCCTATAATTTATAAAGTGAAACCTCGTCCCCCCACCCCCACCCCGGAGCTCCGGGGACTCTCCATGGACCTTATTTTTATACAAGATTAATAAAGACATTTGCAAAAGATCCGAGTCGGTTCCGTGCCGCCCCCACCACGTACAGCCTGTTTCGTTCAGCAAACACTTTACTTGTACGAGTTCTTCATAGCAGGTCTCTGCAAACAGGTTGGCGAAGGGGAGAAGGGCTGCTTCTGCATTAGAGTTGGGGGAGAGGGAGCCATAATACTTCGAGAGGCGCGTATGCTCTAGTGGCTGGTCCACGAACCCTGAGGGACCGCGGAGGTTCAAGCCAGCAGTTCAGGTTAGAGACGCTGGATTAGCTCCACCTCAGTCGTCTTTCTGCCGGCCCCGCCCCATTTCCTCCAGTCCCGCCTCCTTCCTGGGTACACAGACCCTTTTTCTTGTCCCCGCCCTATTCTTAGTCGCCAGGGAGTAGCCCAGATTACTTCTCCGTCGGCCTGGTTCCGATTTCAGGGAGTCCTTGCTCCCACTCCGCCTCTCCCCCGCTCCCTGGCTGCCCGACTCTGCCCATCTGCCCAGCCCCATCTTTCCGACCCCGCCCACTCTCCAGCCCCGCCCACCCTCCAGCCCCGCCTCCTCCAGCTTTCACCTTGGCGGATCTGCCCCCGGGTGGGCGGGAGTCTGGGGCTGCTGGACTGGGAGGACTTGGGAAGTCGGGCGTTGGGACTCGGGGCTCCGTTCCCCGTCTTGCGTTCCAGCCGCGTCCTCCCGGCCAGGTTAGGTATCTGAGAGTAGGGGCTGCGCGCACCTGGGGTGGGCAAGCCGGTGGGAGGTAAGGTAAAGGAGGGGCCGGTCCTGAGAGCAAGTCCGACTGAGAGTCCGCCTCCCGCGGTCCCGCCCAGCGCTGGGCGCCCCCGCTTTGTGCAGTCTGTGCCGCAAGCACACCAGCTCCGCGTTGGAAAGGCCGCTGAGGTGCGCGGCCTGGCAGAAGAAGGTGAGGCCCGCGTGAGCGCGCTCGGTGCGGCAGGGGCTGCGGGACCGGCCTTTACAGCCTCAGTTCAGGCCCAGTGCCTGCTGCTTCTGGGAGTAGTAGCTTGAAGGAAAGTGGGACAGCCTCCTCAGACACCGCCTCTCCCAGTCACCTCCATCCCACAGGTGGGGAAAGCAGGAAGCCACTTGTCTCTGGCTGGGGCAAGTTGGGGTCCAGGAGACTGACCCAGAATTCAGGGCTCCTATCTCTGGGGCAGGAACATCAGGGGACCCCCTGCACGGGGCAGAGTCTGCTCCCCCCATCCTAGGCCCTGAAGCTGGGAACAGCTGTGCTCACCTCATTACCTCCTGCACTGACTTGCAGGGCACAAAGCCCTGGCTCATCAGCTTGAACAGCATCTCTGAGAACAGGGTCTGCAGGCCCTGGCACAGACCCGGCTGTTCCTCACCTGCCCTGGGGGCAGGAGCATGTGGAGGAGGGTAAGAAGGAGCCTCCCCCAAGCCAAGCCTGCTCCTGCCCCACTAGCCTTGCCCCTCATCCAAGCACTGAGCGATGCGGGGGCTGTCAGTGAAGACACCCAGGAAGTCTCTGAAGCTCACTGTTCCATCACCTGGGAATAGACAGAGGGTCTGCTGTGGGGTGCCCGCCCCTGCAGAAGCCCTACCCTGCATATGCATTAGGGGCTTGCCAGTTCCAGGCATTAGAGAGTCCAGTTCTGCCTCTAGCCAAAGCATTAACCCCAGTTGAGTAGGAGAGAAAGAACCCTTGCTCTGGGGGAGCCCCAAATCAGGATGAAGATTAAAACTGTGGAAATGTTGAGGGTCTATGGGATAGGCATGTTGATCGGGGCAGACTTCCTAGAAGAGGGAACTTTAAGAAGGCCAGCCAGAGATTTTGTAGGCAAGGTTGGCATTCTGCAGGACTAGAGATGGGAGAGGACAAGAGGGCAGGGATGGGGGCACCCACAATCCAAGCCTGCCTGTTGTAGAGCCTTGCACATCTCCTGTGGGCTCAGCTGGATACCCACATTGTGCAGGGTGGCTTTCATGCTGTGCATGTCCACGGTGCCTACAGTACCTGTCCAGCTGGAACAGAACGGTTTGAAGATATCCTGGAATGCTGGGGGTAGGGAGGGGCAGGCGGCAAGGTGAACCGCACAACCAGGAGTCCTGGGATCCACACACTCTAGCTCAGGTGGGGCTGAGCACTTGCGTCACTCCAACCCCCTGGGCATTAAAGCTTAATATAAAGAACAACAGTGACTGCTGTGTGTTGGCACCTGTTAAGAGCCCCTTCAATTCTCATGTCCAAAATTCATATTTGGACATGTTTGTATGAAAAACACTGAAAATTCACATCCATGGTCACACCACGGTAGGGGCAATGCTGGGCTGTGGACTCAGGCAGTCTAGCTCTAGAGCTACAGTCCTCTGAGGCTCCTGGAGCTCTGTGGAACCTGGCATATAGCAAGTACTGAAAATTATTGATGATGATTTTCTGAGGAGCCCCTGCCAATTTCAGGGCTGATCTTTGGGTGGGATTGGGGCCCCCAAATGTAGAAGTGGTTTCTTCTACAGGATTCTTTTCTTCCATCCTTTCTCCCAATTTCCCTCCTCCCTTCCTCCTATCCTCTTTACCCATTCATCCACTCATCATCCAAACACCTTCCTATTTACCAATCCACCCTTTCCACCCCCTTCTCACACACTCACACACACACACACACACACACACACACACACACAGCAGTGAGTCTTGGAGTTGTAGAGATGAGCAAATTAGACTGGCCTGGCATAGGGGGAGGGTTACAATATAATTACTGGCTTTTCACAGTGACCCAGCCTCTGCACAGACAGCCCCTTGTAGTTCTGCCCTGAGCATCCCTAATTTTCCTCCCTGCTCTCAGCCCTGGGGCCCTCACCTGTCAGCTGCCGGGGTGTCAGGGGTAGAAAGTTCTCTTCTGCAAAGCTGCCTCAGGGGGAAGAGTTTGGAAAAGTCTTTGCACCTGCTGCAGAGAGATGCCAAGGCCAGGCAGGCAGTACCCTAAACCCAACACCCCAGGCCAGGCCTCCAGTCCCTGCCCTCACTTCTGAGACCCAGCACTGGGACTTGACTGTGCTAAATGGGTAACCGCAAGGCCCTTGAATGACCTGGCCCCCTGTGAGGCCTGCTAGGCCCCTGGGCCATGGCCGCTGTTGGCTCCACCTGGGTCAGCAGGACAGTGTCCTGCTGCTGCAGCTTCCCTTTCTGCATCCTGCCAGGCTGCTCCTCTCCTGGATCTCGTGTGAGCAGGCTTCCAGGCTTCTGTGGAGGCCTTGGAGGCGGGGAGAAGGCAGGGCTGAGAGGCCCAGCTCACTTGAGTGAGCAAACTCCAGGTGCCCTGGGACCAGGCCTGTGCACAGCCCCAGGTCCTCCCAGGTCACCTCACACCAGCCTGCACACATAGCTTTAGCCAGAGGATTCTGGGGGCAGCAGCTTATAGTAGTGGTGGACCCTCTCCCAGCCCTGGTCACCTGGACATTCTCTGTGCCGACAGGGCTCTCTTGGTCTTCTGCCCTCTGCTGTCTGAAAGGCAGAGCCACATGCTCTGAGGCTGGTCCAGAGCCTCCAGGCTGGCTTTGGGGTGGATTTAACATCTCTCTGCAAAGGATGCACTATGTCCCTCACCACAGACCTGCTCCTCTCTGTGAGGGAATCTGCTGCTCTGTTCTTTTGATTTTCTGCCTCCCTTAAGGCATCTCAACAGGGGAGAAGCAGGCCTGAGAGTCCCACAGTCAGAGAGTGGGTGGGAGGTGTCCAGCCTAAAGTGGGCTATGGCCCACCTTACCACGGGTTCCTGCCTCCAAACAATGCAAGCCCACAAAACACATTTTAAAAAGTACTCCAGGAAGATGTGTCCCAGTGGCCCAGCCGCTCCGCAGCCCCTCACCTCCACATCACCTCCTCATCTCCTCCTCCAACCTCCTTCCAGCCTCCTGCCCCCTTCTCCTCTGGCCCTGGCCCATTCTTAACTGCTCACCCCTTTCTAATCCCCTCTCCGAGGCCCTGGGCACCTTCCTCTGAGCCCCTATCAAGGCAGGACTGGCTTTTGAGGATCTTCAAGGCTGGGCTTCCACTTGACAGGGAGCCTTGGCCCAGGTGGGTTTCAAAGCTGACCAGGGCCAAAGGCATGGCATTGTCTCCTCCTTTTCCTCCTCCCCGACTTCTCTTTTCACTGCCATGTCCACCCCAAATTCCTTCCCTCTTTTGCTGCCATCTCTCTGTTTCCAGAAGCTTCCCCACGTTGTCCATCCTCCCCCAACACATTTTGTGTGTGTGTCTAGTACATGTGTCTGGTGGAATGTGCTTCCTGTGTGTGTGGCTGTGTTGTGCCTGTATGTGTGATGTGCCGGTCAGCTGGTGGCGTGTATGTGTGTGTGCATATGTGTGCACATGGAAGTGCACCATTACACAGGGGTGCTCCCCTACATTTTGAGGGGCCTCCAACTCAAGGCTGTGGGAGTCTGGAGGGCTAGTCCTTTGGCTTCATTCTTCCCCTCCTTCAAGTCCCTGGACCCATCCCTTCCCCAGGCCAAGCTTTCCCCGTGGAGGGAGGGAGGTCTCCCCTGCACACCTGCCCGGCCCCACCCACAGGACGCTCTTTCCTCAGATGAGCTTAGCTGCAGGCCAAGAAGACACCCCATTTCCTGATCTGAGGAACTGAAGCCTCCCTAAGACTAGCCAGGGTGTCTGCTGCTGGCTTAGAGGTCTGGACAGGCATGAGTGAAGTGAAACCACCCATGGGGACTGAGCGGGCAAAGCAGGGCTGACAGGGTTCTCAGGGGCCAGGTGGGGCAGGTGGGGCTGGGGAGCTAAAAAAGGGAATGGCATCCCTAAAAAATAGAGAACAGGGCACCGCAGCCGGGTAAGCTCACTGGGCTGGGAGTGTTCGTGCAAAAACTCTGAGCAGGAGGTCAGCACTGGAGGCTTTACTAGTTTTATCTAGTCATTTCTCTGGGGAAGGGGGCAGCTTAAAATGGATTTTCAGCAATAATGGATTCCCTTTCTTAGTTTCTGGCGCTGAGCTGTAATGCAAAAAAGAGAGTGTCACTGGGGCTGCAGTGGGAGGGTCAGGGGAGAGGGGTGAGTCCAGAGGCCCCCCAGAGGAGGGTACTGGTGTATGAAGGCCTCTTCCTGCTGCCTGCTGTGGGCAGCTGACCTGTTGGGTCCCTTCGTCACCAGAAAGCAAGGGGTGCTGGAGAACCCTCATTCTCATCCTCTGCTAGATGGAAGTGTCCTGAGCCCAGGGCTAGGGCCGCCACGTTCTCAGTAAGGCAGGCACTAGCCTGAGCAGTTCCAGTGATGGTAAGGCCACCTGTCCTCCGGGTGAGAGGCTCCCTCATGCTGGAATGGCCCTTCCCATTTCGAACCCAGGTCCCTCCCCGAGCCCTGGCACGCTCACCCTCCACGGTCCTCATGCTGCCCCCAGCTCTGGCCTCAGCACTGTGCCTCAGTCCCCTGAACCTTGTTTCCAGCAGCCTTTATGAGGTCACTGAGGTTGAGACACCATGGCCTGGCCCATCTCCTACCTAATCCCTCATTCCACTGTTCCCCGCTCCCACCCAGCTGTATGACGAGGGGGTCCACATCCTAGCACAGCCGCCTTTTGGGGGCCGCTGTGGGCCAGTCTCACTGTTTCACATCTCCTTGTGGCAGAGGGGACATGGTTGGTGACTGGAGAAGCTTCACTTCCCTTTCAATGGTGGTCCTCTTGATCCCCGGCTTGCTGAAGTCAAGGTAAGTGCAGGGGAAGTTCTTGTCTTCCTGCTTCCAAGCTTTCTGCTGCTCCCCAGCTTCAAGAGGTTCCTCTAATGACTCTTTAGTGAGCTTTTCCTGCTCAGGCTGGTCCAGCCTTCTGGGATGGAGCTCCAAACTGGGCAGGTCCATCTTGCTGGAGGAGGCCACGGCCAGGCAAGATGTGAAGTTGATCAGGTCTGCCAGACCAGTGGCTGGTGGGAGATGGGAGGAGGACAGGTCAGGGCTGGGCGGCCGCTGGGAGTCTGTGGTGGGAGGAGCTGGCTGGGCGCTGGGGTTCTGGAGCTGCTTCTTGGAGCACAGGGAGTCCATGGGGACTGATTGCTGGTCCAGGTGGCTGTTCTTATCTGTGTTCTTCTTGTCAGGCTGCATGCCGATTGCCCGTTCCAGGCTGTGTTCTGAGGCCTGGATGAGCTTGTCGGCCCAGAAGAGGTCCTTGGAGGTCTGCACGCAGATGGAACGATATTTGGTGGACAATTGGTCCTCCTCTGTGGGACTCAGGTAGCCGGAGTTTGATCTCATACTCCACTGGCTGATGTCCTTTTGTGTTAGCCCCTCTGTGTGGGGCAGGAGGGGCTCTATCACATACCCCTGTTGCCAAGAGTCTTCATTACAGGGAGTCATCTTCAATTTGGGCCCCATGTCCAGCTCAGCCTCAGGCTGGGGCAAATCCTCAGGTTCTGGCTCCACATCCATCTCCAGTTCTGGGTCTAGGTTCAGGTCCGATTTGTCTGGGGGCTCCAGCTCTAGCAACTCGTTCTCCAGCTGGAAAGTGTCAACTGAAAGCTGCGGAGGCCTCTGCCCCTGAGGTCCTCCCTGGTGCCATTCCCTGTCCCGTCCCCTCTCCCTCCCTCCCTGCCCTACTTTTCTACTGCTCACTTCCTCCCTACACTTGCCTCTGCAGAAGCCTGCCTGGGGCAGGGAGGCTGCAGCAGGTGGTAAGGGTGGTCATGCATGAATGTGCTAACCCTGGCCTGGACTAGGGGCCTGTCAAGGATTTTGTGAAGATGAGCTTCAAAGAACCCTGCCCCTTGCCTACCAGCTCCCCATACCTCCATCTCATCTTCCTCTGGTGCCGGCTGGAACCAGTGTTGGTTTATGTCACCGCTAAGACAGAAGGAGACAGAGTGGGTGACAGGGCTCCAAGGCTTGGGGGGCATGGCTTCAGGGGGAAGGGGATTCTGGGGCCCTCAAGGCCCCCTGCCTTGGACAGGGGCTGGCAAATGCCCCCGGCTCAGCCACTCCCCTGGCTGTCCCCACTCTCACCAAGCATTCTGGAGTAGTATTCTTGAATCTTAGCAAGTTTAGGAAGTGCCTGGAGAGCTTACCAAGTTGCTCCCTACTCCCAAAGAAGGATCCTGTTAGTTGGCACAAGGCCCAATCATCTTCATTTTCATCAAGCATTCCAGTGAGCCAGTATAGCTCCCTTGGAGAATTGTTACCCAGAAAGCTGCTCCCCACAGAGGGAGAAGCCCGGAGCAATGCCCTCCGCCTGCCCTGCCCAGTTCCAGCCTGGCAGTTGGAGCCGCAGAGGGGTGTGTGTGTCTGTGTGGATGATTTCCTCAGTTCCGGTCGGCTGTTTGCGGCCGTCTCGGCCCCTGCCCTCAGTGCTCAGTCACTGTGACCTTCTTTCCTTCCTCGGGCACCTGCCCACCTCCACCTTGGACAGCTCTGTCCTCAGAGCAAGGCAGCTCTAAGGGGTCAGGTTCCATCCATGTGCACCCCCGCCCCAGTCCTCCTCCAACATCAGGGTCTGTAGGCAGAAGCAGAAGAGGGTGGTAGGACCCTCCTTTCTCTTCCCCCCTCCACCCACTATGGCCTTTTGGTGTGGATACTGCCCTTCGGGAGATTTTGGAAACAGGCAAGATGTAGGGAGATACTGGATGGGGAGGGGAGGTACACGAAAGCTTGGCAATGGTGGAAGGAGTAAGGGTTGGTGGCCCTGGGGGATAGGGGAGAGGTCCTTTGATGATGGGAAGCAGGTCTTACTGTGTCTCCATGATGCCCACCGATTCCTTGCCACAGCAGGGACAGCCATTGGCACCTGGCAAGGAGAAGGAGGTGAGGGCCAGGTTGCTGAGGGGTGGGGGACATCCCTGAGGGGTTCTGGAGCCAAGCCAGTGGTCCTGCTCCAGCCACCTTCTCCCTCCTGCCCTGTCCCTCACCTCAGCCTGCTGGCCACCCTTCTCCCACCCTTCCCCTTGTCCTTGCTCTCGCTGGCCATTGTCACCAGCCTTGTACTGCACATCTGCTGCCTTCCACCTGCCATGACTGCCTTTCCTCGGCTCTCTCTGATCCACCCCATCCCGCATAAGGATTGGTGCCAAGAGTATTCACTTCCATTTATTGAATGCTACTCGCCCAGGCCCTGGGCAGAGCACTTTCTGTGCTCTCTCTCACTGATTCAACACAACAAATGAGAGGAGCTTCATTTGTCCGAGGTCCCTCAGCTGATCACTGCTGAAGTCAGGACTTGAATGCAAGTTTGACTCTTCACTGCCCTGCATGCTGTCCCACCCAGGAGTCTGTAACTGTGGGAACCCTATCATGCTTCGGTTCGACCATCTTCATTTCCCTCCATGCTTGCCTCTGGCCCCTTTCTCCAGTCTCTCTGGCCAGGCCCCATATCTGCCTCTCATCCAAATCCTGGCATCTCCTACCCTGAAGACCATCCTCTGTTCCCCAGGCATCTCACCCCATCACACCGTGGGTGTCCATCCCCCCGGCCAGGCCAAGGTTCTCACCCCAGGTGTTTAGGTGATGCTGACACCTATCTCGTAATTTATGAGCTCCAATCCCCGCTGCAGGGGAGACTGAGTGATCCCTTAGGAGAGATCCCCCCACTTTGGTCCCTTCTCTGGTGACTTGTATCTTTTACTGCAAAAGTTTCTTTTTCATTCTCTGGAGGCAGGGCCACCATGCTATCCCATTCTCTGCTACCCAGGGTACAGATAGGGGTTGATGCTAGGCCATCAAGGCAATGGGCAAGCTGGATCCCCATGAGCCTGGAGTGTGGCAGGAAATGAGAACCTTGGCTCTGGCTGAGAACTGCTCCTGGGATTACATGGGAAGGACGAGAATGCACCTCTTCCTAGAGATATAGAGGCTGGGGAGGGTCCTTGCATGGCTGGTCCTGGGACTGGAATGTGGGCACATCCATGTTCTGCCTGGGCCTGGGGATCTTGGATCAGCTGGGGGGCCGGGCTAGGAGTCCCCCTCCACGGGCAGGCTCCCAACAGTCAGCTCAGTGCTCTCTTCAGAGCCTTCCATCTCAACAGCCATGCTCCCTTGGCTTCCTCCCCGTCTCTCAGATCCACTGGCCCCAAGTGTTGCTATTCCCCAGGCTTCTGATCGCAGAGCCTTCCTTTGCTTGCTTTGCAGTTTCCCTGGGCAATTTAATCAACACCCATGGCCTTAATCCTTCCATGAACAGCCACTGGCTGTGGATAGGAAGAGAAAGCGCTGTGGTGTGAACCTCATTTGTCCGCAGTTTGCTGCTATCTTGGCCCTTGTCCTCAGCAGCACTGGGGTGTTGAAAGCAAAAGTCTGAGGTTGACTCAACTTGGGAACTTTGTGCCTAACTTTGGAGAGTTCTATAGGAGTCAAGTGACATTCTGTAGGCATGAAATAATTTTGATTTTCAGTTGCTGGTTGCTAGTATACAGAATTGTGTACCCTGAAATCACCCTAAAATCCTATTATTTCTAGTTTCTTTTCTCTTTTCTTCCTTCCTTCCTTTTTTTCTTTTCTTTATTCTTTCTTTTTCTTTTTCCTTCCTTTCTCCCCTCCCTTCCTCCCTTCCTTTCTTCCTTCTTTCTTTTCCATAGGTTTTTCTACATAAACAATAATGTGTCCTTCAAGACAGTTTTACTTCCCTTTTCTAATCTGTATGTCTTTTATTTCCTTTTCTTGTTTTATGGCACGGAGAACAATCACCAGCAGCAGGATGAACAGAACTGGGAGTGGACATCCTTGCCATGCTCCTGAGCTCAGGGGGCAAACACTCAGTATTCCACCATAAGCCTGACGCTGCCTGTAGTTTTTCTCATTGATGTTCTTTTTTAAGTTGAGGAATTTCCCTTCTATACCTGGTTTACTTAGTTTTTAATTAGGAAGAGTTGTTGGATTTTCTCTGATACCTTTTCTGCATTTATTGTCATCATCATATGGTTTTTCTTTCCGATTTTAATATCTTATATATGCTATATAGAACATGTTAACATATGAATAATGTTATATATTATTTTTTAAAATAATTCTTTTACATTGAAACTTTTTTTTAAATGTTAAAATCAGCCTTACATTCCTAGGATAAATCTCATTTGGTAATTTTATACATTGTTGAATTTAATTTGCTAACTTTTTAGAAAATTTTTGTATATATGTTCATGAGCTATATTGGTGTATAATTTTCTTATACTGTATTTGTCAGGTTTGGATATTAGTGTAATGCTGGCCCCATAGAATGAGTTGAGAGATAGTCCCTCTTTAAATTTCTGGAAGAGTTTGTATAGAATTGGTATTATTTCTTCCTTACTTTTGGCAGAATTTACAAAATGAAGCTTGGGAATCTGGGCCTGGAGTTTCCTTGTGGGAAGATTGTTAATTGAAAATCTAACTTAAAAAAAAATAGATATAGGGTTGTTTAGCCTATTTTTTCTTTTTTGTGGTAAAATATATATAGCATAAAATTTCCCTTTTAAGATGTTTTTAAGTATACAGTTAAGTATGTAGTTCAGTGGCATTAAGGACATTCACATTGTCGTGCAACCATCACCACCATCTAACTCCAGAATACCTATTTTTTCTTGAGTGAACTTTGGGAGTTTGTATATTTTAAGGAATTTGTCCTTTTCATCTAAGTTGTCAAATGTATTGGCCTAAGTTGTTCACAGTATCTCCTTATTATCCTTTTTATATCTGTAGAATCTGTAGTGCTGCCACCTTTTTATTCCTCATATTGGTAATTTCTTTTTTTGTTGTTCCAGTTGGCTCAAGATTTATCAATTTTGTGGATCTTCTTGGACCAGCCAGAGATATGTCTGATTCCTGCCTGATCACCCTAAAGTGACATCAGCCAGGCAGTCTTGCAAAGCCACAGGTTTCCAATCAGGTTTTTATGATTTCACTGCTAACTGTTAAACGTGGGCAACTAAGCATCACCAGATATTTGAGGAAACTGCCAACATGCAACTGACAGACCCAGAGAAAAGATGACTCCAGGGTACCAGAGGTGATTTGGGAAACAGAAGGTACCTTAAAGAAAAATTTACTATCTTCAGAGATTTGGAGATGAAGATATTCAATAACATATACTGCATCCAACAAAACAAGATCGGGATGCTACTAAAAAAGAATTAGGAAAAGAAAGCGCTTTTGGGTAAACAGAATTGGTAAATAAAACACTGAGGCTCTTCCCAGAAAGTGGAACCAAAATATATCAAGACAAGTGAGAGAAAAAGATCAATAGGGAGTCCAGTTCTGAGTTATAGGAAGGAGATCCAGAAAGAATAGAGAACATGGAGACGAAGAAAAGAGAAATAAAAATTTACTTGAGCTGAAGGATGAAGTAAAATAAAGAAAACCTGATAGAATAGTTGACTAGATGTAGAGGTTGATGAAAACTAAGACTATGATAAAACCAAAGTACCATGGAAAAAGCAACTAGAAATTCCAGGAAAAAGAAAAGGCTGTTTGAGGAAGAAAAGGTAACTGTGGTATCTGTCCTGTCTGCAGTGAACAGTAGTTATGTAGTCACAATAATGTAAATCCTGTTTACCAACCTTTAGAACCAACATATAGACAAAATTTGGAAAACATAATTTTAGCTATGGGACAATGTAAATGTTACCAACCTTGATATTAAAAAAAAAAATATATATATATATATATATATAAGTTAGAGTCTTTGGGAGGTGGGAGGCAGGGAGGAAAGGTAGGGGCACTGAAAACTTCATCTTACTATGGGGGTGTCAAAAGATACTGTCCGAAGTTGATGAAAAATAAAGATAAGTATATTCAACTTAGAAAGGTATCAGCAGATTTCAAAACGATGTTGGGAGGAGGGGGAGGGTGGTAGAGTAGGGAGGTGGTAATGTCTAGAACTGATAAATCAAGAGCCCGTGAGCTTGTAGAGAGACAAGAAGGTAACCAGGCATAAAAAGAGTTCAAGTGAAACTGGTGGTGGCATTGAGGAGTGAGAATGGGGGTGTGGTAGAGGAGATTCTTGCTTTTCATCACTGAATAAGCTCTTCAGTACTATTTAACCATACACATATATTTTTTTGATAAAATTAAAATAAAATGGTGAGCCCTAGCTACAGGCCAGGCAGTGTGTTAGGGGCTGCGGGCACAGTGATGGACATGCCCGGTCTCTGCCCTCTGGGAGTTTTCAAGCCTGTAGCCATGACCTCAGAAAACCCTCCGGTCTCTGATTTCTCCTACTTCTTCTGAACTCTGGATGCAAACTCCAGTCACGGGTGGGATCTCTCCCTTGTCGGAGCCTGAGATGTCTCCTCTCTCTTGAATGTCCCTTGTTTCTTCTTGTGTGATGCTCAGGGCTGACCTCTTCCTGGAGACCTTCTGGACTCCACCCAGTGGCACTGGGCTTGGGACTCCTCCCCTAGTCACCCCTGGGTTGCTCACTTTGAATCTCTGATCTCCTGTACAGAGTCTAGCACAAGGTGGATACTCAGCAAAAATCTGCACAAAGACATTAACTCGTTCTTCTTCTCACCTCACCAAACCCTGTGGTTTAGCCTTCATTTCTTAACTCAAGTTCATACCCTGTGTGTCCACACCCATGTGGATGTCTGACCCTTCTCCTTTCTAATCTCTCATCTCTTGATAACCCTTTCTCCCCTCTCCCTGGTTCATCTCATCCTATCACCCAGATTTGAAACCCGGATCATTTGTGACCCCTCCTGACCCCCCAGCTCCTGATCTTCAAAGTGCTGAGGCTGACCTTGTGTTCATGCCTTTCTCCAGTCTCACCGCATCGTCTCATCTCCCAACACCAAAGTCAGCATAGTCCTAGGGCTTATCCCACACGGATGCTCAGGGTTCAGTGCTTCGCACATGGTCAGTCCTCCAGTCATTCTGCACAAACTGCCGCCACTCTCCTTACACAGAGGAGGAAACTTGCACAAGGTCACACAGCTATTAAGACCAGTGCCATGACCTGAATGCAGGTCTGATGGGCTCCAAACCCCATGACGCTTATCACTGTGCTGTCTGAAATCTCTTTAGGCTTCTAGAAGGACCTGTACAACCATATTCCTCCCCTCCTCTGTCCCCCAACCTGGTCTTCTCAAAGACCACCTGCCTCTGGTTGCATCCGGACTGTAGGGTGGCCTCAAACATCCTGCATCATTTGACTTCTGCCTTCTTTTTTCGCTTTCTGGTATCCAGCTCCCTGCCTTGCCCCAAGCTCAGGCCACCCAGTGCCTTTGTACATGCTATTTCTGATACACAAAAGGCAAAATCCTACTCACATCTCCAGTGTCATCTTCTCTGTGACGTATCTAGCTGTCCAAGCTACATTTTTAAAGTTAATTCATCAGACTCAGGACCTACCACAAGAATAAGCCCTGAAGGGGTGCAATAAATGTCAGAGGAGTGATTTAAGGTGTCTGCATACATTTGTTTGTGACAAAATTTTGGTAAGGGGAAAAGCTGCTCTGTGGTTGTTGGTTCTCGGCATGTGTTAATGCTGGCCCATCTCCTCCTGGGAGAGAAGGTCCCAAGAAGAAAGCCCCCCATTTCAATGGTACGCTGAGCCCCCATTATCAGAAACCTGGGGGATGCAAGATCCCGAGGGGCAAATCTTTGCTTACTGAGAAGAGCACAAACACAAAGGCGCTCAGTAAATGTTGAAGCAGGCTGCTTCTCCCTGCAAAAGCTCCAAGCGTCAACCAGGGACACCTGGATGTGAATTTGGGGTTATCTGCAGTTTAGGATAGTTAATAGGTCGTTTTGCCCGTTGCACCCGGCAGAGGCTGGGTGTGCTAGCTTGGGTGGCACCCGCCCCTCACCCGCGCCAGATGGCGAGGGGTCTGGCTGGGTTTGACCTTCCTTTCTGGCGCCCGGGGCTTCGGGAGCTGGGACAGGGGCCCCAGACCTATCATCGCCCCCGCGCTCCTCCCCCTCACTTTCACTTTTCCCCGCCCGCCCGCCGCCCAGCCCCCCCCGCCCCCCATCTCCCGCCCGGCCCGCCGGCTCCCACCTGTCACCCCCATGCAGACCGGGGCTCTGCCCGGAGGCGGGGAACGGGCTGGTGGCTGCCGCCCCTCCGCCTCCAGTGCGCTCTTTGGGTGGGGGCTGTGCGGGACGGTGGCAATGCTGGGGCCGCTGGCGCCTGATGTCGCCATCTCTGTGGCGTCCGCGCCGTGACCTCCGCGGGCAGGGAACTGCACTCAGGATTCCTAGCGCGCGGGTGAGCGCGGCCCTCGGGGGCGTCGTCCGGAGAAGGCCGCCCCACCCTGCCCGGCAGCAGGAGGGCGGCGACCGGTAAGCCTGGAGTGGGCTGGACAGTTCCCTGTCACTGCCCCTTCCGTGTGCCCTGGACCCGTCCAAGACCCGGCTGAACCTGCAGCCTTTACCCCACGGTGTAGATGTGTGACAGTGTCACACTCGCTTGGGCACAGCTTCAGATGTGGAACCAGATGAGACAAGGCACCTGTGTGCTTCAGACAGGCCCATCCCGTGACCAAGGAACCCACTGTGGAGGGATGTTACCTCTGCTCAGTGCACTCGGAGTGGCTGGAAGGGCGGGCAGTCCAGGCCACAGGCACAGGAATGGGTCCTGGCTCTGGGTATTGTGGCATGCCCACACCTATCCAGGCCTCGCAGTGCCTGGCCAGGGAATTCCCTGCTGCAACCAGGTGGGGCATCTCGCCTAACTGGCCTGAAAGCGTAGGCCAGAGATGGGACTGGAAATTCCCTCTGGGAGGAGTGCTGGGAAAAGCAGTCCCACTCAAGGGTTGAAAACAGTCCTTGCCCCAAACAGGGGCACACTTGACAAGACCCCATCAAGGAGGCAAAGGGAGGCAGCTCTTAGGATCTGAGGTTCAGCAAGCAGGTGGGCAAGAGTGCAGACAGCCACGGCCTAACCACATTAGTCATCACCCCAAACTTTATTGCTTACAGAGTTCTCTATTACCCGGACTCTGCAGTACCAAGGCTGCGGTTCTTCACAGGCTGGGGTTGGGGGGGTCTCTCCCTGGGGAGCAGTATGGCTCAATGTGGGCAGCTGGACAGAGGCGACCTTGGCAAGACATGGGATGAGCGTCTCCCAAGGAGGAATCTCGGGGGACACCTCCTCAGCCCAGGAGCTGATGCTAGCAGGCCCCTCACCCCACAATGATTCACAGCTGATTAATGCTACATGAGTCCTGACTCAGCTCCCCTGTGAAGAAGAAACTGGGCTGGGGTAATGGGTGGGTTGGGGGGCTCCTCGTAAAGAAATCTGGAGGTTTGAGGGGTTACACATGTGGAGACAGGTCAAGACTTGAGTCCCTTCACCCCATCTCCTGCTTGTGCTCATGAAGAGCCACTGACCGGCCCTCCTGGAGGGCGGCCATGAAAGTGCTTTGAGGTTGTCAGAGTGCAAAATGCAGCTGGCATGCCCCTGAGGGGACGGGCAGGGCAGGGTCAGCAAGTGTGGTACCCGAGCTGTGTTTCAGGAAGCTGGTGTGCTCAATGTTGTTGAAAGCTGTGGCCCAGCTAATAGTAGTGCCTACATCGGCTGCTTTCTTTCACATTATCATGCCCGGCCTCAGATGTGCCCCTCAGGTAGGTCTCATGTCACCCTGCACTTTTAACAGATAAGGACACCAAGTGCTAGCTAGTCAGGGCAGCGATGGGCCTGCGGCTGGGGCTTGGGCCCGCTGCTCTGGGGAAGATAGGTGTGGCCAGCAGCAAAGGGGCGCGTGGCTGGGGCTTGAGAACCATTTCACTTCAACACCTTCTTTGGGCCTTGACGGAAGCTGAGGTCAGCTCAGGACCTTTGTTGCAACACCCTGAAAAGTGTGGTGTGTCCTCCCAGGGAGACTTCCCAGTCAAGGCATCCCTCTCCCTGACTGTCAGAAGAGTTTCTAGATGAAAGAGGGGGTTTGATGGCCAGGCAAGGGGGTCAGAGGACCCCCCCCATTAACCCAAGGGCAGGCATGCCTGCTGCCTTGATCATGTGAGGGACTAGGTGGGGGTCCCTGGGCACTCAGCCCCCTCACACCTGCATGGAGGCCACCCAAGGGGCTTGCCCTCCCCCCGGACTGCTAGCAAGTGGACACTGATCCAAACTGCTCAGGCCAGCTTGTTTAAGCCAGGGCAGAGAAGACCCTCTGTGCTCCCACGGGAAGAGGCCTCCTGCCTTCCTCCTCCTCCTGTGGGTGCTCTCTGGGCGGGGTCAGGCAGAACACAGCTGGGAAATCGTGGGAGGCATCTGGCTAGCCCCCATTGGCTGCTGCCAGCCCCTGGTCCCAGCGCTGAGCCAGGGTGTGGCGGATCTCTGGGAGCAGGCGGGGCCCATGTTTCAGGGCAGCACTGAGCACCAGAGGAAGGCTGCTTCCGGCAGAGCGGAGCCGTGGTGGAAGGCTTGGTTAGGGCCTGTTCTCCAGCTGGCCATGCTTGACCCTCCAGCTCCAGGCAAAGCTGCCATCGGGGGCCAGGGTGCACTGCAGGTCGATGCCTGAGTCTGGTACCTCCATGTCGTAGCGCACGGGCTGCCCATCTTTGGTCACTAAGCTGAAGGCTGCGGCTGGGATCTGGCGGCAGAGCAAACCAGTGGGCCTGAGACAGTGGCGTGGGGCTCAGAAGCTACTCAGAAGTGTAAAGCTGGCAGTCTCCTCCCCTGCTGAGACATCTCGCTCCAGCCAAGCAGGCATCCCTGAGGGTGTTACCTGCCTTCCATTCTGAAGGCCTTGAAGATCTCACCTGGCCCAAATGCAGGTCCTGAGGGCCACTCAACAAACACTTCCAGTCTTGCCCTGAGACCCTGGGGGACCTCCAAGGCCAGCTACTGCCTATGGAGCCACTTCTACTTAGTCAAAAGCCTTCCTCGTGGAGGGCTAGGCCAGGGACACTGGCTTCTGGGACCCTGCCTCTAGTTGTGCATCTGCCCCCTTACCTGGCTGCTGATGCCAGTTGCGATGTCTCCCACCTTGACCCGGTGGAACTCTCGGATGTGCAGGTGTTCACCATTGAGAGACTGTATTTGAACTTTCACACCTAGAAGGCAGGCAAGGTGAATGTTAGGAGAGCGGCTGCTGGCTCCCTAAGGAGCCCTGTGTAGAGCAAAGCAGGTTGGTCGTGAGGAAGCTGCAGAGATGACATTTAGGCTGGATTGGCCCTGATGTTACACGCCTGTTAGCTCTTCCTAGCCATTTTCTGTCAACATCGGGAATTTGGCCTGCACAAAGCTGAGAGCTAAGTAAGGTTGGCTTCTATGGGGAAGTAGTATTCCAACTTGTACATGAAGCAGCGAGGAACTGGAAACAAAGATACATTTAAGTTGTAAGTATCAAATGAGATTGTGGGCAACTTGGAGTGTAATGTTCCCTGAGTTGGAGTGGCTCCTGGCCAGGCCTTGAGGGTTTGATGCCATGAGTCACACTGGCCCTGGGATATGAGCTGATGAAACTCTGAGCTGATGAAACCCTTGTTATATCAAAATCACAACATAACCTAGGCAACCAACTTGAAAACAAAGCTTTATTTATGCTCTTTCTCATCTTCTGACTTCAAATCCCAGAGGAGGGTCCCAGCAAACCTGTCGCTGAGTTCTTGATTAAAATGCTCATGTGGTCCTGTTCTTCCTTTTCTATTCAGAAGACATGAATTGCTCAGTTTTCCTGACTCCAAGCCAGGAGAGACTGCCCTCTGGCCCAAGCTAGGGGCCTTCCGGGACTTCATCAGCAGCCCCCGAGAGGCAGTGGGAAAGGCTCTGGGTGAGCAGGGCCTTTGTCCTACACGTACTGGGTGTCTGGTGCCTTCCTCCTCTTCCCCACTGTGTGAGGGGAAGGGGGACATAAGCCTCTCAGACTCCCTAGTCCCAGGCCGATCAGGTGCTGTGGGAGCTGCTAAGCAGGCAAGTGTTGGACTGTACCATTGAAATAGCTTGGAGTATCAGTGGGCCGCCCCCGGGCCAGCACCATGTTCCAGCTGGAGCTGCGAGCCTCTGCCTGGCTGCTCCAGGAGTGCACACCGGAACTCAGGGTGTCCCGTGAGCTCTGAGAGGCCTTTGATGGGTTCTGAAACAACAAGGCGGGCACAGACTCAGGCCCCTGGGCTCAGAACTGCTCATGTTCTAGGCTGGAGCATGGCTCTCTGTTAGGGCTAAATGGGGGGCTGAGGCCATGAGGGGCCCCTGGGCTGGAGGAGGTGGGGAGTGTATCTATGGGGACCAAAGCCCAAGCCACCTTCCCCACTATCCCATAGCCACACATGCCCTAACCCCCAGGTGTGCTGAAGGTGGACTGTCTCATTCTGAGAAACCAGGACCACCTGCCCTGGTGAGGACCCCTCCCAGAAGCAAAGGTGACCCCCATCACCCTCCCTTTACCCACTACTTGCACACAGCCCATTCAGCAGCTGGACACAAAGCCACCTGCTCTGTGCCCTGGCTCCTGGTCCATGGCTGACTCACCTTCTCACTGTCTTCTGACAGGGAGAGGCTGTCGACACTGAGGCATGAGAGAATTTGCTCTTGCTCCTCCAGAGAAAATGGCTGGGACAGGCTGTTCAGAAACAATTCTGCAGAGAAAAGCCAAAGGTGGCTGTGAACGCCTGGGAAGGGGTTGGCTGTGCTGTCGGGGTTCTTCCTGCAAAGACTGCAGGAGCCGACCTCTGGGGAGGGGCTGAAGGAAAACTCACACTGGCTGGAAAAAGGACAAAGCACTGGACTTGGTGGGGACCCAGAGGCCACAGCCATGGCTGCCCATACCTATTTCCAGCTGCTGCAGTTCCTGCTCAGGGAAGGTTGCCTTCCGCTCTGGTGAGCTGGGGTTTTTTGGGGGCGCTGGGTCCAGGGAGGACAGAGGCAGTGGTTCCCATGTGCCAGGCTCCTCCTTGGCCCAGTTCAGGCTTGCAGACCTGTTCCACTCTGGGGGTTCTGGGGGTAGGGGAGGTTGGAGCTTAGGGGCCCCGCCTGTTGTGTCCTCAGCTGGCTGGGGCCCTGGCTCCCTGGGCTGGGTGCGCAGGGTCTGGCGAGAGCGGGCGTGGCTTGGCACACGGGCTGGCTGTGGGGGCGGCCGTCTGGGCTCTTTATACTCCCCTCTCCACGGGCTCCTCAGACCTCCCACTACAAAAGAGAGAGCACATGTGGTGAGGTGACAATGGGCCAGCACGCACTCCAGGCCAGGGAGGCAGCCCTTCCAGGGAGGGAGGACTCTTGCCTCACTAAGGACACTATTTAGGAGGGCAGTATGTGGTCTCTGGAGGAGGTCTCTTCCATAAGAGGCTTCCTGTAATGGGAATAGGGCAGTATTTCTGACTTTATTCTACTTTCCTTCTGGGTTAAATTGAAAATTTAAAAATTACAGAGTTGCTTCCAGAGAAGGACCTTGTGAATATTAATAGTAAAGAGAAGATTTAAAACAGCTCTGGGGTAACACCAGTTTAGAGTTCCCAGGCAAACAGGCCTCCCTGCCCCCCACTGCTCCCCCATAGCTACTACTTCCTGAGGTACCATTTCTCTGGAGCAGGGGGCAGTTCATCTGTGTCTGGGTGGCGGGCCATGCACGGTCTCTCTCCTGTTTCATTCCTTTTTCATTCCCAAAACCACTGCCTTTCCTGTGGCCACCCCATGTGATGCTGTTATGTTCCATGTGTCACTCCAGGTTTGAGGACCTTCTTGCAAAGTGCGTGCTGCTTTTATCAATCGTTAACTACAAGGAGGGCATTATGTTCCAGGCCTTGCCCCGTTGGTCCTCTCTGCCCAGCACTGTGGTTTTAAGATCCAGGCTGCTTGGTGAACATGGAGTTGCTTTCACTGCTGCGCGGTGCTCCATGGGGCATCCCTGCCTTCGGCCTCTCCTCTCTCCTGGGAGGGACACCCTGCTGCACCCAACTCCCCTCTCACAAACGGTGCTGCAGTGCACGTCCTCACGCGTATCCGCTTGTGGATCTGGCGACAGTCTCTTTGGTAGCGCTCCCAGGATGGAGTGCTGGGTCACAGGGCATCATGTCTGCCCAAGTGCTGCCAGGTGCCCCCCAGCGGGCCCGAAGGGCTGCTGCTCCACATCCCCACCAGCACTTGGTGTTACCAATTTTCTGATTTTTCCCAGTCAAACGGTGGCAAAGTGATACCTGGCTTTATTTCACGTTTGCTGATTACTAATGAGTCTGAGCCCCCTTTATATGCTGTAGCCCTTCCCCCATCTCTGGAACACTGCCTCTGCCTTGAGGGGTAGCACGAGGTACTTCTACTCACATGACCCTGGTCTTCCTACCAAGCCCGACTGTTAGGCTGGTGTCACCCCCAAGCTCTCGATGGGAAACCAAGGCTCTGAGAGGCGCCTCGCCCTTGACCGCTGCACCACCCAGCCGCCTCTTGCCCCTGCAGCCAGCACGGGGTTCTTACCGTGCTGCAGCGCCAGGCTGACCTTCCCCCCCAGCTCCACTGCAGATGCTCGGTGGACAGGCTCTTTCCTCAGCCCCTCCTGGATGGCCTGGGCTGTGAGAGGGGCACAGGAGGGTGGGATCTCCCTCACAGGCGGAGGCTCATTGGCAATCTGGGGGTCAAGAGGCAACATGTAAGGTGTGCCTCCCCCTCACTTCCCAGCGGCCACTTTCTGTTCTTGTCCTTCCCCCCCTGCCCCACCCCCCCTGCTGTGCTGGGGTCAGTCACAAGGACTGGAGGGGCCTGGGCTAGAGTGAGGGCTGGGGCTTTTCTAAGAAAATGGACAAAAAGGGCCAGTGGTGCAGGACAGAGCCAGGCAGCAAGGTGCCCATGACCTTAGGAAGCTTGCAGAGGTAGCCCAGGGGGTGGACGGAATAGAGCCCTGACCTGCCATAACTCAATTATGCCCTCATCTAGGATCTCCCCGTGACCCCGCAGATTCGGGTGGCAAGTATTTTAGTCAGAATCCCACCTTTAGGATGAGGCCTCCTCCTGCTCCCCTCTGCCACTGAACAGTGGCCCAAATGGGAGGCCACCTCGAGCCTGCAGCCCGGGTCCCGTAGACAGGCTGGCTTTCCCTCCTGGCCATCCCAGGTGCTGTCACTGACCTTGAGGCAGAGCGGCCCCTGAAAGTACTGGGTCCAAGGGTGGCAGCCGTTGAGCATGTGCAGCATCATGCAGCAGCTGCTCCAGACATCCACCTTGGCATCGCAGGGCTTGCCCATCACCACCTCTGGAGCCATGTGGGTCTCTGTGCCAGGGATGTAGTCCCCTGAGAAGAGAGACCGAAAGTCACCTGTGAACTCTGACGGCCAAGAGCCTCGGCAATGACCACTTCAGGCAATTCCTGAGACACCCTGACTGTGTCTCTGCAAAGTACTTTATAGAGAGATAAGGTTTCTAAATCAGACTTGCGGGGGAAGAGCTAAGCCGGGTTCTGCTGGGGACTGGTACAAAGAATATAGCAACCAAAATACAGGCTCAGCCCTTTGGACCAAACCCTTAAAGTGCTTATTAAAAATGGGAGGGGCCTGGACATTGAAAATTAGGTTGTAGGAGACTAATTAATGGTATAATGTTCCTGAAATTTTAGCAAGTGGGAAAAAAGGAAAAAGAAAACATATATGCATAATGACTAGAAGGACTGATAGCAGGTGTGAACAGTATTTTTTCCTGGTGATTTGTATTTTTTTAATCTTTGCTTAGCTGTCCTTTTGGCAAAAGATATTAGAAATTATTTCTGTAATAAGAAAAACACTTAAGTTATCTTAAAGTGGAGGGCAGGTGTCCATGTTCAGTTTACATCTTCAGAATTACCAACACAGTCCTTTAGCCACAAGGAATCACTTTTAAGTGGTTGTTTTTCCTTTGATCAAAATGAAGTAATTTTATGCTTAATGCTATCAATGAATAAAGCAGGACACAAAATTGTGTTATAATGGCCTTAACTATGCATAGAAAAAAAAGGACCTGGAAGGAATTATCTAAAATAATCATGATTATCTCTCTGGGCAAGAGGAATGGTGAGAATTCTTTTTTCCTCCCCTTCTACTTAACGCTGTAGTTGCCAACTATTTGAAAAAGGGCATGGATTAATCATCAGAAAAATAAGTTAAAAACACATTTCTCCAGTTACAGAGCCCAGGCCCCTTGGATAGCTTTCCTATCATGCTTCTAGAAACTGTGGTCTCAGAGGCACAGGAGGGCTGAGATCACAAGCCGGGAGCCTAGCTCCTCCAAAAGGGCTGGACACAAGGAGTGGAGCCATGGGGGCTCTGAGGCAGAAGACCTGGGACCGAGGGCAAGGTGCCCGACCTTTGACTCCCTTCTCTGTGTAATGGAACATCAGCAATGAGCCCCTGACGTGCGTTACTGCATTTAAGCCTACAAACAAAAGCCTTATAAGCCAGGATTGTTGTGGGCTGGAATATATTCGTAGACACAAAGTACTCACATCTCTGATTGCCATTATGGAAAGTGCAGAAGGCACATGGCTAATGTTTAGTAAAGGCTACTGGCTGTTATCATCGTGCGGGAGGCTCACCTGTGAGCAAAGACTTCCCCAGGCCATCAGGTTGAAGGCACACAGCATGGCCAAAGTCACAGAGAGCTGCACAGCTCCCATCGCTGGACAGGACCACATTGTCAGCTGCAAGGCCCCCCAGAGAAGAGGAGGAACAGGTGAGTCATTTTGGGCCCCAGCCCAATCTGGACCTCCAGTGAGGCAATTTTCTGGCTGACCCTACATGGCAGCTGCTGCTTCTGATTAGTTTTATTAGTCATGGAAGAAGGGAGGAGGGTATCAGTTAAGGGTAGGGGCAGGCAGCAGGCCGGATCTCCGAGGGAGAGGGGACAGAAGCAGAGTTTATTCCTGGGGAGACTGCCAGACAGAGGGCTGGGAGCACACATTCCCACTTCGAATGGGCACAGCACCGTCAGCCTGGCCCAGGCCCTGCCACTGGAGATGACCAGGCAGGCCCAGATCTGGGAGGAAATCAAGTGGGATGGAACAGGGAAGGAGCCCACAGGGGACCAGGGTGTGGGGGCCTGTGCCTCACCTTTGACATCTCCATGCAGAATCCTTCGGGTGTGGAGGTACTCCAGCCCTTCCAGAGCCTGGCCCAGGTAGTAAAGGGCCCGGTCTTCCGGCAGACAGCCTTTCTGCTTTATGAGCTGGCCCAGCGAGCCACCTAGGAGACCAATGGCCAGTCTTTACACGTGGCTTTTCCAGGCCTCCAAGCATGCCAAGGGCAAGGGCCTTCACAGGGCAGGCGGTGGAAAGCAGGCCTTTTCTGCTGATGTCACAGGGTCAAGAGGTTAAAAATTGATTGACTGGGGATCTAGGCAAGACTTGGGGAAATCCTTGGCTCAGAATTTTGAGGGAGAAAGAGTGGCTCCTGGCTTTTTACCTTCTAGTAGTTCCATGAAGATGTTGACCCAAGGACCTTCCTTCACAGCTCCATACAAAGGGACGATTCTGGGTGAGGTCAGTCCTGCGCATGCCATCAACTCCTCTGCCCGAAACACTTCTACTCGCACCTGGAAGAGCCCAGAGGTGGCTGCAAGTCAGGGTAAGGGCCTAAGGCTAGCTCCCTGGCATACCCTGCACAGAGACGGCGCATTCTCAGTGACGAGTCTGAAGCCAGGCAGGACTCTGGTGGGCCTACTGCGACCTGAGAGACTGAACTGGACCCTGGGGGTCACGGTCAACTAGTATTTGATTCAATTTCTACAGGGCTGATGTGTGCAAAAACAGTCATACAAAACTGCAGTCTCCTGGCATGCTACCCACCTCCAAATTTGCCAAAGAACTTTCTTCCCCAGCCCAAATGTCTGCCAGTGTCTGTCTAGGACATGAGACATTTTGTTTATCATCACCCATGTCTACTTGCCAGATACTGGCTTTGATTTCTCTGTAGCCAGAGCTAATGTGGCCAAGACTGGCTCTCTCAGTGTCTCTGGATCCTCAGAATTCTTTTCGGCACTTCTCTCAAGTCATCATTTATCTTCTTCCGCAAGGGCTAAAATGTCCATGTAGATGGGCAGTGTTCATTTATTCTGTTTGCAGCTGTTTCCCCAGGACCTGGGCATAGGGGAGGCTTCTGGGAAGGGGCTTGGCCAAGGCCCCCCCTGCAGTGGACTGGGGGCCTGGAACCACCCACCACTTTCTGCAGGGACTGGCAGGACATGGTGGGAAGCAATAGGCCTTGGATACAAACATCCTAGGCTGAGTCTGCCTTGGCTATTTTCAAAGGTAGATCACGTCCCATAAGTGGTGTTTCCACATGCAAATGGTGGCGATAGTGGCATCTGCTCCTGTGAGAGAGGATTTGGAGGGATAACGACCAGCACCAGGCCTGGCGACCAGTGGGTGCTCAAGAAATGCCAGCTCCCCACTTCCTCCCTCCAGCTCAAACAAGAACCGTCTATTAAACACTTGGACTTCCGACTAGAAACTTGTCCTCCTTTGGGGCTGCGGCTGGTTTTCCTGTTAGCCTGGAGAGGTACCACCAGTGAGCAGCAGGGGGCACAAAAGCAGCCTCTTAGAAATCATTTAGGACTGGGCTGTTTTGTTGGGAGACCTGCTAACTTGGCAAACAGCAGGCTCTGCCGATGTGGGGCTTTGGGGCTATTCGACTTTTGCCAATCAGTGGGAAATGTCTCTCTTCTGGTTACTTACAAAATATCTGGGTTGGTTAGTCAACTTACACGAACTCTGACTCTGTCAGTGTTTCCAGCTCTGAACCTGAGTCGGAATTTCCTCACCGACAGGGTTTGTGTTCGTGCACGTCTTTGACCCTACTGCTCCTGAACCGTGCGTTGAAATGAAGCGCCCTGGGACGCCACAGGAAATTTTACATTGGAAAGAAAGAGTGATGATCGATATTTGCGGGATGCTTTGTGAACTACAGGCTTAAGATAGTTGTTTCGATATCAGATCATGCTGCGGACTCTGATGGTATATTTTTATGTAGGTTTTGGAGGGTGACGTGACAGAAAGGTACTTCAGAGAAAATGTGGAGCAGGAAATGAAGGTGAATAGTATCCAATCTGATTTCAAAGTTTGAGAAGGTGGGCAGGCCAATGAGGCATACCTCCCATTAGTAATTATGGTTGAGAAGAGAAGAAAAAATTTTCAACTTGAGTGTATTGTTATTCAACTGATGACTAAGTTGTTAGGATAAAGACTTATTATTTGACCTGATTACATAATAAATGGAACAGTCAGGTACTTGTTGTGGCCTGGGTGCCATGAAAAATTACCGAGACATTAAGAGCTGTAAACCAGGAAAGTTTGGGAATCTCTGATTTAACTTTTAAGAAATTCTTAAATCCTCCAGAGTGTCCCAGCAATGTTAAAAACCCTCCCACTTACCCAGACAAAGGGGATTAGAGGGGACACTTCAAAACAAGGTGCTTTAGAAGTGTGTGCCAGCCCCAATGAGAGCAAGCTGGAAGGGCAGTCCCGAGGGAGCCAGGTGGGGAGAAAGCACCTGGGCCTTCTAGCCCACCTCTCCTCTCTGGACTTCAGTGTCCCCACCTGTAAAGTGAGGGGCTGAACTGTGCTGAAGACGTTAACAAGAGCTAATATTTAATGCCTACTTACATGCCAGGCACTATTCTAAGCACTTGATAAGCATTAGTTATTTATAACTTACAATACAGCCTATGAGGTGGGATTCTCATTATTTCTATTTTACAGACAAAGAAGCTGCCCAAGGTCACTGGATATAAAGTATCAGAGCTGGGATTTTGGTTGGGGAAGCCTGACTCCAGAGCTGCCGGCTACCCTGCCTCACCAAAGGCATTTCCAGGAGTATTAGCCTTTATATCCTAACGTTTTTACAGACACCCAGGAGTGAGCACACCCGGATGGAAGCGTGCTCAGCAATCACCTAATTGCCAAAGCCACAAGCCACGAGCCAGTTCCCTCTGCTTAACTGTATGCTTGACACTGGAGATCATTTTGCCTTCTGGGAAATGTCCCCTCTTGTTTTCTTTAGTATGCATATCCGCTTTATTTCATCAGTAAAAAAGGGGATAATTCTCTAAGTTCTTTTAAAGATTCCCAGGAACATAAAATACATGAAAGTGACTAGTGCAGTCTGGGGCACAGAGTAGCCCAATAAATATTAGAGGGTTTCTCCCCTTATTTCCTCATCACCATCGAGATAGTCCCCCCTGTCTTTGTTCTGCTTTCCTTCTCAACACTCGTCCAGGCTGACCTCGCCCGTGTCCCTGGCTGATGGCTGCTTCTACCACCTTCATACCATGTAAATATCCATTCCCTGTTATAACCAAGCCCCTTCGGTCAGGGGTGTGGATTCCGCACCTCTGTCTCCAGCCCCTGGCACAGAGCAAGTGCTTGGCAATGGCTGTCTCGATTTGGCCAAGGCCACACTATTCCAGATCACTGGCAGAGTCAAAAAAGGAGGTACCCGGAACTCCATGCTCCAGCCATATGTTCTCAAACAAAGGGTTTTTAACTCTTCGGACCAAAGATCCCTTTGAAAATCTGATAAATAATCAGACCTTTACCCATAAAAAATGTGTGTTCTTCCATATATGCCACACACATACACACATTACAATAAAGCTCCACGAGTTCATGGAGCCTATGAACTCATCCTCTAACTAGGCTAAGAACTTAGACATTGGCTGTTAAAAAGCACCAAAGAGATGTACATGTACCAATAAGGAAATCTGTCCATGATACACCATTACATGAAGAAACATGGTACAGAACAACCTCTAGAGTACAATCTCATTTTAATAAACTACATGTTTATATGTGCATAACAAGTCTAAAAAGGTTTATGTCAAAAGGTGGTGACCTCTGAGAATGAATTGGGGGAATAGGGAGACATTTGCTTCTTTTTTTTTGACATTTGCTTCTTGGGGTATCATTTGAATTCTTTTATAATGAGCCTGTATTTATTTGCAATTAAAAGATTAAACAAAACCTTAAAAGACAAAAACCAAAAAAACCTACATTAAACCCTAGTCTTGTGACCAGCCAGCATCTGACCTGGGGCCACTTGTCTAGAAGGAGGACCAAGGGGGTGCTGTTGTCACCCATGGGCTGGACCCTCCGTGGGGAGCATGGGAAGGTGCACAGACTTGCTCTGACCCTATGTGCAGCCTGACCTCTGACCTCTCTCCCACCCTCTCAGCGGGGAACTGTTACTCAGACTTTCCAGCTGATCATCCCGAAGGACACTGCTGCCTGCCCGACCCTCTCCACGCGAAAGAAGCCATCCCCACTAGATTGCGCTGGAGGAGGCAGAGTTCTAAGCGGCCAGCTCTGGTGGGCTCGAGCAGCTGCTCGGGCTCTCAGAGGTCCGTGTGCTTGGAGATTTTCTGACTGGCTTGGGAGGTGAGAAATGGAGTATTTGCCCTCTTCTACTATATTAGGGTTGTTTACCTTGTTGCCTGGGACTCTGAGAACCTCAGCAGGGGAACAGCTGAGAAGCCCAGTGACTAAGCTCCCCAGCACTGGGCATTGATCTCCAGGACACTTCACACTCTTGCCCTCCACCCCCTGCCTCTCAGGAGGGACAGCTGAGCCTTCTCCGGTGGCCTAGGGAGGGACCTGCAGCTGCGGAGGTCAGGCACGTGGCCTTGGCATCCCAGAGGAAGATGACGGCCCATGCTGGCAAGAACTCAGCACGTGTTTCAGCCAGTGGGGGTGACAGGGGCAGCTTGCTTATCTGACACAGTACACCCGAAGTCTGGGGTAATACCTACGGATAGTCCCCTCTCTCATCCCATTGCCCTGAGGCCCAAACTCTAGAACTCTTACCATCCTGGCCCACAGATAAGCCAGGGCAGCCAGGTTTCTCTGCATCATACCCTTAAAGCCACAGGCACCCATGAGTGGCGGGGGTGGTGGTGTCACTCTGCAGGGGGCCTGAGCATGCTGGGCCTGCCTGGTCTATCTGGTCCCTTTCCCTGGGGATCACTGTGCCCTTGACAAAGGTCATTTGAAAATAAGGTCCATCTCTGAGCTAGCTTGTTTCCTCTTGCTGAGGCCAAGGAAATGGCCCACTGAAATGTTCCTGATTTCTGCCTTCTGAGGTCCTGGGTGCCAGCTCTGGGACTGTCTGGGCCAAGGACAAGGCAGCTTCCAATCACAGTGGGCTGAGAGTTGGTGGTAGGAGAAAAGACATCTGCAGGGGCACAGGGTCGACACCCCTCAAGGTCTGTGATCTGCGGCTACTGGGCCTGGACAGTGTGATCTGACAGGAGGAGGCCTCAGTTCCAGGGTGGCTCTGGGCAAGGCACACTGCCCTCTCTGGTCTCCAGTTCTAACATTGGTGAGATGAGGCAGTGGGAGGGATGATTCACGCTTCTGCCTTGAACTAAAATCCTAGAACCATGAGTCTTCCTCCCACACTCCTTCCTGTAGAGTGGTTCAAAGCTGAATTCTAAGCCAGATAAACCTGGATCTCATTTCCTCATAATGGCCATTCCCCAGGACCTACATAGCTGGCCACCAGGAGGTGGAGCCCAACTTAGATCTGACTCCCCAAGTGCATGGCCTCCTCGGGGAGGCACCTATTCACTTTTGCTCTTGTTATTACTTTCTGGTCCAGGTGTGGGCAGCTGCATTAAGTGGTTTAGGGGTTTCAGCTCAGTGTGAAGTTCACAAAAACCCAACCACCTTCTGCATTTTGCCTGGCTCCCTAAAGGCCCGGGTGTCAGGAGTGGCTGGGCTGCAGGCACAGTCTCCCTCTCCCTCTCGCTTACACACATAGGGAGGGCAGCTCCCAGGCCGGGCTGTGTGACTACGACTGCTCCCTTCTGGTTCCAGCTGACCCAGCTGCCTAGCCATAACCAGACTCTGTTAAAAAGTCAGACCAATGGCCACCCTATCTTTTGACTAGGCCATGACTATCCTTGAAAGAAAGCAGAGGGAAAACCACAGGCCACCTGCCTGGCTTCCCTCTTCAGCACTGGAGCCCTGGCATGCCTTTTTGTTTCTGGTGTACCTTTTTGACAGCACACTGGAAGCCGGTCTGCTTGTCCTCCATCCTGTGCACCTCTCCAAAGGAGCCTCTGCCCAGGCAGGGCTGGTGCGCGGCCCAGTGGACCTCCTCTCGGTACTCATAATCCACTGGCTTGAGTTTCTGGGGTTGGCAGGAGAGAGAGGCCAGGTTCAGTGGCCAGAGTGGTGGAGGGACGAAGGGTTACAGTGAGGAAGACTTTCCAGCCGGTGGCCCTTACCAGGCTGCTGAGCCCCCATAGACAGCGCAGGTCTGAGGCAGGGCTCTGGAGGGACAGGACCAGAGTGGGTGACAGGAATAAGGAGAAGGCAAAGGAGAGCTTCATGGATGCCCCAGGCCAGCCAATCCCTATGATGGGAAAACCTTCTTCCCAGGCTAGGGGTTGTGGAATAGAGATGAAACAGCCAGTAACCTGGACAGTGAGTCATAAGGTAGGAGAGAGGGAAGGACAGTGAAGAGAGGCAGGGCACAGGGATAATGTCAAAGTTGGATGGCATAAAACCAGGAAATTTAAGTCTGGCAAATCACTTAGAGGTACAAAGTGCTCTAGTAAGAGAACTAGAAGAAAGGGGCCGGCAGGCAGGTAGTGAAGATGGGCAGAGTCCTTTTTTCATCTCGGGGGGTGAGAGGTAACATCTGCAGTTGATGTTTGCTTATTCCTATTTTGTCAGCCTACGTATTATTCGCGAAACACAGCCACACACGTATACACCATCAGCAACACCGAGGGAACCAACCAGAAGAACAAAGAAAAAGTTAAAACACTGAAAAGGGCGTCTAGGAGTAGAGTGGGGGGCCACAGCTTTTCATCGATGATAGTACTTCTCCATTATTTAATTTGTTGTCACATGCATCAGTGACTTTGATAAAGACAGAAAACCTCTCCCCAAAGTGTGGGAACCAGAAAGCAGATCTGGCAGCTTCCGAGTGGCGCGCCTCCTGCAGCAGGTCCCGCCCTGACGTCTAGCTGCTGCTCTAGTCCTGGAGTCGGGCGGTGGTGGTGTGTGTACCTGTGTTTGGGGGATCGCTTACCTCAGTAAGCAGGACTCCCTCGCTGTCCTCTGTTTCGGGGATGGGCCCCTGGGGCTTGGAGCCCCCTGCCGACCAGGTCGTGGCCAGGCTGGCCAGGCTATGGGCCTGGCCTGAGCTCACACTGCCTTGCAGAGCGTGCACCAAGTATTCCTCCACAGAAAACTTCTCACATGTGCCACAAGTTGGGCGGCTGGGCTCCAGGTGTGGGCCAGGCAAGGGCTTCTGACTGTCTACACAGGCCAGTTTGCCCAGGTGTGGGCCAGGGAGGGGCTTCTGACTGTCTATGCAGGCCAGTTTGCCCAGGAAGAAGGACTCTAAGGGGTGAGGTTTCCAGGGCTGGAGAGGGTGGAATGGGAAGGGATGGGGCAGTTTGCTGTAGGGGAAGGGGTGAGGGGGCTGGGGCAGGGGCCCTATGTCCTGGGGGTGGTGGAGTTTCCACACGTGGTTTAGACATTGCAAGGGGCTGATCAGTTTATGGAGTTCCGATCGAGGCAGTGCTGGCCGCAGGCTCTCCCCAAGTTTCTTAAAACAGAGTTGGCTAAGGCCTGGCTCCTTCAGAGGCTTGGTGAACTGGAGGGTGTTTCTAACATATGGGGCACTTAGTGGAGACTCATCTTCCTGTGGGGGAAAACGCAGGTTAGGACACAGGGCCAGGGAGAAGGCAGGGGCCCCAATCCGAAGGCCCCATGAGCCTGGGGCCTGGGGGGTGGTGACAGGTCTCACCTGCACGGGGACTGTGCAGCTCTCCTGCTCAGGTGTTCTGGGGAGGGGTTTGGCCAAGGTCACTCCTGCCTGAGCCAGGGACTTTGAGCTCTTCTTCTTGCGTTTTTTCTGGGCTTTGCTGCGACGCCTCCCCTTCCAACACACGCGGGCCATTTTGCCCTCGGTCGCATGCGCCACATTGTTGGGAATTTGATCAAGACTCTCGGACTGGCTGTCAAACGGGACAGATACGCATTTGGAGTGTGAGGAGGCAGGAAGACCTGACAGCAACTGCAGTTAGAATCATATCCACCCGAAGGTAAATCCCAGCTTAGTACTTGCGTGAATGTAGGAAAGTTCCTAAACCACAGGGAACCTCAGTTTTCTCATTTTAAAATCGGGGTGGTATTTTCTGCCACACAGGTGGAAATGAGGTTTAAGTGAGACAGCGTATCTCTGTGCCCGACTCCAAAGCAAGCTGCCAATAAGCAGCAGTTATTACTGTTGTGACAGGTGCACCCCTCTCCTCTGCTGGGGGGAGGAGCGTGTGGGGTAGACACAGGGTTCTCTTGCTGCTCTCCAAGGTGGCTGCCTCTGGCAAGGTCCCAGGAGGGGTATGCGACTCAGAGGGCCACACTCCATGGTGGGCAATCTCAGCTCTGACGGACAAGGGTTTGTTTCTGTGGCCTCTGGCAGGAGGAACAGTTGAGGTCAGTCACCTTCACCCCCCTGGTTCCTGGAGATGCCTGGCTGGTGTAGGAATGTGAGGAGTTGCACAGACAGACGCCTGGGCTAGTACCATGGAAGCCTGCCCTTCTCTGACAGCCTAGGGGCTCACCACCGTCACAGATCTAAGTTGGCTCTTACCCTTGCCAGGTATGAAGGCACTGGCAACAGAAGAGTTTCTAAAAAGGGCTGCTGCCAAACAGCTTTGGAGCAGACGGCAGCCTCAGCCACTCCCCATGGCCTCATCTTCTGCCCCGTCCCCTGACAAGGGAGGCAGACCCACCCAAGTCCTGGAGGGCTGCTAGAGGTTTCTCTTAGGCAGCTGAAAGAAGTAAGTCCATCAGAAACCCCCTACCCTGGGCCAAAAGGCATCTGGGACAGTGTAAAGAATCTGACCAAACACTGAGCGTTTCTTGGTTCAAGGGCAGCAGCCTTCCCCACGGTCTTACCCACAATCTTTTTATCACTAGCAGTTTCCAAATTTCAATGGTAAAAAGTCCACCTGGTGGTGGAGGAGGGAATTGTTTCCAGGTTCATCTTTCAGTTGCCAAAAATCATTTTGGGGGACAGGGTGCCTGGGAACACACTGAGCCTCCCTCCAGCTTTCTTTCTACAGGGTTCCTGAGCTTCAGGTCTGCGGCCCCACCTGTTTCTAAGCCTCCATCCCTCCTTGGTGTATCTCTCAGAAGAAAAGACACCAGCAGGTTTCTCCCACAGTTAGAGCCCCTCCGGGCCTGCACTCGGGTCACGCACCAGCGGGAAAGTGACTCCTGTTCCCAGCACCCTCCCTATTGATGGGAAACAAGGGGAGCAGCAAGGACTCTGAGGAGAATAAAAATAAAATGTCAAGTTGATGGGACCCAGAGGCAGTCATCCACACTCCGTGAAAAGCTTTTGAAAAGCTTATTTGGCCGAGAGAGCAGCTCAGCCAAGAAAGCCTGGGCGGGTTCCAAGAGCTGAACCACAGGTGCTGAAGGAGGGCGCCAGGGGTCACTTGGGAGCAGCCTGGGCAAGCAGCTGGGGGAGCGAGGACTCCGGTTTCAGCTCCCTGGGTCCCACTCAAACTTGCCTCCTTACCTGTACTGTTTGGACCCAGCGATGAAAATCCGTTCTGAAAAGGTGGGGCTGAACTCTTGGCTATTCTCACCTTGTAAGTAAAAGAAAAGGGTCACAAGCACAGTGGAGTGAATGAACAGGAGCTCGGCACTTAGGAGAGATACCCTCCTGGGCACTTCTCCTTCCCAGACCACCGGCAACTGCCAATGCCAGCAGCCCTCACTGTCTCAGCCCCTCGCCCCACCCTCCCAGCTGAAGGTCAGGAGCAGAAGGCCTGTCTCTAATATGGGACCATAGGGGTGCCCACTCACTTCACAGCTGAAGCTTAAGTGAGGTGACCCAACACAGTGCCTGGCAGAGGCCAATAGAAACTATTATATAGTTATATATGTATGTGTGTGTGTGTGTAGAACATTATGTCACTCATTCCATTTTAATTTTTATTCTTTCATCTTGCCTCAAAAACCAGCCAGAAGGAAGTGGAAAATGAGAGGAAGAATGTGTATAGGTGGAAAAATGCCACCACGCGCTGCTGGTCTTGCAGGCTCCACTCTAAGAATGCTCCTGGGTTGCAGGGTCGGTGTGGGGGAGAGGAGGGCTCCTGGGCCCCACCCTCCTGGGAGTGTCTTAGGCTCTGGTGGCAGCTACCATTCCGAGTCATTCTGATGTATCATGAGTGGAAGCACAAAGGCCCAGAGGGGGCCTCACCCTGCAGTGGCCTTTGGCCCCTTGACTGGCCCAGCAGGCCCAAAGCAGGTGTTCATTCTTTGGGGCGGGGCCACCTCGAGGTGGAAGATGGTGAAAGGCCTACAGGCCATAAAGGGGCTTTCCAGGAGACCTGGCCTTTCCTGTCTGGGGCCTCTCCGGGGATGCTTAGGCTGCTCAAGGTCACAGCGGAAGGCTAATGGTCTGCTTGACGATCTTGCCAAGAGCCCCAGGACCTGGGCAGCCCGTGCATTCCTGCCTCCCAGCTCTGGTTACGATGGGCAGAAGCCTCCATTTGCCACTTCTCCCTGCGTCCCACTCCTTAACACAACTATAGCTTCTGCATCACACTCATTCTTAGCTTAATCCCCAAGATGTGTCTTGTGGGAATCTCATAGCAGTCGCCCTGACGTTCCTCTTTCAGAGGGGTCCTGAGCCTCACCCTGTGCGCAGCCACCCTGGCACGAGGACTGCACCTGCCCGCAGACCCAGCCGCCCGCCCTCCCTGCCACCAGCCCCGACCTGGGCCCCTTACATTCAGCCTGGGCAATGATGGAGATGGCCGCCAGCCCTCCCTCGGAGCTGTCCTTGGCGGTGCCTTTGGTAATCACGTCGTTCAGGATCTCCCACTTCCCACAGAACACTGGGCTCTTCTCCACGGCCTCAAGCTTGTTGATGGAGCTTTCTTTCTTCCCCATGGCCTGTGTCTTCTCCTTGGCTTTGGCGAGCTCCTTCTGCTGCCCAACCGCCAAGCCAGGGGCGCCTGGGCAGGCCATTTCCATCACTGCCATCTCCCAGGCTCACGCTCACACTGAGAGACCAAACACAGAAAGGGTCATTCCCAGACCCCAAGCAGGGGGAAAAGAGTCTCTGTCTCTTTATGCCACATGTATTTCTCCTCCAAACATCTCAAATGGGAAAGGAGACAACCTCTCAACATCTATGTTCCATGTGGTGTGAGCCCCCCACAGTCCTGCTGGCGCACCACCAAAAACAGACTCCTCCGCTTTGCCCAGTAAAGAGGATTCCAGCCCACCTCCCAGTGAGACACAGCACAAACATCTGGGTTGGTTCTTTCTTGCCTTTATAAATAATGACTGAATCTTTTTCTGTTGTTTGTGGGGAACTTTGCTTCCCTAGAACAGGGTGGTGGATCCCATGCTCCAAAACCATCAGTCACTTCACTGACTTTGAACAAGGCTTGTCTTCTTAGAGAACATGTCTATACTGTCCACATGGCTTTTCTCCAAGTGGGGAAAATCAAGTTTTCGTTCCCTAGTAGGAAGTATATATATACACACACACATGCATATATATGAAATTTTACTAAATTTAAAACATGAGCATGCAAATGACAGCCCCAGAACTTGGCGCTTCCCCAGAATCATCTGTCTGTGTCTCTGCAGGAGGACTTGACATGCTTCCTCTGTGATTTCCAAACTTACTTGCTGAAAACCTTTCCTAGGGATCACTTTTCTTTTAGGTGATATTAGTAGTGCAGTTTATATTAGAGCTCCCAACACCAACCTATACACCTAGAAACAGGAGGACCAAGCACAAGAATTTACCTCTCTCTGGGGTCTATCTCCACCAGCCCTGGGCATTACTAGGAAGCCACAAGGGAGAGTTGGCCCAGCACTGAGACAATCTATGCAAACGGTATGTGGAGTGGAATTGTTGTGAAAGAGAACAGCACAAATCTGAGACTGTTATCATTTGACTGGGACGGTGAACTTTCAGAGGCCAGGGCCCTTCTGGGTCATGACTTGGTTTAGATAAAGCCTGAGAAGGCACTAAATTCAGACAGGTCTTTAACAAGTGGTGTCTGCTGGCAGGTTGGTCTTAAAGCTGTTACTAACAGATGCAGTCTTTCTGCTATAATGCCATTCATCCCAGATCATGCCTCTGCTTGCTCTTGGGGCAGAAAGGCAGACCATGTGAAATCAAACCCCAAATGCCTCTGGCCCTCTGCCCTATCAGGCTGGAAGCTTTAAGGAGACAGTGGGAAGTAAGGACACCGTGCTGAAACCCTCCTACTGAATCACCCAATGGCTATGAAAGGCCTAGCCAGCTCAACGGGAGGCAGGGTGAGGGTGGAATGAGTGTGTTGGTCACTGCTGATTTGATCCTGAGAGCTCTGCCTTCAAGGGCCTACTAGCTCAGAACTCCAAGCAGCTCCAGCTTTCAGCATGGATGCCTGGATTTGGTCCTGAAGGCTAGATGCTGAGGGAGCTGAGCGGGCACCTCAGGGTTACCTGATGACCGAAACAGTCTAGGAGGTATTCTGATTTCCAGGTAGGGGAAAGTCCTCCCAGGCAGGCTGTTTTCCTCGTAAGCATGCTTCAGTCCCATCCCTTACCTGCTTAACCCCTTCTACCTCCAAAAAGGAACCAATTTAGGGCCTATTGTAGCACATACCTTTCCCAGCCTCTTTACCAGGGGAAACACAATCTTAAAAACAAACCCCAAACCCTCCAAGCCTAACAATATTAGAGGCATGCTTACAGAGACCTCAATAATATTTTAAATTCTTTGTTTTCACGTGAAGAAACTGGTGCTAATTAGGCAGAGACTTGCCCAAGGTCACCCAGCCTGCATGTGGCAGTGCAGGGCCAGGACCAAGACCCCTAGGCTCTAGGCTGTGCTGCCCCCTCCCCACATCTCCTGGGCTCCAGGCAAACACGGGGTAGGGGAAGCAGGGACTCATGGTCTCCCCCGGTCAGAAGGCTCCTGAGGGCAGAGGTGGTGCCCTCAGTGGATGGCACAGAGGGGCACAGACGAGACAATCAAGGTTGGCTGAATGAGGGAATCGAAGGATGACCTTCAGAGACAGGATGATCCTGAGCAACAGGGATGAAGAGAGTCCCATCTGACAAGTGAGAGAATGAGGCCAAGTGGTCACGGTTGTTCTGAAGGCACCCAGTGGCTGGAGATCCAGCCGTGCTTGGGTGACACAGCCTGTCTCTGCCTGACCTGACTCATCCTGGGCTAGAGCTCCTCCAGGGAGGCTGTGGGCCACCCCTCGCCCCCAGAGGCTGTCCTTTCATCTTGGTGGGTAGGTGGGCTGCTGGCAGGGGCCCTGATCCTCCCTCCACAGGCATGACAGACTCCCCTGTCCTGGGGAAGCTGAGGCTCGGGAAGCTGAGGCTCAGGCAGCCGGACTCAGGGCCTCAGGGAACTGCAGTTCACTGATGACTCATTCAAAAGCCTGGCAGGCAGAGAGGAGACCAAGCAGGCCATGGAGAACCTAACACAGCAGCTGGCAACTGGACCTGTGAAGGGCACTAGAAAACAGGCTGACCCTCACCTCCCAGGGCATGAAATAACGGCTGGGAGCTGTACGGCTTCTCCTGTGGCTGGCTTTCTTGTGCCACATGACCATGACTCAGACCCTCACCGACAGCCTGCAAGTTCAAGAGGCTATTCTTGGGACACTTTGGCCTGACAGCAGCTCTCACACACATTCACACACGCTTGCTCCCTCCTTCCTTCCCCACTTCTATATGGGTTCTTTTTTGTTCTACCAAGAATAGGGGTCTGGATTAAAATGACTGGGACTTCTGGCCAGGTGGCCTTCCCAGCCCTGGGCTCTGCCCCTTCTCTCTACTGCAGCCTGTAGGGAATGAGGACTAAGTGGGAGTCAGTTTGTCTCTTCCTTTGGCAGCGAGTCAAAATCCTGATTCACTACTCAGTCTGGACATTCTCCCTAACTCCACTCAGGCCTCAAATGCATTCTGCCTCTCTGTTCTGGGTCAAAGCTGAGGATGTGAGCACTGGCAGCAGTCAAACCCACCCAGCTCACCTACAAGGCTGTGGAAATGGAAGGGGAAAGGAGAGGGTGGGATTCATTCAGTATCTTTCAAGGGCAGGTTGGTCTTAAAGCTGTTGCATGTACATGGCCTATTCTTTCTTCTGTGCTGCCTTGACGATCCCCTGGAGAAGTCTGGGTAGGAAAGACTGAGACAGTTTCAGATCAATCCTTGGACATAACTGCATGACATGCCAGCTGCGGGCAAGGCACCTGGGCCCTGAGACTCAAACTCGGCTCTCTCACCAGCCAGTAAAGGTCTTCTGTTCAACTTGAGGATTTCTTAATGTGGATTCAAAGATGGTTCAGGATGATGTGAGCTCAGAAATTATATGCAGTTTCTGTTTTTCCAGGAAAGAGGTCCAGAACTTTCATCATGCTCTCCAGGGGTCTGACATTCCCCAGAAGATTGCTGTAGTCTCCCCAGAAGATCAAAGCCAGGGTTAAATGCCTGATTCTGGCGCTGCTCTTCCATGCCAAAGAAGAGCTCACTAACGCAGCACCTTCCCACCTGACTACAAGTTAAAGCGACCAGATGAGCTCTAAAATGCACTCACCTCGGCCTCCTGAATCAGTCACTGGGCGTTCGGCCCAGAATCTGTACTTTTGACAAGTTCTCTGCATGATTCTGATGCCAAGGGGCCAGGGACTGTCATTTGACCCCTGCTCTCTACTGTAAGGCTATGCTGTCCAATATGGCAGCCACTAGCCACAGGTAGCCATTTACATTTAAATCCATTAAAATTAAATTAAATTTAAAAATCAGTGCCTCATCTCCACTGGCTTCCATATTGAACAGTGTAGGAAGAGAACATTTCAACTGCTGCAGAAAGTTCTACTGGATAGTTCTTGTCTGAGGCTATAACAGCTATGTTTTCTCTGACAGCAAAATTTCTGTTCCTAGGATTCTGGGACAAGAATGGGGTTTAGGCTAAATGAATTTTTGATTAACTGGAAGGTACAAAAATAATGTTTTAGATTTTGACCTTCAGTGATGATAACCTTTCTAAAAAGTATCATATTTCAGTTCCCTCTTTTAATAAGTACAGTAAAAACACCAGATTAGGAACCAGAAGATATGGGTTATAGTCTTTGAAACTTAAAATACAAAGCAGTGGGACCATTTTTGTCAAATGAAATCATACCTCAACTGCTGACATACAAAGGAGCTAGGAGCATGCAACTGATAGGTAATTCTCCTTAGAAACAGCTGCTCTGCTAATGAAGGTGAGCAAGAGCTGGGCCTCTCTTTAGCCACTGAGGACTTCTGCAGAATCCTAGGTCCTCTCTTCTGAGGAAGAGAATTGGAAAACCAGTGGCTGGGAAATGGTTTGAAGTTCCTTCTAGCACAACGGATTTGGCAGAATTATCTGAGGGCTGGACAACTCCAATTCAGAATGAACATTGTCTGTATTTACTGAGCACCTACCATTATTTTATTTATTTTTATTAAGGTATCATGGGTATACAATCTTATGAAGGTTTCACGTGAGCAACATTGTGGTTACTACATTCACCCATATTTTCAAGTCCTTACCTCCCACCCCCCATTGCAGTTACTATCAGCATAGTAAAATGCTATAGAATTTGTCTTCTCTGGAGCACCTACCATTATTAATCTCATTTTCAGATGTAAAGATTTAGGCTTAGAGACATTGAGTAGCCTTCCCAAACAGTCACATAGTTACAAGTTGGCAGAGGTGGAGCTGAACTCCTGCTGCAGCTCCCTGGCCTGCACGCTAAACCTTGAGCAGACCACTGGTTTTCCTCTTAGTTTCTTCAGACTTGTTTCGAGGACTGAAGGAGGTAGGATACATGAATGCCAACTGGTTTGCCTGGCCCACAGATGATGCTAAATGAAAGATCATCTCCTTGCCCTTCATTCAGCAGGCTCATAAACGTCATCACGGAGACAATGGGACTTCTCTGTTTCAGCGCCATATAGTTAGAGTGCTGAGCCTTGGTTCTCTCTATATAAAGGGGAAATAAAATCTCTGTTTTACAGGGTCATCTTGAAAATGTCCACCGAAGGGCTAGGGCAGACCAGGGCAAATCCCTCTCATGACTATTTCATCTGGAAGTAAAAACTTGTCCTTCTCTGAATGTCCAGAGGGGACAAAGAGCAGAAGTAGAATGACTCAACTTCCTTAATAAGATATTAGTTGAAAACCAATCTCATTCTGATGCTTCCTCTTTTAAGCCTTGGCTTGCCTGGCTGCTAGGCCACAATGGGCCAGTCTCTGCCTATCAAGAACAAGGGGCTGTGCAGGAAGGGGAACCAAAGGCGAGTACCAGGCAGTGAGCTGGCCTGGCAAAACAGCCATTTAGTCGGGTGGGCCTAGAGATCCTCCGCATGCTCAGCCCTGGCCCCCCTTTCTGCCCTGCCTGCTCTCCCTAACCTCTCTGTCCCCAAGTCTCTGTTCCAGCCAAACTGCTCCTTTCACTTGCCTGAGCAGGGTAGCAGTGGGTAAGCCTGTTTCTTTTCCTCTGCTCACCCTGTCCTCTGATGGAGAATGCCTTCTTCCTTTCTTAGTGTCTGTCCAGGTCTCAACTGTCCTTTATAACCTATGTCTTCAATGAAGCCTTTTATGGTGGGCTTCTGCATTCCTTCAACAAATGTTCAATGAGTGTTCTCCTAAATACCAGGGGCTGTAATAACCACTACCACTCATTAAATGTCTTCTGTGTGCTGGACATGTGCTATGTGCTTTATCAACATTACTGATGGACCTCACAGCAACCCTGCAAGGTTGGTAGTATTATTCCCATTTTACAGATGAAACTAAGGCTCTAAGAGATAAGTTACCTGCAGAAACAAATGAGGCCCAATGTGTACAACTAGAGCATCTAACATGGAGTTAGGGCTAAAGCCAGGACACTCCTGGTCCTTTCCTCTAGGACCCAAGGACCCCTAGTTCCTTTCTAGAATAAAAACTTGTTGGCAGAGGTACCTGGAACATCCAGGAACTGAGCAACATTATTACTTATGTGGATATTACTACCCCTATTTTACTACCCATAGGATTTGCCTACTGCTGGTAATAATTTCCTAGCCTGTGTGGGTAAAAGCACAAGAAGAGGGGTCTCATCAGCAAGAGCTGAATCAGCAATAAATTGGTCAGGCTTCTCGTTGAGTTACACCAGTACATGTTCCTGTGTTACAATTTTAAACTTGACTAGCTTTAACAAGTCATTTCATTTTTCTAAAACCATTAAAAAAACAAAACAAAACCCACACATATAAACAAGAGTTCCAGGAAAAATGCTACCACCTTCACTGAAAGAACCACTAAAGGATGTGCTTTGGCAAGCAGAAAAGTAAACCAGAGAAGAAATGGGATGCAAGAAACAATGGTAGGCACAGGAATTGATATGATTTGTTGGTTGATTTAATTAACAATTGAAAAAAAAAAGTTGAACCACTTTAAAATGTTAAGTTCTGGACAATATAAATAAG
This sequence comes from Smutsia gigantea, assembly GCA_032199065.1. Lineage (NCBI taxonomy): Eukaryota > Metazoa > Chordata > Mammalia > Pholidota > Manidae > Smutsia > Smutsia gigantea. The sequence goes on along the minus strand of JAVSCE010018436.1, from coordinate 47,402 downwards.
GAAGAAGGGTGGAATAGGTTGGTCAATGTATAAAGAGCCTTGCCTTTTGGGGGAATTTACATATGAAAATGTTTACACATTATTAGAAAAAACTATAGCTAAGTACGTATGCTAAAAGTTAAGAGTAACTAACTAAGAATAGAAATCCAATCCAGAGTTTTCAAACCAAAAGGGTAAAGAAGGAAAAATAGAAAACTTGATCACTCTAACAAAAGGCAAGGAAGGGAGGGAGGAAAAAGCAAAGTAAAGGACAGTAAGTATCAAACAAAAACACAAGGTGTCAGAAATAAGTCAAAGTATTAATATATTATTAACCACAACACACGTGAATAGATTAAGCCCACCTATTAAAAGACAATCAGATGGGATTTAAAATGACCAAGCTGGATGATGACTAAAAGAGACAAAACAAAATTATACAAAAATATTGAAAATAAAGGATGGAAAGAGATTTGCTAGGCTAATAGTAACCAAAAACATGTGATATTAATATTAGGCAAACTATTTAAGACAAAAGGATGTAACAATCATTGATATGCACCCAATAAACTGCCTCAAAATCCAAAGGCTGGTGGCAGGCTGAGGCCTTATGGATGAGTAGGTCTCAGCTTTGTGGTATCCTGTCAGACTGCAGAGACCTGCAGGATCTTATATACACAATGTTCTCTGAGCATGCACTCAGGCCGCTGGGTGTTTGGCCCTGTGCTGAGTGTACACAGAGGAAGAATATGCAGTACCTTGAGGATCTTACAATCTACTGGGGGAAAGAGACTAGTCAGAAAATTATAACACAACGGTAATGCAATGACAGACACAGACACACAGCACAGGCCATGGGAACACAGAGGGACACCTAGCCGGGCCTAATGGGTGTCAGGAAACGCTTCCTAAAGCAGGTGATGCCCAGGCTGAGTCTCAAGGGTGAGCAAAACTGCCCTAGAAAAAGAAGAGGGCATTTCAGGTAGAGGGGATAGCAAAAGTTAAAGCATAGAGGTGAATCCATGTGGGAATCACAAACTGCTCCAAGTTGCTGGTGGGCAAATCTTAGGTCAGGGAGGCACAAGAGAGTTTGCAGATGGAGTTCAGGTACCTGATCATGGAAATATGTTTTGTCCTAATACAACCCAGGGGTTAAATTCTTAGCAAGAAGGTTATAATTCAGCAGCAGAGTTCCAGATGAAGGACCCTACAGGGTCGGGGCAGATGGTGGATGCTAGGCCTTAAATGAAAACCCTGCCATTGGGACAGAATTCCCACCCCCACCTCCCAGGCCTGGGCTGACAATATCACAAGTTACAGGGTTGTTTAATTCTTTCCCTTAGGCAGGGAGACCAAGTGGGCACTGGAACCCAGGAACAGATGTCCCAGGAAGGAGTACTTCGAGTGAAACTCAGCTGGAGGAATCTCAGAACCATCTTGAGACCTGCTTCCTAGGAGAGCAATTTCTACGTAAGCACTTTCCATTAAGGAGGATATGAAATGTGAATGTACATTAATCATTACAATCTCACAGACCAATTATAAAAAAGAAACTTGGCATGCCCACAAAAACTCAGTCTTGCTGCCAATTCCATAGGTCAAACTGCCTGGTAAATGAAGTGTATGGAGTGAAATTTGACTCTCCTTCGATTCCCACCACGTGTCTGGCAGGGCTCGCTAGGCCCACACATGCAGAACACTGCTGTCTACAGGCCCTTCAAATGTTTAAGGCAATCAGCTCACATCTATTCTATTAGCATTAGCATAGGCCTTCCCCACATACAGTTTTTCCCTGATCCCCTTCCATGCAGAGCTAATCTTAAAACATCATGTCCTTAAGATAACCTCAAGCTCGAAACCATCTGTTGGCTCTGCACTGTTCATGGGCCTGGTCCCAACTCTGTGGTCCCTAATCTGTCTGACCACTGTTTCCCTAAACATGGGTCTGGCTTTGGCCAGTCTGAGCTCTCCACACTCTGCTAGCTACTCAAATCTACGGGTCTCTGTGGGCCTCATCCCTGTGTGGGCCACCCTGTGCTTCCTGCTTGTTTTTCACAGGTGAAGCTCGGGCCTTCCACCTCCAGGAAGTCCCTCCCAACAGCTCTTCTGCACTGGTAGCCTTTTCTGACTGCCCTCAGCCCAGCACCCAGTCTCCTCACTTTCAACACCCTCACCCTGGACTTAATCACACCCACCCTCCCCTTACTTGTCAAATGAAATCATGTAGATCAAAGAAATCTGGAAACCATATAACATTATCCCAAGAGGAGAGAGCCATGTCTGTGTGCACAACTCATAGAATTGCAGTCTAGGTATGGAGCGAATAGAAATACAGGAAAAGATGCACAAAGATGTTCAGTGTATTTTTCTAACAGTAAAGAACTGGAACAAAAATGTCTAATTACAGGGAGAGGATAATTATTAATAAATCAGGTACACCATCAAAAATGTTTATAAATAATTGTTAACTATATGGAAAAATGCTTATGGGAAACAATGTTAACAGGATAAAGAACCAGCATTTATCTAAAGTGTGATCCCACCTGGCATGTGTCTGAATAATAGTATTTATAAAAATGCAGACACCTCGCACAGGCAGCAGTGGTTCTCTCTTGGTGGTGTTTTAATATTCTGTACACTTTTCCAATTTTTTCTACATTTTTTCAGTAAGCATGTATTACTTTTCTCAGTTTTTAACAGATAATGTTTTCAAGTGGTTAAGAAAAACAGAGAAAGGATATACAGTGAAATGTCCATGTCCTTCCCACCCTCTCCCCATTCCTCCGAGGGGACTCCTTAGTGGTTTGGTGTATGTCCCTCCAGAGAGGTCCTCTATGGAGCACTACTTTTATAATGAAAACAAGCTATAACTACAAAAAGGTCTCTTGGTACAGAATGAGAATTCAGACAGCATCTGGTCCACATTTGTGAGTGGATTTCATAAATACGAGATGACTGCTTCCCCCAGCCTGCACACACCACCCACACAGGAAGCCTCACCAGAATCCCTGTGGCTGGCTGGTCAGGGAGTTCCAGCACCAGGGCCATTAAAAGAGAAGACTAGAGATGGGCATGCTCGTCCCTCCTGGTTTCGGTTTTCATTTCATTCCTTTTCTTTTTCTCCCCTGGGGACTGTGGGTTTGATCAGTTGTGACTCAAGCAGGAAGGTGCTCAAAGATGGCTCCGTCAGATGCCCTCAACTCTGATGGCCTCTGCTTCCCTGCTTTTATTTACAATCGTCCAAGACGAATGTAGGCAGCAGTTGAGGCCCGAGCTAGTGCTGGATGTAAGAAAAGCTCATGGACCCAAGTGGGCCCATAAGGTGTGGGAAACACAGCAAAACTGGGCCAAAGAGAAAACCAACAGCCCCTCCTTCGCTGCTTATGTCAAGGGGTGGGATCTGTGGGCTGGTTGTAATTCTGGAAACCTGAAAGAGACAAGTTTCTGTGTAGGCTCTCCTACCTTCCTTAGATACCATTTGACCCTGCTTTTTTTAAAGAAAAATTTTATTTTGTTTCAAATACAAAAGTAATACTTGTTCCTTGTAAAAATTTCAACCATACAAAAGTGTATAGAGAGAAAAACAAGAAACCTTTGCACGATTCCCTCCTCCCCACAATGTGAGACACATGTAAGCTTGGAGTAAATCCTTCTAGTTTTATTAGTACACATACACAAAATAGTTAGGGACTATCTTTAAAATAAACTTGGGGGTATATCTATATATACATATACACATAATATTCTATGAGTTGCATCTTTCACTTAACAATAGATTATGGATATTGTTCCACTTCAGTGTATGTAGATCTAATTTTTTTAATGGCACCATGAGAGTCTATGGGATAGATGTATCATTATTTTTCCACCTACTCTTTATAGATGGACTTGTTCACAATTTGTCACTCTTTTAAGTAATACTGCAAAAACCAACCAGCTCACCCACCCAAACCTCTATTTGCTTCTTTGTGCACTTATACAAGTAATTTTAGATGGTACATTCCTGGAACTGGAATTTCTGGTGGACCCTTTCCCTAGTGGGCTTGTTCTTCTCTCCTGTTTCTGTGTCAGGGAAGTAGCAGCATCTGTCAGTCAAAGGCAGGTGGTTCCCAAACACCATGTTAGTTATTTGCTGTAAAGATGCTATCCTTGCCCTCGAGGTGCTTATGATCTATTTGGGGGGAATGGGTGGATGGAAAAATAAATGATAAAGAAATCACAAAATGTCTTGGGATCAGACCCTTAGTGTTCATTTGTTCCACTTAATAATTGTACCATATAGTAATCCTGAGGGATAACCATCCAGTTACAAAGAGGATGATGGCCTTGGAGTCAAAAGATCCGAGTTTGAATCACAGTCTTTCCACACTCTGCTGTGTGACCAGGGGCAGGTCACTTAATCTGACACTTGGGTGTCTCATCTTTTAACACAGGGATCCTCAAACTGAAATTATAGGATTTCCTGGGACAATTAAATGCAAAAACAATGTTTAAGTGCTCAGTACAGTGCCTGGCACATAGTGGGCGCTCTGTTTACACTGGCAGAACCTCCACTGAGACGGAAGCTGTTACAAGATGAGCAGTCCTATGCATGACTGCAAGTGCTGGGTGTTTGAAAGTCCCTGCCTATGCAGAGCTGAAACCCACCCCCACAGCTTCCAGGGGCAGCCCTAGAGTCAGAAGGAAGGTGTGAGAAAGATACTGTCAAAGGAGGAGGGGAGAAGCCTGGGAGCAGAGGAGCAGAAGCAGTCAGCAAGAAAAGAACAACCCATGATGGAGGATGTTCCATGCTGTAAGAGCATTCTGTGCACGCCATCCAGCTCCTCCCTCTGCTGGCAATGGCTCAGCTCAGAATGGACTGAGGAATGACCTGCCGGTGCATGATGAACAAGGACTCAGAATTCCTTGGAAGCTAGGGCTGAAATTAGCTGCCTGTGGACATCTTTGGGTTTCAACAATCTGTTGCTACCTGTATACACATAATTACATGCTGGTTGTCAATAATAATACAAATAATAATGGCAGCTATGATTGCTTGTCATGTATTAGGTAACACGTGCATTATTTCTTGAATTCTCAATAACTCAAGGCACTAATGTTACTGTTCCCTTTATATGAAGGAAGAAGCTGAGATTCAGTATATCAAGTAATTTGTCTGAGGCCACACTGCAAGGAGGTGGCAGGATTTTCGCACTGGACTCTTTCATGTCAAAGCCCATACCCTTAACCATGACACTGTATCCACTTTCAAATGATCTAAGCTTTAAAAATTGGGACCCAAACTCAGAAGCTGCTATAAGCCAAAGGTTTGTCGTGAGAAACCCGGGGACTGACCCAGGAGGAAGCATCTCAATTAGGAAAAGCATAAATGTAGCCAGTGATGGTCTTGGAAAAAGCATCTTTTAAAATGGCAACATTTAAAGACAAAGATCACCAAGCTGCGAGCAAAGACTCCAAGCTGGACATGCAGCAGGCCTGCCTGCCTTAGCCCACCCCTGCCCAGGAGAGCTGGGCCCCTCCGAAGGACCTATGCTATGACAAAATCCAAATATGCCCTTCATTTTATAAATCTGGCTCCAGGCTTCTTGAGCCTATCTACTTTTTTTTTAAATAGCAAAGCCTTGAGCATCAGCTATCTTCGTAAATATGGGCAGCACTGTGTCTCCAGTCCCCTGATACAGGGCATTGTATAAGCTTTAAAAGAAAAATCACAATGGCATTTTCAATTCAACTTTTGAGTCCTTTGAACAAGGACAGCCAACAGTATATAGAAAAATGCCACCAGGGCATCACAGAGACAATTATGGAATCAGTATGCAGGAGAATGGGGGAAGCAGTATTGAGAAAAAACCCAACTGCATATGTACTTCATTTTATACAATAAGCAGCAAGGAATTTTTAATGTACCTTCTACTATAAGATTTCGAGGGTCACTGAAATCTGTAGGCAGGTTGGGGTATTTTGTGTTAACTGAACATTCTGATTCAGTGGGCGCTGCGGTGGGTACCATTCAATAATGACTGGTTTCCAAAAATCACAGCGCCATAAGCTGCTCCTGACACTAAAATCATGCCAAACACAAGCAGCTTGCTGTGATGAGTGTCAGCGTACTTCTGGCAAGCCTTGAAGTCATCATTACAAGCAACCTTTGATTGTGAAAAACAGTTCTCCTTAGTTAACCCTTCGGACTGTATTCTGAGCAGGGGCAGTTCCCTGGGCCATGGTCAACCACACTGAAATACAACCACTCCCCTCTCTCTTGGTTTGTAACTGGTTTTCCCACATGGGGCTGGCTTTAAGCAGGGTCTACCTGTATTCAGAACAGATGGAGAAAGCCAGGCGCAGCCTCCCTATTAGGCAGGAGGTGTCAAGTTCATTGTAGTCACTGGTGACTAGTTCTGAAATTGAGGAACTAGTTTGAGGAACTTCAGAATAAACAAGAAACCCAAACAACTCGGCTTTCCACAGAAGACTTCCAATGCATAGGTGTAAATGGAAGGAAGCACAGTCCGGCTCTGCCCTTTGGCAGTGGAACCCTGACCATAGCTTCACTTCAGATGTTGCCTACATGGCCTTTGACCAACTGGCCTGAGTGACCAGACTCAGGACATGAGCAGCCAAGGTGCCGTTGATGTCCTTTCACAGTAAAGGTCACTTTCTTGCCCTCTTCCAGGAAGCGGAGAAAGGGCCTGGGACCAGTGGGGTGACAGGGAATATTTGCAGAGGATCTCAGACCAATTCCTTGGTAAAAAGGAAGCCATGAAGCATCTCCATCCACTCTCAGGACGGCAGGGTCTAGAAGAAGGTGTGTGGATACCCATCTTGAACTTTCACTCAACAGCGAGGACCTAGCTGGTGGCTCCCAGGGCCAAGTGAAGTGCTGGCCAGAGCAGATGTGATGGCGACCAAGACAGACACAATCCTTGCTCTCACAGAGCTTTCACTGCGAAGAAGCCCGGTCATGGCTCAGGTCTCACAGTCCGCCTCTGACCCTGGCTCAGAGGGGCACTATGCACCCGGGCTTTGCCAGTGCACTCTCACCCCCTCCAGTCCAGCCTGGAAGGCTAGGAAAGCTGCCCACATCTTTAATAGCTGGATACTCATCCTCTGCTTCCGCTCTGACTTAACTTTTGAGCACATTCCCACTGAGGCGCCTACACCTCTGCAAGGGCACTCCTTGCCCCTGAAGCGCTGAACTTTCCAGATTGCTTGCAAACTCCTTTTCCCAGCTGAGTGGTACAAGGCCCTGAGATGAAAAATGCTCAGGGTGGGATGGGGAGGTGGGGCTCCTCCCCCTGAGGAGCTCTGTGGGTGACAGCGCAGGGCTAAGCTGGAAAGGGAAGGCCTCCCAGCCTCTGGGACTTCATCGCTCCTCTCCCGCTCCCACAGGCACGGCTCACGATTCAGCCTTGACCCCTGCCATGCTGGGCCCCTTGAGGGCAGCACCTCCCTTGTCCTCCTTTTATATTGTGGCAGCTTGCAGAGCCTGCCACATTTGATACACCGGGCAAGTGGTCATGGAGTGAATGACTGACACACACCTGAGGAAAAAATGAGAGCTGCAGGTGTGACGATCCTGGCTGGCCTAGGATATGAGTGTCCAGAACGTCCAATCACCTGGCAAGCTGGAGGAGACAGAGCCAGCTCCCTGCACAGTGGGGCACAGCACGGTGGCTGTATTCTGACTGTGCCCCAGCAAGAAGGTGGCATGCAAGCTGGCCTTGTCATTCCATCTCCCAAATGCTGACCAAGAGACCCAATTATTTCCAGTTCTTTGAGAAGATGACCCTTCTGCACTGGACGATATCCACGTGGGCTCAGACCAGCATATGTGTGCTAGATGGAAGGGGGCACACAAATCTCTGCTTTCACATTTAACTCAATAAAGCTATTCCTACCTCTCAATGCTGTCAATGGCAGTAGAAGGTGGGTGGTAAATCTTGGATACAACAGCTCTTTGCATTTATAGGAGCCACCGTCTGGATGGGACATCGTGCTTTGCCCACAAGGAAGTGCCTCTTCACTAAAAGGAGCCGGATGGATCCGGCTGGAATGGCACCGGAGTACTCAGACTTTTGGCCACATGCGTGCCGTGCGCAACACGCCTCTTCTTCACAGGAGAAAGATGCGGAGGAGCTTCTTGGTGCCAAGTGGGTTTGTACCCTCACAATCAATCACGGATAGTAAGGCCCACTTTGGGTAAGATGCTGCTTGGCAGGAACAAAAGTGCCCTAAAAGTACAGGCAACCTTTGAGACTTCCAGGTAACCCTGCCCAGAACTGGATTTTCTTATCAACCTTGACCTCCTTTTGGTTACATGAACCTCATGGTACAAGACACTGCCAGATAAATAGCTTTCTTTTTACTTTTTCTTAGACCCAAAGCAGCTGCTGCTCTGGCTCCCCTCTTCCCTGGTCTGGCAGTGCTTGCAGATGGGGTCAGGGTCGGGGACAAAGGGGACGCTAATTAAAAATTACAAATTCTGCTCCAGGAGGAGTTCCTTTGTTAAGGAAAAAGTACAGTGAAAAGCACAGCACAAAAGTGCCTGGACTTTGGCTCAGGTTCTGTCATTAAGTAGCCGAGTGGCCTTGGGCAACTTGCTTAGCTTCCTTGGGCCACCATTTTCTCTTGGGCAAAACAAGGGAGTGCACAAAGGGTAAGGGTCATTTCTAGTCTGTCATTCTAATAGCTGTGTCTAGACAGAGTGGCTGAGGCCTGGGGTAACTTAGCCATGCCTGCCTGAAGTCACTGCTGGTGGGTTCAGACTGAAGGGGTGTGCGAACGGGGCCCAGGAGGAGTATGCGACCACTTGCAAAGTAATACTGGTTCTTCCCCTGCAGGTTCAGTAAAGTCAAGCCCACCTTGGACATGGCTTACAAATGTACCTGACCACCAGCAGTTAAGCACCACACACCATGTGCACTGTCCAGAACACAGACTCTGAACAGCCTTGAGGATCACCTGGTCATGGCTTTAGTGGTAAGAGGGTCAGCAGAAGCATAGCAACCAGAAACTGGGTGGAAGGGATGGCACAGGAGTTCCCTCTGCTCCTTCCTTCTGAGTCTAAACACTGGTCCTAGAAGTGCAGACAATCAAGGTTTTGGCAGGCCTGGAATTAACAAAGTTTTCTAAAATCTGGAGTTTAATCTAGCCTTTCTGATCACTGGAGCTCTTTAGAGCCTTCCAACTCAGGTGGCAAAAAGGAAGTCAGATAGAAAAGGGTTCCCCAAAAGGTCTTTCACACGAAAGTATGGTTTATATTTCTCTGCTCTTTGCCAAGGGGTTTCCCAGTTCCCCAGAGCCAAAGCTCCCCTCCTGCTTCTTTGCTGACTGTCACTGGAAGCAAGCCATTTTCCACCCTCAAGGTGGCTGGACTCAGGAGTGCAGGGACACGGCTGATCTGGGCTCTGCGCCCTGTCCACGGGACCCCCCGCCTCTTACGGGATGTCCATCTCAGTCAGTTGGCAAGGCTTGGGAGCCTCCCATTGCATCCTTGTCCCTGACTCCAAAGCCTTTGGGCTGAAATGAATATGATCTTTGGCAGAGGCCTTCTCAACAAGGTCTGCCCAAGACTTCCTCTGCAACTGTGCTGGGGAATAAATGGCCTGTCACCTACACCCCTGCATGGGTGACTCACCTTCCAGAGAAAGTGCTCTGCTCACCTAAGCAAAGCTGCCTGGAAAATGACTAAGACACCTATCAAAGGCAGTCTGTGGGGCCAACCAGTCATTAAGCCGGATCCAGGCACACTCTGCCTTTCACCTCCAGCCTGAAATCAAGTGTGGAGCTGCCATCCAGGCCTGCTGGTTTCATTTTCATCTGAATTGAGCTCCGCATGAGGCTTGACATCCGGTGATCTATTTTTTCTAAAAACTAGGTTCACTTTAGAAATGACTCTTTGGCCATCAAGACAGCTTCCCCAAGAGAAAACAAAATGTTATTTAAAGGGAACATCAGCCTGGTGGGAGCCTGTATTTTTGTTTTGTATTAAGAAGGGGGAAAAAAGAATTTAAAAAGTAATGTGAATCTGTTTTTCTCCTGGGGTGATTTAAAGGGAAATCTGCAAGTTGCTGACTGCAGATCCAGGGCCCCCTGACACTGTACTGGTGATAAAGTGACAAAGACATATTTATAAGAGGAAAGGACAGGGAGCTGGGGGGTGCCACGTGGTGGTGGGAACCTCACCCCTCGGACCCAGAATTTCCCCCTAGTCCCTCAAAGGAGAACAAGTCCTTGTTGACTTACATTCTACACGGTATTTTCCTTTTCTTTTTTACCTCCAGAGTTAAGTAAAGCTGGGACCCACCTTTCCACATGGGGAACACAAGGAGCCCTAGGAAGACCCAGCCCTTCCTTGGGCTCAAACTCCTGGGAGGGCCAAGGGTGCCCGAGGTTTAGGATCACAAACTCTGACCAGGCAGGCCTGGGCCTTTTTAGGCTCATTTGGACGGTGGTGAGGGCAGTATTTAGTGTAAGACAGGGAGAACCTGACAGATACAACCTCTATACAGAAGAAATATCCCCCGGAGGTTGTACTGAGAAAATGACTCTGTCAGGCAATCTGACCCTTCCTGACATCATCTTACAGAAAACAGGTCTAGTCAATGTGGTAATCGGCAAGTACTACTGCTATTACTGCTATTACTACTATTAACCCCACCCCCACCCCACCCCCACCAGCGGCAACATTCACAGCCATTGTGTTCTGTGGTTTACTGAGCTCAGCACGTTACACATATCCTCTCATTTTCTACTCAAAACCCCATGGAGTATTTCTGATCCCATTTACAGAGGAGGTACCCAGTGTTCAGAGAAGTGAAGTGATTTGCCTGAGGTCACACAGGCAGACAGTGGCAGAGCTGGACCTGGCCCAGGTCTGTATGACTGTACAACCTAAACCTCCACATCTGACATGGAGACACAATGGACTTGCTCTGGGTGAGTCACCTGCCCGCTCTGTCTTAATTTCTGCATCTGTAAAATAAGGATAAACAAACCTGTCTGGAGGATGTGCTATTCATTCATCTTTCAGCTTATTACTCCTAATTATGATGAATAATCAAAGAATTAATTGTTAATGTTAATTAATGCTATTAGTTAATACTATTGATAAATAGATAAATAGAGTAGTTACCCTGGTTCAGTTACATTCAAAACTTGCCATGTTTTGGAAAAAAAAAATCCAACTTATCCTTTCGTGAGTAAGTTAGTAGAAAAGACAGTGAACAAGATGTCAAGAAACGTGGGTTAAGATTCTGGGCATGACACTGATTTCCTGAGTAATCTCGGCCACTTTATCTCTCCTTACTAGGCTTCACTTTCTAGATTTCTGTCCCTGCCTCTCTTTATAGAGTTTTTTTAAGAAAATATGAAAAATGGCCACAAAGTACCACTATTCTTGATGTCATATAATTTCAAGAGTTTCTATCAGAAGGATATAGGGGCTTAAAAGATATAAAATAGCAAGAAGGGAACTTTTAAACTAGAATATAGAGAAGGGCACACAGGCCCCTGAGAAAAATTGACTCTTCCCTGCATTGTCACTCAGGCAGTAGCACAAGCCCTGAACCGAAGACCCCCAGTCCAACACGCTGAAATGTCTTGCTCAGCTCGACTGAAACTGTGTTCTGCTACACAATTTGCCCCGTGTTTGGGCTTCCATCTCTAATCTACTGCTTTCAACATTTCAGTCAGCATCACCAAGCAAATGCTGAGCCTTCACACGTGCATCACGTTAAATGCTCACCCCACCCCTTGAAGATGCTCAACCTGCACTCCTTTCCCTTCCGAGGGAGCTCAGTGTACAGAGGCCAGAGAGGCTGGCTTATCCTTTGAGTTCCCAAATCCACTGACATGGAATTGTCCCCCTTCCCACCAATTTCACGCTGGTGCCATCAAAAGTGCCCATAACGCTCAGATGTTTCCAGTTTAACTGAAATACTAAAATGGGGCAAACAGGAAGCATCAGACACAACTGCGGTAGTGACTTATTAATCATGAAAGCAGAATTTTAGTTGCATTTTAACCTTTTGCCAGGAAAAAAAAAATCAGCGTTGAGATGATGGAAGCCCTTGGTACAAATAGGCTGGCTGCTTCTATGTGTATCAAGCTGGCTTCAACTTTTAATCTGGGACTGAATTTGGTTTTATGATTTCTTAACTATCCTCCCAGGAAGAACATCTGTCAAGCCCACCAACATGAAGCTGTCAGCTCTTCATCAAGGCAGTCAGGCCTGTTAGGAAAGCTCTGTGCTGTCCATTGAGATAGGAAAAAAAATAGGAAATTAAAAGTGACTTCACAGGCCAAAGTGCCAGAACACGCTTAAGAGGGTGCCAACACTGAAGAAAACAACCCTGGGTGAAGCTTTACCTCTTTCACACCTCCACGGATCTCTCACCAGACCCTGGACAGGAGGAACTGTTGTCACGCACCAAAAAATCACAACAGTTGCTTGGAGCTGGACAACCAATCAGGGTAAGCCTGCTTCTCAACATTAAATGATATACAAACACTCCAAGCAGATCACAAAGGAATCAGTGTTCAACAGGAGAACCAAAATGAGGAAGCAAACCTCCATCTGTTGAGGCGAAACAGCCAACCAGACATTTTTGTTTAATATATGAAGTCTCATTTGGCAAGGTCCCTGTTGGTGATGCCACTCCTACAAACTCTAACGGACAATATCAGGAGCAAAACCCCCCATGAGAATGGGTCCTTATAATCTGAAAATAGCCAGAGATGGCCCAAAGCTTGGTAGCTTATTGCTGTCTGATTTTACAAAAGTGCTAGAACATATACCTGGGTATGTATTTCTAAAATTAAAGTCAGAGACTTTTACTTTTATTTCGAGGCCTTCTGAGAAGTTCACCACACCCTTCAAAATAAATGAGGATGTCCTAAAGGTGTCTGAAAAACTCAGAGGTCTGGCATTGCAGCACCAAAGGAACTGACTTTGACATCACTTAAAAAACCATGAAGAGTAAATCCAAACACTTTGTAAGCAAGACAAGCACCTGCCCGTTCACTGTAGGAGCATAAACACCACACCGTTTCTCCCTTCTTCATGCAGCCAAGTCCCATGATGTGGTCCTGTCCAGGGGAAGGAGCCAGGGGAAGACTCTCACGGCCCAGGCTCCTCACCCTGAGTCCCAGCTATGAGGCATAAGGCAAGATATATACCCTCCTGCCCCTGCACCTGCCTCACGTACCTTATCTATAAAACAGGACAATACCATCTATCTTATCACACACACTCTTATCACACAGACATCTGAAGGAGAAAGGAGGTAACAGATATGAAGATACTAAGTACAGAACACATCACTAACATTAAGATACTATATCCCTCTAATCATTCACAAAGACCATGTTTCAAGGTTTTTTCCTTTTAAATATTTTTACTGGACTAAACTTCAGATTGCTTTTATGTATTAGGCCCACCTTTCATCATTTAACTTCAGTTGCTTTTAGAGTCCTTAATCAGGTCACTGATGTTCACTGTCTCCAGTTAACAAAAACAATTTTGCTATTTACACTACTGATTTCTGTACCTTTTCTCCACTCATCCTTTCCTCCTGAACCCATTCTCCAGTCCACCATTTAGGACTGAGAGCAACATTTTAACTTCAGCTAGGAAGGAAATGCTATTTCTGAAGTTACCCAGGCCTGAGGGGTCTCCAGGGTAGGTGGGACCCTTTGCACTGTTCAATTGGCCTCTTTTTGTCTGGTGCCCGGTGGCTGCGGGTTGCCAGGGCCATGATGGGCTTCCAAGATGAGAATATTTTATCCGAGCCGACAGAAGAACCTCAGCGGGTCAGGGGAAGGGAGAGGATGCTGCGCGTGGCCAGCACTGCCTTGCCGAGTGCCAGGGCAGCCTCTGCTCCTTTTCCCCGCCTTCGGGTGTGACCCAACTTCCCAGGGAGGGCCAGAGGGCTTGGATGTCAGGGCAGGTGGGAGGGCGTACGGACCCGCAGCACTTGTGTATTAGACACCTTCCGCCCCGCGCCCAGGCGAGCCCGCATCCTGGAGGACACCCAGGGAACGCGGCAGGAGAGGAAGGCCTGGCGGCGGGGGCAGCTGAGCGCGGGCGGATCGGGGTGCTGGGGAAGGGGAAGCAGGGCGCCCCGGCGCGCGCTTCGGACGAGCTTGTGGCCTGCAGGAGTGCGGGGCGAGGGCGGCGTGCGATCGTGGCTCCGGCGGCGTTCGTGCGACGGGTGCGCCAGCTGCCGGCCGCCTAGGGTTCGCGTGCGAGTGGGTCCCACCCGTGGCGCCGCAGACCCCACCGTTCCCGGGTGACGGGCAGGCCGCAGCCCGGCCCAGAATGGAGGGGCAACTCATCCCCGCCGTTCCCTCAGCGTCCCGTTCGGGGCTCCGGTCCCGCCCAGTCACCTACCGGCTGAGCGCCGATCTCCCCAACCAGCGAGTGTAGCGCTCCCCTCGCTTGCGATCTCCCGCTGCCGGTGGCCGACAGCAGCTCTCTGGGCCCACGGTCGCCCCGCCCCGGCCTTGGGCCCCTCCCCCTCACTGTCTTCCGTGCCGCCCAAGGGGCCACGCCTCCCCCGGCGGCTGCAAATTTGCCTCGCTTCGCGCCTCCTTGCTCTGGCCGCCCTCACCCTTGGCCCCGCCCACTCTCCCGTCTAACCAGTGAGGTGGAGAGTCTCTCGTACAGCCCATAGCAACGATTGGTTAAAGAGGCCTCGTTTCCAGAAACGGGCATTATTTCCGGGCAATGTTTATAGAGATTGCTGGGCAGACGGTTGACAGAAGGCCTTGGCGGCCGGGTGTTGGTGTAACCACACATGCGCGCTGGGCTCTGGCAGTCTTTACGGGTTGCGTGAGCCTGGAGGTTACGGGAAGGAAAGGCGAGTGTGCGCATGCGTGGGCACTCCCAGCCTTGGACTTCGGTTACCTTGGAGACGGCGAGGCGCTCTTCTGCGTCTGATTCTGCTTCCTCTTTGCTCGAGGCTGTGGTGGTTGAGGCAGGTGTGTGTGTGTGTGTGTGTGTGTGTGTGTGTGTGTGTGTGTGTGTGTGTGTGTGTGTGTGTGTGTGTGTGTGTGTGTGTGTGTTGTGCTGGAAACACTTACTGAGCACGTACTGTGTCCCCGGCGCTGCAGAGTCCGTGTAGAGTAAGACAGGTTCTAGTGCTTACTCCTCAAGAAGCTCAAGGAGCCAAGGGCCTACACGACCTGTGTGTTGAAAGCCAGATCTGCTGAGAGCGGACAGATGGCATGATGCAACTCCTTCCCACAGCCAGAGAAGCAATGTGGTGCGAGCGCTGCACGAAGCATCTCCTCTGGGTTTACAGGTTACAGAGCCCTAAAGAAGACTAGGCTTTACCTATGCAAAAAAGGCCCTGGAGTCTGAACATGCACCAAGGTGTCAACAGTGCTTTTTTCTGAATGAGGGGTGGGGGCTGACGGTTAGGGAAGGTATGGATATTTTTCTTTTCTAACTTTTGCTTATCTGTATTCTCCAGTTTTCACAGTGAGCTTGCATTTTATTTGTAATAAATAAAAAAACTCCAAACCAAAAAAAATTTTTGTGAAATAAAAGAGATGCCTCTGCATGGGAACCCCATGCCCATCAGTGGTCTACAGCAGGTGGTAACTGGCTCTAGTGGTAGGAGTAGGCAGGCTGTCTTAGGAAGTAAGGATCATTTCATATCCGGAAGTGCTGGACCTGCTCAGAACCACTTTTCAGACAGTCCTTGGTGGCTGAGAGCCTGTTTTGGGAGATCTGCACCCAACAGACATGTCTGTTGTTGGGGAGTAGGGAAGACCCATTCACCTAGGCAGGGGTCGAAAACTCATAACCTAAGGCCCTCACCCACTCACTCAGGCCACAGATATGTTTGTTTGGCTGGCCAAATGTTTTTTTTTTTAATTTGAATTTGCATGCCTTAGAGCAGAGAGAGGAGTTCCTCCCAGCTCCCGCCTATGTTGTCTTATACCCAGCCACTTAACCTTATGTCATTTGTCTGGACCCTGAAGCACTTGAGGTTGTGGCCCCAAAAGAGCCCATGCTTTGGATCTGGACAGTCACTGGCCAGCTTGGGAGATAGTGGGCAAGAAAGAAGGTTGGGGAGGGTTCCCTAAAACTCTTTCCAAACCTAGGGTTTCTCATTTCAGTGACTCGGAGAGGCGGAGCTTGGCCAGATGGTGGCATTTCGGTATCAGCATGCCTGGATATGTGGCTTGCTTCTCCCACCTGTTTGCCTTTGGGCACACCACTTCTCAGGAAAGATGTGGGCACAGGCCCAGAATCTGCAGACACTCCCTGGCTTGCCTTTGCCTTCTTCCTCTTTTTCTGTTCCCTAGGACACCCAATGTCCATGCACTTTGCCCAGCTCCCTCTGACACTCCTCTGGTCTTGGGTCCCCTGCATGCCCCCACCCACCCCACCAAGATTAGCTGGCTTAAAATCTATCCACTAACACTAATGTGTATTCACAGGAGAGTGAATGTGCTGACCCAAAGCTGTAACTCTCAAAAAGGAATTTCGCATCAGGTTGAAATGAACCACTGCGCATGAGTGAGGAAAGCATATGGGACAGGCAGGGCCTCGTGGTTTCAGTTACTTTTCTGAGGCTTATCCAAGCCCCACCATGTGTGTGTGAAGTGGGGAGGTGGTGAGAAACAGCACAACACCCACTCCAACTGAGCACTGTGGAGTCTGAGCCCTGAAAGGCTTGCATCGTCTAGGAGAGCTTCAGGGCAAAATTACTTTCTTCCATCCCCGCCAGTTAAGTCACGACAACCTGAGAAGGCTTCTAGCCCTGAGTCACTTGTGCAGCCTCAGCTCTGCTTTAAATAAAAGTAATTGACATTTACAGGGTGACTCACACCTGGAGCAGTGAGCCAGGTTCTCAGCACTCAAGGATTTCCACATCCCGCCCCAACGGTTGAAGTCTGGAAATAGAAGGGTTAGACTGTGCTCTTCCAAAAAGAAAGCAGCTTCTGTTTTTTGAGAGCTTGCAAAACGTAAACCAGACATGCCTTAGTGCTTCATATGCACAGCCTCACTGAATATTCACTCGAGTCCAGGGCTTCTCAGCCTGGTACTACTGACATCTTGGGTTGGATAATTCCTTGTTGTTAGAGGCTGTCATACACATTGAAAGAGGTTTAAGAGCATTCCTGGCCTCTGCTAACCAGATGTCAGTACCACCCTCTTACACCATTTGTGACAAGAAAAAAATGTCTGCACACATTGCCAGATGTCCCCAAGGGAGCAAAACTGCCCCTACTTGAGTACGCTTGAAGTCCAGCCCCGTAGAGTCGGTACTATTATTATCACCCCCATTTCACAGATGAGCAAACTGAAGCTCAGAGAGAATCAAGTGGCCCAAGGCCACTTTGCTGTAACAGAAGACCTGGGATTCAAACTAGATGTGACCTCGGGGGCCCCTGCCTTCCTGCATGCCAGACTCTGCAAAGAAACTTTGGGCTTCGAGGAGACAATTGCCCATCAATTCTGTAGAAAAGTGATGAAGAGTGAGTGAATTTTGTGCTTCAGTGCTATCCTTGGATCATTTTTCTTCTTTTCTGTTTGCTTTGGAAGAGAGGAAATGATATTCTGGTTTTTTATTGCCTTAGTCAGCACACTTCAGGGTGTCCAGCCGTGTCTAGTAAGAAAGTGGCTAGTGAATCATCATCTGAGCATCTATGGATCTCAGGTCCCAAATTCCAGTGAGATCCTGGAGTTACACTTGAACTTGGAGTTGAGGCTGAAATCAGGGATGACTGGGTCCTGGGAGTAGATGTTCCTGAAGGAGAGGCAGTTATACTTTGCCCACCAGGACCTACCCATGGCTGTTGCCATGGGGCTGTCACTGGCCTCCACAGCTCGGACCTGCCCCATTGCTGCCATCCAGTCCAGAGGAGGGGCCAGGGAGGCAGGAGAGGGAACGGATGCAGGGAGTGGTGTGCCAGAGCATTCTGTCTACCTCATGCTGGTGGCCTGAAATCAGACATGATGGGAGTATTTACACCATGGGAATTCGCAAACAGTATAAGCCAGGGCTACACACCCCTAAGCTGGTTGTTAAGCATTTACCAGCACACCACCACATGCACATGGACCCTGACTGGCCCCATCCATTCTGCCCCACCTGGAAGAGTGAACGGGTTGTGGGGAACCATAGAGCTATTGAAGAGGGGGAGGAGCCATGGCGGTGTGCGTGAGGAGGAGATAAGTTGCCCATCTCTGCGAAGCATGGAGCTGCCTGGGTGGGGGCCTTTGTGGGGCACTGGGCAAAATTACCTTAGCAGGGCCTGGACATACCTTTCTGATACCCCTCCCAACTTTGGAGCCTTCTTGGGAGCCCTGGGTGAAAGCTTGACTCAAAGTCTTCCTTCCTGATTGATTATCCTCTCCCAACTCACCTCCCTGCCTTCAGTCTCCTCGCCATACTGTCCTCAAGCCTTCTAGTATCTTTAATCCTCCTAAGGGACCATTTAGGTCATGTGTTCCACCCCCTATGTCCCAGCATCTCCTACCCTCAACTCTGCCCCTTTAGCTTCTCCCTCTCAACCTTTAAATGTGATCAGGTGTCCCCAGCCTAATAATAGACAAAAACAAAGAAAACTCTTCCCCTGTCCTGGCTTTTCCCTCCACTGTGTGTCCAACCTTCTTTCCCCTCTTAACTCTCAAACTTCTTGGTTCGCCTGGTGCCTCATCTCCCACTTGTGCATACCCCTTGCAGTCTGGTTTCTGCCCACCACTACTCTGCATGGACATCCACTTACTGCCTCTTAGTCAGATGACCTTATCTCAGCTCTCACCTGTAGCCACACACAAATGTGATTCTCTGAGCACCTATTATGTCAGTCCTGGAGGAGGGAGCTCAGAATCCCCGGACCAGTGCTGCCCTTAGGAAGCTTCCAGTCTAGTGGGCAAGCAGACTTTCAAGTGACTGTGGATGAGGACCTCAGTCATTTCAGGCGATGAAAGTGACCAGAGGGTGGACAGAGTATCGGGTAGGACCCATCCAAGGAGGCAGAATTCACTCGGAGTTTTTAAACATGGGATTTAGAGCAAGGAATGGGTCACACAGAGAATGGAAGAACTAAGCCCAGCAGGAGGTGGTGAGGCAACCAGGACTCCACTACTACACTGGGTTGGAGGGACTTGAGGGGGAAACATTGTAATCAGTGGCTGGGGGCTGGGGTCACTTGGAGGAAGTTGGCACCATGAGTGAGTCCATAGACAACACACAAAACCTAGTGGGGTGAAGATTCTCCTTTCCTTTTTCCACCTTCCACTCTCTGCTGTACATTCACCCATCATTATAGTATCATAGAGTATTCACTGCCCTAAAAATCATCTGTGTTCTGCCAGTTCATTCCTTCCTCCCCGCTACCTCTGGAACCACTGATCTTTTCACTGTCTGCATAGTAATAGATAAATAGATTTAAGCACATCCAGACAATGGGATATTATTCAGCACTAAAAAGAAATGAGCTATCAAGCCATGAAAAGGCATGCAGGAAATTGAAATGCATTTTACTAAGTGACAGAAACCAATCTGAAAAGGATGATTTCCATTTCTATATTGGATGATTGCAACTACATGACATTCTGGAAAAGGCAAAATTATGGAGTCAGTAAAAAGATAACTGGAATTTTGGCCAGTTTTCTTTCTGAGGCTTCAGCGGTGCTATACTTTCTATCTCTGTTTCCTTCTCCCATTCTTAAAAATTGAGGCACTCCCCAAGTTTTAATCCTAAGCCCCCCACTTCTCTATACTTTCTCCCTGGGAGTTCTCATTCATTCCTGACTTCATTTAATCATTCAACAAACATTAGTTGAGTACCTACTATGTGCTGGGCCCTTGATTAGGCCCCAGTGACAGAGATGCATGAACCATGAGGCCAGCTCACAAGGAGAAGACAGACAAGGAAGGGCAGAAGGAAGCCCTGGCTGAGGTAAGAACACATAGAAAAGGGGGTGGGGGAGAGAACATATAGAAGAGATCAAAGAAGGCTTCCTGAAGGAGGTGATGCTTGAGCCAATTGCTCTCCAGGTACACGAGCAGTAAGCCAGGGGGTGGGAAGAGCATTCTGGCAAAAGGAATAACATGAGCGAAGGCACGGAGACAAAGGACATGTCAAGACACTTTTGAAGAACTGGGTGTGGAGTGTAAGGGGCGAGGAGAGAGGGATCCTCAGGCTGGCCCTGTAGGCTGCAATCTGGATTGTGGAGGGCCTTGTAGACGGCACTTAGTAGGCCGGTCTGGGGAAAAGACAAATAGCATTTCTAGAACAGAAGTTTAGAGATGTTTCTCTGATATAGTGTGAAAGGGTTGGGATGGGTAGATTGTGCTGGCTACAGACTAGGAGGCCAGTTGGGGACTTTTCAGTAAACCAGATGAAAGAAAGTCAGGGCTGGACTGGGACAGTGCAAGGGGATGGGAAGTCAGGAAAGATTAGCAAAATAGAGAGATGCATAATTGAGAAAATAAGTCAGATGCTAGGGTGTGGATGGAGGATGAGAGGGGCAAATCTGGGCTGTTGTTGCTGAGGTCAGGAGCGTGGGAGAGGTTCTGGAAAGAAAAGGTGTGTCTGCTTTGGACATAGTATATCTGGGGTGCCTCTGGCCCCTTCAGTTGACCTTCGCTGTTGACTTCCAAATTAACACCTTCACCTCCAACCTCAATCCTGGAGCTCCAAACTGGAATTCCAGGGTCTCATAAGGCATTTCCACCTGAAGCCCCCTGGCATCTCCAGCTCTGCATAGCCGCTGTTCCTCACCCCTCTCTGTTAATGACATCACCTCCTCTTGCTGTCTCACCCAAGCCATGCTGAGTCTATCTCCATCATGTCCTTTGTGTCTGTGGCCCCTTCTCTCTCCCCTTTCTGCAATTGCCTTGTCTTTCCTCTTGTTTCCTGACATCTCCATTCCAATCATTCCTACTCTCTGTTCTGTCACTCCTTTGTTCAAAACTTTCAGTGGCTCCCCTTTGCCTACTGATAAAGTATAAGCTTGTTATCTGGCTCTTAAGGAACTCACAGTCTGGCCCCAACTTATCTTTTTTGCTCTTACATTTCACAACTGACCTGCAGACACCCTTACCATTGCCCCCAACCACCCTGTGTGTTGTGCATCCAGACCACACACTGTCCTGCAGACAGAAATGCACCCCTCCACCTCTGCCTGTTGAATCACACCCATCCCTCAAGGCCCCGAGGAAATTCTTCTTTAAGCATCACACTTCCCAGTTCATTGCCAGCCTTATCTCCATAACAGACAGTAAGCAGCTTGAGGGCAGCTTATAATCACCATATAGTAAGCTGGTATTCAGAAAATCAGTGTTGAACTGAATTGGCTCAAAACCATTGTTTAGCTCAGGAACCTGCTGTGGCTTCTTATTGTCACCCACTTCAGAAGCCTGTTCCTAGTGTGGCTTCCCAGGTTTTGTCTTAGGTATCTAACCTTACTCCTCCACTGTTCCTCAAAATCTGTCCCACATTCAGTTTCAACGCTGTGCTCAAAGTGTGAAGGATATAAATAAACATGAACCAAACACATTCCTTCCCTTCCTTTATCTACCAGGGTGGATAAGCTACGCATATTAACAGCATATAATGGTAGTTTAAAATAATATCTTTTGCTCGTGGGTTATCCTGCTTGTCCTTCTTTAAGATCAGAATTCTAATTTTACTCATAGTGGTGACTTGGTCAGTTTTACGTGCTTCCCCAGACTCCCTTGCAGAGAGGGCAGCCATGTGACAAAGTGCTGGCCAGTGAGACATACATGGAAGTCTCTGGGTGGGGCTTCTGAGAAAACTGGCTAAGAGGACCAGCCCACACCCCTGTTATCTTTTGTCTTTTGCCTTATCCTTCTTCAGTCTTGAATGCAGGCCAACTGTTAGGAGGTGTAGCAGCCAGTGTCTGAGCATAAGACAAAAACCTTGTTCTCTGATGGCAGAGCAGAGAGCTATATCGACTCTGAGTCCCTGATGGCCCTGTGGAACCATCATACAACCAGAGACTGCCCACCTGCTGGGGACTTCTGACCTCTAGCCTCCCACAACATGATGGGGCCACTGCTGTGGGGTTTCTGTTACATGCAATACTGGCCAGTATGGTGAGATTTGTAAAATTTATCTTACTTGAAAATTCCCAACCGTGAAAGATGGCCCCAGAATGAAATCACTCTGTGTCAAAGGCCTTAGTATGAAATAAGTTTATGCTTATTAGGCATTGAGTAACATGTGGAAACAGTAATGAAAGAAGACACGTCTGTAGCTCATGTCAGTTAAGAGCTCTACTCCTATTTTCTGAGAAAGAGAACCTCACCTGGCAAAAGCTGTGGAAGGAGATGAGTGACTTAAAGGGCTGCTGAGGATGCGGAAATAGTAGTCAAGGACTATGTGACTTTGGCGCTGATGGGTCTATCAGGAACAAGACATGTTTTATCCAATTAAGATAAAAGGTTCTCAAATTAGGTGGTGGGAAATCCCAGGTGTTAAGATGCAGAGATTAGAACAGATGTCAGTCTGTGGAGATGAATTTGTTTTCACAAAATCTGTGCTATCTGGACAGTTTTCCTATAAACCACAGCTTCCCAAAGTGGGACATGTGGTTCCCCAGTGGTGTACCAGTTGATGTGTGGTGGGTCCACAGCTCTAAGTAACATTAGATGTCCTGCTGAGAAAGTCATTCTCTTTCCAATTCTTTGTTTAGATTTATCTACTCCTGAAATAGTTGATATGTACATTTTGTACAAATTTCAGAAGAGTGTGCTTCTCTCTCCTCTGGCCCCCGTTTCTCTTCTTTTGAAGCAATTTCTTGTGTATTTTTCCAGATATGTTTTATGCATCTACAAACACATACATTCATATAACCTCTTTTAAAAAAGTTAATGGAAGCATGCTATACACAACTTTGTATATGCATGCCCTGTACCTTGCTATTTCACTTTACATATTAGTGAGTCCCATATAGTACATACAAAGCTGGCTTCTTTTTAAAGACTGCATCCTATTCCACTGTATGGTTGGTATGTAATTTACCTGGTCCCATATTGATGGACTTACTATTTCCAACCATTTCCTATTATAAGAATTACGGTCTTGTACCTATTTCATTCTACATATTAATTAATCTATGCAGTCAACAAATATTTATTGAGCACCTAGGCACTGAAGGTATGGCATTGAACACAACAGACCCACTCCTTGCATCACGGACCTGTCATTCTACAGTGGAGAATAGCTGTAGGACAGATCCCTAGAAGTGGGGCACACTGTCTGTGAATCCTAATTAAGTCAAGGAGAAAGTCTCATTTTGGTGGGAAAGTCTCACTTTAGTGCCAGTATGTTTTAATACCTGTTTCTAACACTTGGTAGTCTCTTTAAGATAGAGTGCATTGCTCTCAGGATTAAAGTCTTTGGCTGGCCGCAGAACCTAGCTAGAGTTTAATAACTCTAGTTTGGTTTTTACTGGATTTATTTTTACATAGCAAATAATACTTATTTTCCATCTACAGTCAAAATATGAAGGTCCCTTTCAAAATAATTTAAGTTGAAAACACAAAAGATGAGTCAGTTTAGAGAAGAATGTTAAATAAATAATAACATAGGTGGAATTCAGTGGTGGAAAAAAACCCACGAAGGTGATAGTCAAATGTTGAGGTTAGAAAATGACTGATGTAAACAAAGCAAGGAGAAGAGGTGATTTTTATACTTTATACTGTACTTGATTTTATTTTTGTATCTGCACTCATCCTTGGTGTTGAAATGGTCTTGCCTCCATATTTCTTCCTAGGCAGCTTTTTTTGGTGTGTTTTTTTTGGCATCTATTATTTGCTTGGTAATAATTATGCTTAGATTTCACTGAACTTCTGGTCACTAAAGTTTTTTTGTTTGTTCTGTTTTTTAATAAACTGTTATCAATTTGCATCTTTCAGAAAATCTCTTCACCTGAATTCCCGAGATGCCCCGGGCCTCTTTGTCATCAGTGGCCCTGGAGATGCTTGGAGGCGCCTCTGCCAAGGGGGGTTCATGCAGCACCCTTAGTCAGACTTTCATAGTCGGGCTGAGGCTTGCTCAATAATTCTCTTAAAATGTAACATGGAAACAGCCAAACCCAAGTCGGCCTTCAAGGAGATTTCAAATCCAGAACCTTTGGAACAATCCCGCAAGCACCAGTGGGCCTGTAGTCACCCACAGCTTGTTAGCTAAAGACACAAACAATTAGTTTTGTGGTTGCAAACGTAAACAAGAGTGCATTTCACAGATGTTCTTTATGCCAAGCTGGTGGTAGTAAGTGTCCAGCAGTGAGTGTCAGCAGTGGGTGTCGGAGGGTGAGTGGTACCTCAAGGCTCTGGGGCAGAGAACCTTTCTGGTGAGAGATGAGAAGGACCAGGGTAACGGAGGGGTGCTGTGAGGGTGTGGGTAGACAATGAAGGTGAGAAAACACAAAAGAGCTTGGAAAGTGAGAAAGCACAAAAGGTTGGACCATCAGTTAGCAGTTAAATCCGTGAGCTTTGAGATCTGGTGGAGATTAACTGCTGAAAATTACTGAGGACCTACCATGTGCCAGACACTGATTTAAGCATTTTATAAAGATTAACTCAGTGGTTTTCAAACTTTCTGGCTTACTCTTAAACAATTTTGAGGATCCCCCCACTAAAGAGCTTTAGTTTCTGTGGATTATATCTGGTGATGTGATGTTTAACAACTGGTTCTCTGAGGAAAAGTCCTGATTTTAGCATTTGCCAATTCCCATGAAGTAAATACTTCCACCATGGCCAATTTCAAGATTCCAACCTGACAAAACTGAATGTGATGTGGGAAGAGATGTGAACTATTAGCTCTCCCAAGCCAGTGCAAGCTGCCTCCAGCACACTGTGGGAATGTGGATCGCTGTTTAATGTATTAGAAATTAAAATGGAGAAAAATTTAAAAATATGTTATCATTAAAAATACTAACAACAAACCCATTACATGTGAATATAGGTAATGTTCTTTGTGGAAATAGTTGTATTTCCAAAATAAAAAATATTTAGTGAAGAGTGACTTTTAAAAAAAATGTTTGCAATTCCCTTTAATATCTAGCTTAATGAAAATAGCTGGATTCATACATCTTCTGCATTCAATCTGTTGCAATGTCACACCTCATGTGGTCTCTGGAAAATACTGAAGAGAATAAACATAAATGATGTCTTACTATTACTGTGAAAGTAGTTTTGGCCTCTTGGACCCCCCAGGAGTCCCAGGGACTTCCGGGGTCCCTGGAGCACACTTTAAGAATTGCTATACCAATGCATTTAATTTTTCCAAACAGCTCAATGAGGCAGGTTTCTTCTTATCCCAATTTTACACCTAGGGAAACTGAGGCACAGTAAAGTTAATGAACTTATCCAAGGGCACTCAGCAAGAACGTGGCAAAGTTAGGATTCAAAATCCGGTTATAGAGATGAGATTGAATTGGTGACTGTCACTTATGAGATGTACGATCTTGGGGAAAATTAGTCTCTGAGCCTGAGGTATTGTCATTTAAGTAACTCATTGTTATCACCTAGGTTGGGTTAGACTTTACTCTCCCTTACACTGGGATTGTATTGATGAGTCCCTCAACTGTGCTTCCTTAGTGTTCTCTCTTAATTGTCTCCACTGGAGTGTATACTCCATGAGAGCAAATACCACATCTGCCTTGATTACGGTTGTCTCATCAGAGTCCGGAATAGATGCTCGAAAATTTTTGCTAAAGAAATGAATAAATAAGTGCATGGACATTTCTCATGAGGGCAGGAGGGAGTCCATCCTACCCAGGGTTATCGGGCTGCAGGGAGGGAGAGAGGAGTGGGACTGGCGGGTGGGGGATTAGAGTGCGCTTGTGTACGCTGACCCATGCCTGTTGCATCCGCATAATCACAGGACAAACCACAGGCTAAGAAAAGCCTCCTCCTAAATTCTACAAAGCAATTCTCATCACCCCCTTTTGCCCGGAGTCACTTATACTCAATCTTCCCATCACTTGACACTTACTCAGTTTAGCAGTCCCTCCAGATATTCTTCATCCTTCTAGAAAATTGTACATCTCCCCTTTTGGTGATAAGGGTGGGATGGGGAGTTCTCTGCCTTTTCCCTTCATATCCTGGGCTTTGTATGTTATCCGCAACTCCCTCACCCTTTCTAGAACAGTTAAACCTTTTAATTTGCTCACTTATAGAAATGGTCAGGCCCCCAAGAGTGAAGCGCTTCTTGTTCTAGTGCCCACAGCACTTGGTGTCTAGTTAATGGCTGCACTTCCAGAGGCTGGACACCTTGGAGAGAGGCAGCCTGGCCGGTGGGAACAGTTTGACGGAGGCCCTCTCTCTGGACTGGAGCTACTCAGCTTCCTCTTTCACTATCTCTGCGGTCCTTTCCAGCAGTGATCTTCTAGGATTCTCAGAAGCCGCGGAGGAGAAGTGTAACTGTGGGGGAGGGAGGGAGGCAGCCGGAGACAGTTGACCAGGATTCTGCTTGGAAGGTCATGAGGCTGAGCTCTGGCCCCAGAGACCTTTAAGAAACAAAAAGGAACTGAGAGACCAGGCAGGAGTCTGCTCAGCCTGGAGTTCCTGGCATCCTGCTTTGTGTGTAAGCTTCCCGCGGCAGCCAAGGCCCTTCTGATTAACAGGAGATGAGAATGGGAAGCGGGAACTTGGCCTGACAGCTCTCCCCCGGGCACTGCCAGCTCTGCAGACTGGCGCCAGGTTTTCTCCGGGAGCCAGCATGGGTCTCCTGAGAGCCTCACCCGTTAAGGTGGGCGGCTGCCTGCTGTGCAAGAAGCCTAGGAGTCAGGCTCTCTTCTCATCCAGGATAAGCCCTCTGCCCATGTGCTCTGGAGCAGGCGACCAAATGGAGGCTATCTCCAGAAGGCTGGCTTAAAAATGTGACCCTCACCCAAAAAGGAACCCCTGACCTCATGGCCGTTTTTATGGTTGAGTAGTTGTCATCTTGGAAGGCCCCATGAGCCTGGCCTTGGCCACAGCACTGATGGATTTCAGCAGGAAGGGGAGGCAGAGGAGTGGGAGTAGCAGTGGGCGTGGGGTCTTAGGCCCTGGAGCCCTTCCTGAGGTTTCAGACAGACCCAAGGATCCCATCTCCTCCCTCCACCCAACGTTAGCACAAGTGACATCTTGCTAAAATACAAATCAAGGGTAGCCTTGGCATACTCTTGCCTTTTCACCTTTTATCACTTTAGTCCTTCACACATCTGTCTCCCCACTAACCTGCGAGCTCCCATGGGACAGAGGGCTGGGCTGCACTCACCTCTGCATCCCAGTGTCCTCCACTGGGCTTGGTATGCAGGGAGGTCTCAACAGGTATTACACAAATGAATGAAAGAATGAGTGAATGAATGAAGAAATGAATGAAGTCACAGATGAAAAACCATAGTCAGGGGTGAGATGTCACTGCAAGGAGGCCAGCCAGGAGGTAAAAACAAAGATGGTCGATTGTGTGTGCGCAGAGGGGTGTTGCTCATGTCCTGCTGCTGCTTGTTATGTTTTAGGGGTTCAAAGTGGCTTCCTGTTCCTCCTCCTCCTTCTCCCCCACCCCAGCTGCCCTGGTCTCTAAATGCTCAGGTAAGGTGGCTTATTTATCTGTTCAACAAATATTTACTGAGCACCTGTCGCAACAAGCCCTGGGTTCTGCATGCTTGGGAATGAGACCTACACGTTGCCTGCCTCAGGGAGCTCCCAGTCAGTGTTACTAAGTAATTACAAGTGCTGTTACTTGGTGGGTCTCATCGAGCTGGCAGACTGTATAATTTAGTACCCTAACTGGGACACAATTGAGAGTAAAAGTGATTGTTACAGGTTGAGCTCTCCAGGAAGCAGACCCTGAGACGGAGATTCACGGGCAGAAAGTTTATTAGACACATTTGGGGGTCAATACCTGTGGAAAGGGAGGGACAGAAGCCAGAGGGAGCAGAGAAAGAAGTTGAGATGGGACACCATCTCAGTGGAGGCCTCAGCCAACCTCACAGAGAGCCCAGAGCTGAGATAGCCCTTCAGCATCAGCACTACTGGGTCAAGGGGGCCTGGCTTTAATACCATCGTGTTGATCAGTCATGGGCTACTGGCTGCCTCTGGAAGGAGTGGGACCTTGGGTGAGACTATTTTCTTCAGCTGACTCTGTGTCAGTGCAGGGTGGCATTAAGCTCTGGGCAAGAGGAACAAGCTTTGCTTTAGAGGACAGTTCACAGCTCTTGCAATGCATTATATCATTCACTTCATATGCATCCTATCATTTAATTTGCAGCGAGGTTCATGTAATTGTTATTCTCATCCCCACATCCAAACTGTCAGGAAGTCCATTCTCAGTCACCTCCAAATAGAGCCCCAAATAGTTCACTGCCTCCGTCTTCACTCCCTCCACCCAGTGTAAACCACCACCGCCTCTCTCCTAACTGCTGACGTTGTTCTGATTTTGAATGAAGCTGGCCAACAGCATGGAGCTACTGAAAAGACAGGAGACGATGTGAACAACAAAAAAAACCACTGAAGGAACCCCAAGTAGAGCACATGAACTCAAAAACATCAGGGAAGCTAACAACACAACATTTGATCTGAAAAATCAGCACATGACCTGACAGTTGAGGATATTCCTTCTTCAGAACAAGCTGAGAGGCAGGAGAGTAAGTGGCTAGCAGCATAGCCCCTGAGGCCAGAGTGCCTGGGCCAGCTTTTGATTTCTTTCTGGCTCAGTTTCCTTGTAGGACAGTGGCGGTGATAACAGAACTATTAGACAGGGTCGTTAGGAGCAGTAATGAGACATTCAGAACTGTGCTTGCGGCACATGGGAAGCGCTCCTCCAGGGTTAGCCGCTGGCATTACCCTGTGAGCTGCCATCTTGGTCCACGTTGAGCATGGCAGATGTGGCTGTTGGTGTCCCTTCTGGTCCCATCTCCCTTCTGCTCCTGACTCCGATACACACTTCCACACTCCCACAGGGAGTCCTTTATCCAGTCAACAAACATTTCTTGAGTGCCCACCCACATGCTAGGCACTAAACTCTTGCTTTATTCTTCTGCATCCCGCAAGTCCTTGAGCTAACAGTTTGGCTGCCCAGGCTTGCTTTTGCTGGAGAAGGGAGGCCCCATCCCCTGCCATTCATTTCCTGTTCACGCTCAGGTCACCCAGATGAGAAGCCAGCTTCCATGTGGTCCTGCTGCCTCCTGTCCTCCCTTTTGGATCTCAGCTGCTGGCTGAGAACGAGCATCGTGCAAGACCCCATGGACCTCCTCTTGGAACAAGAAGGCTCAGTGGGATAGGGGGCCCTTTGCAGCATGGAACCCTGCTCTCTCACGTGGCTGCATTCTCCATGTTGATCCTAACTTGGCTGTGGCTCTGTGTATTTCTGACCTGTGCCTCCTTTCTCTGGATGTCTCTCCTGATGTCAGGAAAGGCCTTGGAAGGGATGAGGTAAGGGTAAGAGCAAGTGGAAGAACGGATGAGGCCACATGAGGCAAAGGGTGGGAAGGGAAGGACCAAAGAACGCTGATGACATTTGATGTGAATTAACACATCCAGGCCTTAATCTGAATAATAGCCCTGGGAGGTCAGTACTAATCTCACCCCCATTTTCCAAGGGAGGGAACTGAGGCAAAGATGGTTATGAAACTTGTCCAGAGCTATGGTTTTAAGTGGCAGATCTGGAATTTGAATGCAAAGAGTCTGGCTCCATCCCCTGGATGGGGAAGGGTGCAGAAGTCCCAGAGGGCATCCTGAAGAGGGCATGCCTCTGGCCAATAGCCAGCGTGGAGTTCAGAGTGTTCAATGGATGGTGATGCAGGGTGGAGGTGGGCTGGCTCATCCCATAATCCCTAGTGTTTGTTGGCCTTGGCTAATAAAGCAGCTTCTCTTCCTCACCCAGTCATTCCTCAGCCACCTTGGTCTGTGCCCCAGGGAGACCTGAGGTCTCCAGTTCTAGGCTGGCACCAGCTGTGTGAGGAGGGAGGTGGCAGTGGTATGGGCACAGCTTGACATTGGTCAATTCCTATCCCTCGGGCCAGAGGCAGGCATTTAGCCTCACTTTCCTCAGTTGAAAAATAGGAACAATAGGCTGGGCCTCACTGGGTCGCTGTGAGGATGAAATTGCACACAGGCAGAGCCCCACGCAGGGCAGGGAGGCAATAAACCAGCGCCAGGAGTGTTGGGCTCCAAGTCACTGAGTCTACTGCGCCGATGGCTGATGAGGTCTGCACGGTTGCAGAGCCCTTTCCCCTCCCATCTCAGCCTGACTTGGATCCTCCTGGCAGGTGGGCAGGCACTGCAGAACCTCCCTGCTTCACAGATGATCAGACTGAAGCCCAGGCGGTCAGAGAGGACGAGGCAGCCTTGCGGAGGTCTGTGGGAGTCTGTGGGAATATCAGGACGAGCGGACCCTCCGGGCAGAGGAGGAGGATGTCCAGGAGCCCAGTGTGGCCTGCCTGCTGTCCCCTCCTTCCTCAGCCACTGAGCCCATCAGTGTGGCTGGGATCTGTTGGCCCCAACTGCTCCCCATGTTCCTTTCCAGCAGCAGCCTGACCCTGTCTACTTGGAGAAAAACAGGAAGCTAGGCTCTGCCAGGAATCAGAGCACACCCTTCCTCAGGGCTGCGGGACGCTGTGACAGCAGGGGGCTCTGCGGGCAGGACGCAGGGCGGGTGTAGGATAGGTGCTCTGCCAGTCAAACCAGGGTGGCCTGGGCTCATCAGATAGGCTGGGTTTGCTCTGGCCTGGCCTTGCTGAGCCCCACAGGGGCCAAGAGATCACAGGGAGGTGGGAAGTCGGGAAGAAGCTCCCAGTTTGCTTTCCTGTGTGGGCACAGAAGCATGGGACACCAGGGCCACATCTAACTTCTGCCTGCATGGGCCCTTTCCTTCACAAAAAATATTATAAAGTATATTATACCACTGCACTGGCATTAAGAAGGGTATAATTATGCTGGATTTATGATTATATATTCATTATTATTTTATTCAATTTATCTTCTGATTTTAAAAGGAATTAAAATGAAAACATTTTCATGGGCCCCTAAAAGTATTGTGGGCCCTGTGTCTACAGGATAAGTCAGCCCTGTGGAAAGCTCCTAGCACGTTCCTGTCCTGCAGAAGCTGTGTCACCCCCACCAGGCCATGCAGCATAGGGATTAGCACTCAGAGGCTAGAGGGGAATGACTGGCCCAGCCTAGCTGAGCCTCAGTGTCCTCTTCTGTAGAATGGGAGAAGGAGAGTGTTGGCCTCCTGATGTTCTTCCGAGATGGCCCTGTGCCTGCCCCAGGGACCCCACTGTGTTCACAGTGCATGTGAGCCTCAGAGCCGGGGGACACCGCAGCAGCTGCCTGGCGCCTAGCTTTGGGCTTTGGGGACACTGCCAGCATTCTCACATCTTTAGCCTCTCCCTCTTCTCTGTCTGTCCCCCTTGGACCCCTGTTTCAGAGTCACACCCAAGATAACAATGAAGCTAATGAATCACAAACCACTTTCACCCTCAAACCCCATCCATCTTCCAACAGCCCCATGAGGAATATCTTATGTGGATTATTCACCCATTTACCCAGAGAGGATACTAATCATCAGAGAGGTTAGTTAACCTTGTCCAAGGTCACACAGCTGGCGGAGACAGAGCTGGGACAAGAGTTTAGACCTGTCAACCCTAACCTTGGTTGGCTCTGTTCAATTCAACACCCCAAAGTGTTCATTACAACCTGTGTGTCTGTGTGCACGTGTGTGTTGGCTCTTGTGACAAGGCAGGTGGCAAGGACTGGAGTGACCGTGGAAGGGCCTTGGGTGCAGAACCCAGGGAAGAAAGAAGCTTAAGAGAATAGCTTTCTATTTTATATTAGAGCTTAGGGTCATCTTTAATTTTTAACTTTTTATTGTAAAACAATTTACTATCTTCAAATATACATAATTTTACAAATAGAAATATAGTGAAAAGCTGGTATTCATGTTAGATTTCAGTAAGGAAGATGGAGGCCCAGGCTGAAGAAGGCCCAGCTCATGAATATTGTTTAAGCACACAAACCACCTGCTGGATGGTGCACAGAGAATGCTTTGACCTTGAGGGAGAGACTGAATTTCCAGCTGACAGGGATGGTCTGGGTAAAGGTTTTCATTTCCGTGATGTTTCTGATGAAAGCCTCCCAGCTTCTCTGGCTGAGTTAGATCACTTTGGTCTCTCGCTATTTCTGTATTTCCTAAGAATCTGAGCTGGGGCTGGATGACAAATGTGCTCCTCAGCCCGTTACCCATGGATTCCGTGAGCTGTTGGCCTGAGATGCCACCATGCAGCCCCTCCTTTGCCAGGGAGGGGGAGGGGAGGGGCAGGGAGGACAGGTCCCCAGCTGGTAGGTGTTGGGATTGAGAGTGAATTTACCAGGAACTGGAGATAGAGGTCTCTTAATGACCCAAATCTGAGTCTGTCACTGTCCGTCTGAAACCCTCAGGGGGTCTGAAATCCCCTCCCTAGCCCAGCAGAGCCGTACTCCCTGCCCACTGGAACCTTCTCAGCTCTCACTTCCTCACTTCCTGCCATTCTGGCTGAAGCAGGCCTGCCCTTAAGCTCTGTTGGAGCCTCTTGCTGGCCTCCTTCACAGACTTCAGCATCTGGAAATGACCTGTTTCCACGCACAAGTGTACGAGTAGAGCCTTTGAATAGAGTCCACCTGCCCCATTGGGTTGTGAGTAACCTGAGGGTCATGTCCTGTCCCGCTCCTGGCTCAATGCCCAGCCCACAGGAGGCACCCAAGAAATACTTGTTGAAGCCATTATTGTATCTAAGCATACAACATTAATCCATACAATGATGACTGCCACAAATCTTTACTGGAAGACAGGCTCAGGAGTCACACAGACCTGGTTCATGTTCCAGCTCAGCAAGCCTCCCATCTGCCATTTTCAAAGTGGGGCATTAATTGCACCGGGCTCATGGGGCAGCTTCAGAACCAGTGACAAAGGACACAAAGCGCTCAGCAGAATGCTGGGACAGAGCGAGCACTCACCAATGCAAGCTGCTATGCTGAGGATTCCCTCCCAGGACAGGGATGGGTAAGGGTGAAGATCAGGACCCACTGCATGAGATCACACAGCTTTGCCTCCATAAATGGTGGAAATTCATCACCACAACCACAGCTGTTCCAACCCTACACTAGCTTCATCTGATTTAGAATGGTTTTACAGCCACGGATCCCAAACTTGGCTGCATGTTAGAGTCAAAGGAGGGTTAAAAAAGAATCCTAATGACTGAGTTCAGCCTCAGAGATTCTGATGCAATTGATCTGAGGTGTGGCCTGGACATCAGGACTTTTCAAATGACCCAAGGTGATTCTATCATGCAGCCCAGGGTGACAACTGCAGCCTTAACTCCAGGTGTGACTTCAGCGGCCCCTCCCTGTCCCTGCTTTCTCCCCACTGCCTGAAACTCCTTTGAGGTAGCACAAAGACTTTCACTGCACAGTAAAGATAAATGGCATAAAATGCAGAGGACTAACAGGAGAGAAATGGCTGAATCTCTCTCCTACACCCTTTATCAGTCAGCTGTCAGATTCTTTTCTGCCTTCCTAGTAGGAAAGGGATAAGAGCAGAGGGGATTGGTATTGGGAGTGGGAAAGGAAAGGGGAAATCTGATTTGGTGTCTGGAGACATGCATCCTAACCTCAGCTTTGCCACTGTGTAAATACAGACAAATCACTCCTCTCTCTGACCTTGAATCTCAGTTCCTGCTCCATGAAATGACATTCCTTTGAGAGCCAGCATCCTAGAGCTACAATCCACTATTGGGACAATTCTACAATCCCTAAGAATCAGCCTTTCAGCAATCCTGAAAGCTGCATATCCATGCAGAATCCCTGGACTCTAGCTTGCCCTGCTTTCTGATATTTATTTGTTTAACACAATCAAGTAATTATAAAGCTTGATTCCCAGAAGGCATCTCTGTACTTTTGAGGTTATGAAGCAACTCAAAGCAAACTTATGAGGTGTTGATAAGTAGAGGTCATGGGGGAACAGCTTTTTATTGCATAGACAAAAACCTTCTATAATCAGCTGGAGGCTTATCTGCAGTTGGATGTTGCCTAAGAGAGTGAAAATGTTTCCTCTCTTGAGCAGGCCAACATGGAGCCACTGTAAGAACTTTTTTTACACAAGTTATTGAAAGGGAACCAGGTTCTTGTTTCCCTGGTCACCAGCTAATTGACAAGATTTTATAGTTCTTGGAAGAAAGAAGAAATGGAAATTCTCAGGAAGAAACAGGAGGACCTATAAAGTACTTATAATGAGACACAGGAATGAGTAGGGCTGAGGTAGGAAATATCCTAGAACCAGCCTGAAGGGTGGGCCCAGGAAGGTGTGGGCCACCACCCTGGCTTTCAGATAATTTCCCAAGGCCAGTGCTGAGGGTCTCCCACCTACAGAGCTCAGTAAGGCCATAATGATTACACAGATCACAAACATTTAGTGCGGCCAACCTGGCCCAAGTCCAACGTTTTTGAATGTTAGAACTTGCACATTTGAGGTCAAGTTCTGTTGGACACAGAGAGGAAGGGTATTCGGGAAGGGACAGGCTTTTTCCAGAAACTCTCTGGCATCTAGCCCCCCACCCCCACCCCACCAATTCAGATTTGGGAGCACATCAGAGCAAGGCTTCTCATCACAGAGTTCACATCACAAAGAGTTCTTGGATGCTGCGGGGAAGCTCAGACACTAGTGGATTTCTAAATGAAATTCATTCAGTCGCCTCGAAATATACATTGGTTGAGTCTCCTTTTGCCTAGCAGTGGGTTAGATGCTCAAGTGGGAGGTAGGATTTGAGAGGTAAGTAAACTTGGCATTATCCTTATGCTCTCCCTGTGAGGGAATTGAGCAATTCTGTGTTCCAGGCACTGTGGATTCTGAGTGGGGGTTCAGAGGTGAGGAAGACCTGCCCCTACTCTGCAGGTGTTCACAGTCCATGGGGAAGACAGACAACAGACCTGACTTCACTGTCCTGCTGCCCCAGGCCTGGATCCCACCTAGACAGACCCTGGCTCTGGGTCCCTCTCACAGTGATCATTAACCCCCCTGTACACTATTACACCCTCCTGTATCCGATTGGCTGCCTGATGGGCTATCTGAATGACCCAGCCTCCAAATAAGAATTTATCTTGATTACTGAGTTTTTTGGCATCTTCTGAAATTTATCTCTTCAGGCAAATGCCCAACTCATCTAACTCTAACCGAGGCCTGGTCAGACCTCTGACCTCCACACATATCCAAGAAGCTCCAGGCCAGAGGAGCGAGTGATTAGAACAGAGCCCCCTAAGAGTTCAGAGGGACATTTGAATAAGCTGGGTGCAGTGTTTCCCAAAGTGTGCTCTGGAACATAAATCCTGTGAGGATCTCCTCCAAAAAGAAAAGATTTTGTGGACAAATAAGTCTGGGGAACAGTGCTTCCCCCCAATAGTCACAATGGACATGAACACACTGAAGGCTTTATTTAGACTTCTATACCTGAAAACATTCATTTTCTAGCCCAGCCTCTATGGCTACTTAGCTGGGTCAGCTTGGGAAAGCCTTTCAACGTTTATTTTTTTTTAAGTTTATTTTGATATCATTAATCTACAATTAAATGAGCAATATTATGGTGATTACACTACCCCCTCCTATCAACGTTTCTTGAAGTGAAATAGAGGGCATTCATCTCAGAATCTCTTGGGAGAGCTTGTAGGAAATACAGAGTCCTCAGCCCTGCTGCAGACTTTCTGAGTCAGAGTCTTTGCATCCAAGACCCAGGAATCTGCTTTGAACTCGTTCCCAGTTAATTGTGATGCATGTTCCAATTGAGAACCCCAGATAAACCTTCCCCAGCCTTGTTTTTTTTCTCAGTGGTGTAAATACCAAGAGATAAGCTTGACCAAATGAGTAGTCAAAAGGAAACCTGAACACTTCCCAACTCATTTTTTGAGGCCAGTATTACCCTCATAATAAAAACAGGCAAGAGTCACAAGAAGACAAAACTGGAGACCAATATATATATATACAATGAATTATATGATGCAAAAATCCTCAACAAAGTACTAGCAAACCAAATCCAGCAACATATCAGGTTCATACACCATGATCAAGTGGGATTTATCCTAGAAATACAGGGTTGGTTTAAATCGAAAAATCAATTGAGGTAATACACCATATCAACAGAATGAAAGATAAACACCGTGTGATCATCCAACACATACAGGAAAAGAGTTTGACAAATTCCAACACCACTTCATGATAAAGAAAAACAAAAATGCTCAGTAAACTAAGAATAGTAAAGAACTTCCTGAACTGGGTAACGGGCATCTACAAAAAACCCCACAGTTAACCTATTTAATGGTAAAAGACTGAATGGTTTCCCTCTAAGATCAGGAACCAAACAAGGATGTCCACTCTCATCACTTCTATTCAACACTGTACTGAGCAAAGAGTAGAATGGTGGTTGCAGGGGGCTGGGGCAGGAGAAAAGAGGGGATTTGTTCAATGGGTTTAAAGTTTCATTTATGAAAGATGAATAAGTTCTAGAAATCGGCTGTACAACAGCGTGGCTGTAGTTAATACTGGATTGTGCACTTAAAAAATTTGTAAGAAGGTAAACCTCATGTTAAGTGTTCTTACAATCAAAACCAAACCAAACCAAACCAAAACGAGGGGCATGAAAACATTTTTGGAGGTGATGGTTATGTTTATTACCTTGATTTTACCTTGGTTTATTACCTTTATTACCATCGTTTTCATGGGTATATACATATATCCAAATTCATCAAATTCTATACATTAAATATGTGCCGTTTTTTAATACATCAATTATACACCTCAAAAAAGCTGTTTAAAACAAAAGCCTCATATAACTGGAGGTTCTAGCCAGGGTAGTTAGGGAAAACAATGAAATAAAAAGCTTCCAGGTTGGAAAGAAAGAAGTAAAAGTTTTTATATTCTTGGTTATCTTTTATATAAAAATCCTAAAGAATCTATTAAAATACTATTAGGACAAATAAGCAAGTACAGCAAGTTTGCAGGATACAAAAATTAGTTGTACATCTACACACTTGCAATGAACAACCCAAACATAAAATAAAGAAGTCCATTTACAATAGCATTAAAAAGAATAAAATGCTCAGAAATAAATTTAACAAAGGAAGTGCAAATCTCATACTCTTGAAAACTACAAAACATTGCTGAAAGAAGTTAAAGAATATCTGACTTCTCTAATAAATGGAAAGATATCCCATATACATGGATTAGAAAATTTAATACTGTTAAGATGATAAACTTTTCTATAGAGTCAGGTAGTCCCTATTGGAGTCTCAATTGGTTTATTTCTAGAAACTCATAAACTGAATCTAAATTCATATGAAAATCCAAGAGATTAAGAATAGCCAAAACAGTCTTGAAAAAGAACAGAGTTGGAGGACTCAAACTTCTGGATTTCAAAATTTACTACAAAGCTACAGTAATCAAGATACTGTGGAACTGGTGTAAGGATAGGCATATACATAAATTGAATAGAATTGAGAGTGCAGAAATAGACCCTCACATTTATCATCAATTGATTTTTGTCATGGATGCTGAAACAATTCAATGGGGGAAAGAAAGAATCTCAACAAACAGTGCTGGGAACACTGGATATCTAAGTACAAAAGAATGAAGTTAGATCCTTACCTCATGCTATATAAAAAAATTAACTCAAAATGGATCATAGATCTAAATGTAAGAGCTAAAACTACAAAACTTTTAGAAGGAAACATAGTGAGTCTTCGTGACCTTGGGTTAGGAAATGGGTACTGAGATATGACACCAAAAGCACAAGTGACAAAAGAAAAA
The DNA here is from genome assembly GCA_032199065.1 of Smutsia gigantea. NCBI lineage: Eukaryota > Metazoa > Chordata > Mammalia > Pholidota > Manidae > Smutsia > Smutsia gigantea. The sequence goes on along the minus strand of JAVSCE010018436.1, from coordinate 9,611 downwards.
AATTGATAAATTAGATTACATCTAAATTTAAAACTTTTTTTCATGTAAGAGAATGAAACTGGCTTACTATCTAACCCCATACACAAAAGTAAATGCAAAATGGATCAAAGACCTGAATGTAAGTCATGAAACCATAAAACTCTTAGAAAAAAACATAGGCAAAAATCTCTTGGACATAAACATGAGCAACTTCTTCATGACTATATCTCCCCGGGCAAGGGAAACAAAAGCAAAAATGAACAAGTGGGACTATATCAAACTAAAAAGCTTCTGTACAGCAAAGGACACCATCAGTAGAACAAAAAGACATTCTACAGTATGGGAGAATATATTCATAAATGACATATTCGATAAGGGGTTGACATCCAAAATATAAAAAGAGCTCACGCACCTCAACAAACAAAAAGCAAATAAGCCAATTAAAAAATGGGCAGAGAATATGAAGAGACACTTCTCCAAAGAAGAAATTCAGATGGCCAACAGGCACCTGAAAAGATGCTCCACATCGCTAATCATCAGAGAAATGCAAATTAAAATCACAATGAGATATCACTTCACACCAGTGAGGATGGCCAACATCCAAAAGACAAACAACAACAAATGTTGGTGAGGATGTGGAGAAAGGGGAACCCTCCTACACTGCTGGTGGGAATGCAAATTAGTTCAACCATTGTGGAAAGCAATATGGAGGTTCCTCAAAAAGCTAAAGATAGAAATACCACTGGACCCAAGAATTCCACTCCCAGGAATTTACCCTAAGAATGCAGCAGCCCAGTTTCAAAAAGACATATGCACCCCTACGTTTATCGCAGCACTATTTACAATAGCCAAGAAATGGAAGCAACCTAAGTGTCCATCAGTAGATGAGTGGATAAAGAAGTGGTACATATACACAATGGAATATTATTCAGCCATAAGAAGAAAACAAATTCTTCCATTTGCAACAACATGGATGGGGCTAGACGGTATTATGCTCAGTGAAATAAGCCAAGCTGAAAAACACAAGTATCAAATGATTTCACTCATCTGTGGAGCATAAGAACAAAGAAAAAATCGAAGGAACAAAGCAGCAGCAGACTCACAGAACCCAAAAATGGACTAACAGTTACCAAAGGGAAAGGGACTGGGGAGGATGGGAGGGAAGGGAGGGATAAGGGGGGAAAGGGGGCATTACTATTAGCGCACATAATGTAGCAGGGAGGGGGGGACATGGGAAAGGCAGTAGGTATAGAGAAGACAAGTAGTGATTCTACAGCATCTTACTATGCTGATGGACAGTGACCATAGTGGGGTATGTGGGGGGGACTTGATAAAGGGGGTCTAGTAACTATAATGTTGTTCAAGTGATTGTACATTAACAATACCAAAACAAAAAACAAAAAAAAACTTTTATGCTGTAAATGATGCCACTGAGAAAGTGACACAAAAGCCCATACAATGGGAGAAGATATTTGCAAGTCATATAACTAATAAGGACCTAGAATTTGTAGTATATAAAGAACTCCTACAATTCAACAATAAAAAGACAACCCAGTTTTTAAAATGGGCAAAGCATCTGAATAGACATTTCTCCAAAGAAGATAGACAATGACCAATAAACACATGAAAAGATGTTCAACATCAAGAGTCATAAAAGAAATACAAATCAAAACAATAATGAGATACCACTTCTCACCCACTAGGATGGCAATAATAATAATAATAATAACAACAATAATAATAACAGCAACCAGACAGTAACAATTGGTGGGAATATAAACTGGTGTAGCCACTTTATAAAACAGTCAAAAACTCATCTAACCCAAATCAAGGACCCAACAGACCTCTGATTGACAGTGACACACACACAAGCAGCTGCAGGCTAGCAGAGTCAGCTCCTCAAAAGGTTAAACAGAGAGTTACCATATGACTCAGTAATTCCACTCCTAGGTATGTACCCAAGATAATTAAAAACATACATACACACAAAAACTTGTACATGAATGTTCATAGCAGGATTATGTATAATAGATGAAAAGTGGAAACAACTCAAATGTCTATCAACTGATGAATAGATAAAGAAAATGTGGTTCACCTGCACAATGGAATATTATTCAGCCATAAAAAGGAATGAAGTACAGATTCATGCTATAACATGGATGAACCTTGAAAGCACATGCTAAGTGAAAGGAGCCAGACACAAAAGACCACATATTGCATGATTCCATTTACATGAAATGTCCAGAATATAAGCAGATCTATAGAGACAGAAAGTAGATTAGTGGTTACTTAGAACGAGAAGGGGTGGAGGAATGGGGAATGACTACTAAATGACATGGTGTTTCTTTTTGAGGTGATGAAAATGTTCTAAAATTGTGGGGATGGCTGCACAACTCTGTGAATATACTAAAAAACATGGCGTTGTCCACTTTAAATGGGTGAATGCTATGGTGTGCAAATTTATCTCAATAAAGCTGTGGCAAAGAGAAAAGAAACAGATAGGGGACTCCAGTTGCGCCCTCTGACTGATAAAGCTCATCAGCCTAGACACAAACAGAATGAAACTGAACATGAATCGTTACTGACAACCTCTCCCTTCCTTGTGCTCCTCGGTATGTTTTCCCTTGCTTTGCTCATCCCGCCTATGACCGCACTTGGTGACGTAGCAAAGGAGTCCTTGGCTGCAATCTTGGCTGGTGCTCCAGGTGACCCTCTCTCTTGATGCCTAGAGCTAATTTTCAAGATCTCTTTTACCCCAAGAAACATTTATTTAGAATCCATGTTCTGCAAAGCACTTTGAAGGTAAGAAATATAGCCATTGCTCTCAATTGCTTGCAGTCTTGTAGGAGAGATAAGACCTATTGTTTAGGATTCACTCAGTTAATTTAAGGAAAATAAACAAAATACCAATGGCTTAAACAAGATAGAATTTACTTCATTCATACCAAATAGAAGTTTGGAGGCAGGTAGTCCAGGGCTGGTACTCTTTCCTCGAGGTCATGGGGAGCCCAGGCTTTTTCTGCATTCCCATTCTGTTCTAGCATATGATTTCCCACCTGGGCCAAGATGGCTGCTGAAGTGGTTTGAGAATGAATGGGAGTTGATGCAGAGGAAGCCAAGGGGCGGCACAGTAGCTGGATGTGCGTATGATGGGGTCAAGAGAGGACTTTGAAATGGTGGGAGATAGTGGAGGCATGTGAAATGATCTGGTTCAGAAGAAGAAATTGGGGATGGCAGAGCAGGTAGAACAGATCAGGAGTCCAGTCATTGGGAAGGGGAGGGGAGGGCATCTGCAGACAGGTGAGCAAGTGGTCTCGGAGAGGAGCAGGGACAGTCTTCCAATTGTCACAAAGAGAATGTGGCACATATGCGGGAAGTGGGAAGGTGAGGGTCCTCCTGAGGGATTGCTTCTGTTTTCTGATCGAAGTTGTCTCCTCCCTCCCCCTCCTTCTATCTTTCTTTCTACAAGCATTTATTGAGCTCCTACTGCCTGCCATGGCACTGTTCCAGGTGCTGCAGTTATAGCAGCAAATAAAACAGACAAAAACACCTCTCCTCATGGTACCTACAATTCTCCCCGGCACAGAGTCAACTAGTAAAATGAATAAATAGGTTGTATTGATGTTAGAAAGTGGTAAATGCTATGGAAAAAACAAAAGCAGGAAAGGATGTAGGGTTATTCAGTGGAAAGGAAACAAGGGCATAAGATGGGGCTGTGGAGGAAAAGTAGGAGATGACTGGATTGGAGATGTCTGGAGCATTGGTGCAGTGGGAGAATGAGAGTCACAGCTGGAGGGCGGGCCATGGCGTCCGAGTGCGGGTTGCCTGAAATCAAGAGTCAGAGGTAGGACAAGGTCTGGAATGTGCTATGGGGAGTGGGTGGCTGAGTTGGGTGAAGGAAAAAAGCTTTGGAGGTGAGGAGGTCAAGTAACTGAGAGGCCAGAGTACCAGAGGGTCATCCATGAGGCCAGTGAGGTCACAGGAATGTTGACAGGTGTGGGGTGGAGTGGAGTTGGTGCCTGGAGCCGAAGTTCACAAGGACTAGGAGGTTGTTGAGAAGGCAGGTGCATGCACTGGGGGAGAGGCATGGAGGTTTAGGTGTGAGCTTCGAAGGAACTAGAATTTCTGAGGGAGGAAGGAAGAGAAAGGATTTGGAAGGAACAGTGGGGAGCAAGGAAAACACCCGCCCACCCTCACCTCTTGGCTCTGTGCTACTTGGAATCTAAGAGGAAAAAGCTTCTTGAGCTGAAGGCGATGTCTCAGAGATTAGCTTAGTTTTCATCACAGCCAGGAGGTAGGGGGAAATTTCCAGAAGAGACCAAGGGTACGGTGACAGTGGGAGTTTCAGAGAGCCAGGGGGATGGTCTGTAAGAGTTAGGAGAGGGATTGGGCACCTTGGGTGAGTGTCTGAGTAATGATGGACTAACAGAGACTTCTTTCAGTGAACAAGGTGAACAAGGGTGTGGGCCTGATGGGACAGTCTCAGTGGTCTCTTGGAAGGAAAATGGTCTAGACTGTGCTGATGAAGATTTGTTTGTTTTGTCTTTTTTCCAAAACATTTTATTTTGAAAAATTTCGAGCATACAGAATATTGAAAGAATTGTACATGGACACTCATATACCTACCAACTAGATTCTAGAATTAACGTTTTATTCGACTTGCTTAAGCATGAATCTATATATCCCTCCCTCCATGCAGCCACCCACCACCTCACCTACATATCCTTCCTTATTTTGATTTTTTTGGAATTATTTCAAAGAAAGTTGCAGACATCAGTATATCTTACCCCTAAACACTTCAGGATGTATGTAATTAACTAGAGGTCAATATTGGTTTATCTTTTTTTAGGTAAAATTTACATACAAGAAATGCACAGATCTCAATTATACCTGTATCTTAACTGTGGGTGAATTTTGACGAATGTATGTACCTGCGTATCTCAAATCCCTATCAAGATACAGTACCTTACCATCGCCCCAGAAAATTCCCCATGCTCCTTCCCAGTCAACCCAGGTAGCCACTATTCCAATTTTTTCACCATAGATTAGTTTTGCCTAAATTCTAGGACTTCATATAAATCAAATCATATCACACGTACTTTTTTGTGTCTAGCTTTCCTCTCTTAGCATAATGGGAGATTCATTCATGATATCACCTGTAAGGGTAGTTAATCCCTTTTCATTGCTAAGTAATAACCCATTATATGATTACATCAGAAGAATTGTTTATTTTTCTGTTGTAGCCTCTGGATCTGTTTCTGGCTTTTAGCCATTATGAATAAAGCATTCTTGTGTGAGTCTTTTTGTAGACATAGGCTTTCATTTCTCTTAGGTGAACATCTAGAAGTGGACTTCCTGGATCATAGATAGGTTTTGTTTTAAGAAACCACCAGATCTTTATCCAAGGTGGTTGTACCATTTTGCTTTCTTACCAACAATGTGTGACAGTTCTAGTTACTCCACATCCTGGTCAACATTTGATGTTGTCAGTCTTTAATTTTAGTTCTTCTCGTAGGTGTATGCTGGTATCTCATTGTGGGTTTAGTTTGCATTTTCCTAATGCCTAATGATTTTAATCACTTTTTTCATGTGCTTCTTGGCAATCTGTATATCTTCCTTTGTGACATTTTTATTCAAATCTTTTGTCTATTTTAAAAATAGGGTTCTTTATCTTTTTATTGTGGAGTTGTAGGGGTTCTTTATAAATTCTGTGTATAAGTCCTTTGTCAGATATATTTTGTCAGCACTTTTCCCCTGTCTGAGGCCTATCATTTTCTTAATGGTGTATTTTGATGTATTCTTCTTTTGACAAAGTCTAATTTATCAATCTTTAAAAAACAGTTATTGCTTTTTGTGATCTATTTTAAGATACCTTTGCCTACCTCTAAGTCCTAAAGATACTCTCCTGTTTTCTTCTAAAACTTCTATGGTTTTAGCTGTTGTTTGAGGTCTAACATTCATCTAAAATCAGTTTTTGTGTGTGTGTGTTGTGAGGGAGGGTATGAAGTTTATTTTTTTTCCATATGGCTATTCAGTTGATCTAGAACTGGTCATTGAAAAGACTTTCCTTTTGCCATTGAAATGTTTTGGTGACCATATACAAAAATTGGATGACTGTTTAATTCTGGGTCTATTTCTGCATTCTCTATGCTATTTCATCAATCTATTGCTTATCCTTATGACAGTGCCACAATATCCCAGTTACTATAGGCTTATAATAAGTCATGAAGCCAGGTAGGGTAAATTCTCCAATGTTGCTTTTTTTCAAGAAGCTTTGGGTAATCTAGGTCCTTTGCATTTCCATAAAATTTTAGAATCAACACATCAATTTCTACAAAAGAATCTACTAGACTTATGATTGACATTGAGTTGTATCTAAAGATCATTTTGGAGCAAACTGATGTCTCAGTATTGATAATCAATATTAAGTCTTCTAATCCAAGAACACATCTCTCCATTTCTTTAGGTCTTCTTGAATTTTCTCAGCAATATTTTGTAGTCTTCAGTTCAGTGGTCTTACATATCTTTTGTGAAACTTATTTCTAAGTATTTTCCCATGGTTTTTAAAATGCTATTGTAAATTGAAAAATTTTTAATTTCATTTTCTACCACTGGCAGCAGAGCTGAACACCAGAACAATGACAGAAAAGACAGTCCATAAAGAGGTCCTAGATGTGGGGAAGTGGGGATAGAGGACATGCCATTTATTTGCAGGCAGTTATAGAGGGTCTGAGAGGGTCAAGTGGAATGTGGCAATCTGATGGGAGGAGGTTAGATGCAAAACACAGTGGGAAGACTGACTTCTTTTCTCCATCTTGGTCCTAAGAAGGGAATGCTTTCCTCAACACTGTCCAAGGAAAGAGAAGCAGGCAGTGCCAAAGGGCCTTGGGAACACGCTCCTGTGCCCTCTTCCCTAATCTTCAGAGCTGCATCTTTCGACCTGCCCTCTGCTGGGGGTGCTGCCACTGTGGCCTGGGAGGAGCATGGCCCTCTGTGGACAGGTCGGCTGGCCTCGTGACATATTCTGCCCTCTCTACGAGAAGCCGCTGTGGCCTCTGGTCCTTAGCTGGTCCAGCCTGCAGGGAAGAGATGGTGCCTTAATATCCACACTGGGATTTGCTCTGCTCAAAATATCATAGCCACTCTCTGGGCTGGCTTTCAGCTCTCTCCCACCGACTGCCACTCTCAGTGGTTTCTCTGGCCCCATTTCTTCATGTTGCCTCGCCAGTTATAGAAACAGCTGCCCACATTTCTCATGAGGCCCAAAAGGTCCAAGTTAAACTCTGAGGAGAGATTTTCAAGAAGCAGAAAACTGGACAAGCCCAAACTCCACCCATCCTGGCCCTGGCCCTGTTTTATGAGGAAGGGTGTGTGAGGGGAGGAAGGCATGGGTGCTGCCCTGTTGCTAGGCAGTGGGCTGTTGGAGAGGCAGCTGTCACCCCTCTGTACTCCCCAAGATGCTCCCAAAGCCCCTTCAGAGAAAGGCGGACTTACCATGTTTTAAGACAATGCTAGTTGCTGGACCCAGTAAGCCTCAAATACATTGCATGTCTGTCTCCCTCATACACTAGTTCATACAATTGCTCATTTCCTCCATGCAGTGATTTAGAGGCCAGGCGTTTTGCAGTTTGAGGCTCTACCATCCCCTGTCTGACTGTACCCTCAGCCCCCATCTAGTAGGAGGGGAAAGAAACCCAATGGAAGACATAGCAACATCTCAAAAGCTCGGCACAGAGATGACACACAGTACTTCCATTGGCAAGAAGCAGACATGGGGCCACACTTAGATGAAAGGGAGCCCGGAAAACATGGCCCCTGGCTCAGCAGCTCTTTCCCAGTGACAATTAGACACTTAGAAAGAGAGCTTGGATTTTTCTGTCCCTGCCACTGGGCCTTGCTAAATTTTAACCAGCCTTGCGACCTTGCACTGTAAACTATAGGGGGATGTTTGTATGTGAGGGCTGTCCCCCACCCCATCACCAGCCTGGGTTTCTCAGGCTTCCCTCTCTCTCTGAAGCTGCTTTCCACCTCACTCAGACACCACCCACACCCCAGTTCCCCCCCTAGACAATAGCCTTAATCTGACCTCTTCCAAGAAGCTCTCTCTAGGGACCTGAGTATCCACAGTGAAGTTCTCCACTCTCTGGGCACCCCGCTCATCATAAACATGAGGAGGAGCAATGTTTAAGGGCACATCTCCCCCTTTCTCATCCCCTTGCAATGTGTGGAATTCCTTCAACTGAGGCCAAGACTTTCTCCCCAAGACCAATGCTGAGGCTTCAAATACATGTGCCCTGGGAGAGAGGGCAGAATTCTCACACCTTCAAGCCTTTCTGGGTTCTTCTGTAGGGAAGGAAAGAAGAGCAAGGGGACCCTAGGCTGAGCAGAGAAAGGGACCTGGTGTAGAGAGTGGGGCTGTGAGCCTAACGCAAGCTTTGCTGATGTCTCAGTCATATTTTTCAATCATATGTTGAGCATCTTTAACTTTCGAAGTGAATGGAGACTAACCAAATTGTGCCCATTTATTACTGCTTACCATGAGGCAATGCTAAGCACTGTTTATGAGCATTATTTGATTAATCTTCCCAACAGTCTAATAAAGCAGGGACTTCTATGTTATCCCTGCTTTGCAGATGAGGAGAGTAAGGCTCAGAGAAGTGAATTTTTCAGAGGTCACATAGTTGTTGAATAGAAGAGCTTGTGTTTGACCTGAGGCATCCATCCAGCTTCGGAGTCTGTTTGTTCCTCTGTACTTCTGCCTCCCTATTTCCTGGGACAGCTGGTGTGAAAAAGGCACTTAGTGCTCACTAAATAGCCACGTGCTCCTCCACATTTCCCAGCCTTCCTCACAGTCGGGCTGGGGCCATCTGACTAACTGATGGATGGGCTGTGAATGGAAGTGACATGTGTCATTTCTGGACTAACGCACTTGCATGCTGTGTCTGGCCCTCCTGCTCTCTCTTCCTTTAGTGGTACTCTAGAGCCCATGGCTCGAAACGGGGGAGCCACTAGAAGGAAGTAGCCTGGGTCACTGGGTCATTGTACAAAGGACAGCTGACCTGGAGAGTTCCCCGACCTGCAGCAGCTTTGTGTAGATGAGAAATACCCTTCTGTTGTGTTAAGCCATTGAGATCTGGAATTAATCTGTTACTGCAGCAATCTATAGCCTCTCCTGACTAACACAGCAGAACAGGGCACCACATGTATCACTGTTTCACCCAACTGTCTATTGACAATGTAGTATATCCTTCAGAGGCTTTATTTTGTGAACCCCAGAGAAAGAATGGGGCTGAGGTGACTGCCTAGAGTCAAGCTGCCAGCAGCAGAAGGGGGCATACTGAGCACCCTGGGCGGCAGCAGCCCCAAGGGCTGGCCTTTTGTTCCGGTTCCTCCTCCATCCAACATCAGGCTTCTCTCTGTTGCTGGTTTCCAAAGCTGCTCGCCTTTGGCACAGCTCTTCTGTCTCCACCCCCAGTAGAGAGCTTCCAGAAGCTAAGGCTCTGGCGCCTCTCCAGATGCCGGCCAAAGTGCCTGGAAATCTCTCTGAGCCTCACATTGTCTTTCATATGTGTCCCTGGGGATGCTGAGCTCTCGCAATCTGGGCGATCACCGCTTGTTGGCCCCTTCTGCCT
>JAVSCE010018435.1:0-33400 GCA_032199065.1 Smutsia gigantea | reverse complement strand
AAAGAAGAAGTCAAATTGTCACTATTTGCAGATGACATGATACTGTACATAAAAAACCCTAAAGATTCAATTCCAAAACTACTAAAACTAATATCTGAATTCAGCAAAGTTGCAGGATACAAAATTAACACACAGAAATCTGTTGCTTTCCTATACACTATTGATGAACTAACAGAAAGAGAAATCAGAAAAACAATTCCATTCACAATTGCATCAAAAAGAATAAAATACCTAGGAATAAACCTAACGAAGGAAGTGAAAGACCTGTACTCTGAAACTACAAGACACTCCTAAGAGAAATTAAAGAGGACACTAACAAATGGAAAAGCATCCCATGCTCTTGGCTAGGAAGAATCAATATTATCAAAATGGATATACTACCTAAAGCAATCTACAGATTCAATGCAATCCCTATCAAACTACCAACAGCTCTTCAATGAACTGGAACAAATAATTCTAAAAATTCATATGGAACCACAAAAGACCCCAAATAGCCAAATCAATCCTGAGAAGGAGGAATAAAACAGGGGGAATTACACTCCCTGACTTCAAGCTCTACTACAAAGCCACAGCATTCAAGACAATTTGGTATTGGCACAAAAACAGACCCACAGACCAGTGGAACAGAATAGAAAATCCAAACATTAAGCAAACATATACAGTCAATTAATATTTGATAAAGGAGCCTTGGATATACAATGGGGAGATGACAGCCTCTTCAGCAGCTGGTATTGGAAAAACTGAACAGCTATTTTATATGAAAGGAATGAAACTGGACTACTTCTGGCCCCATACCAAAAGTAAACTCAAGGTGGATCAAAGACTTGAATGTAAGTCATGAAACCATAAAACTCTTAGAAAAAAATACAGGCAGAAATCTCTTGGACCTAAACATGAGCAACTTCTTCATGAACATATCTCCCCAGGCAAGGGAAACAAAGCAAAATGAACAAGTGGGACTATATCACGCTGCAAAGCTTCTTTACAGGAAAAGAAACCATCAGTAGAACGAAAAGACATCCTACAGTATGGGAGAATATATTCATAAAAACATATCTGATAAAGGGTTGACATCCAAAATATATAAAGAACTCATGCACCTTAACAAACAGAAAGCAAATAATCCAATTAAGAAATGGGCAGAGGACATGAATAGACACTTCTCGAAAGAAGAAATTCAGATGGCCAACAGGCACATGAAAAGATGCTCCACATCGCCAATCATCAGAGAAATGCAGATTAAAACCACAATGAGATATCACCTCACACCAGTGAGGATGGCCAACATCCAAAACACAAACAACAACAAATGTTGGCGAGGATGTGGAGAAAAGGGAACCCTACACTGCTGGTGGGACTGCAAATTAGTTCAACCATTGTGGAAAGCAGTATGGAGGTCCCTCAAAAAACTCAAAATAGAAATACCATTTGACCCAGGAATTCCACTCCTAGGAATTTACCCTAAGAATGCAGCAGCCCAATTTGAAAAGAACAGATGCACCCCTATGTTTATTGCAGCACTATTTACAATAGCCAAGAAATGGAAGTAACCTAAGTGTCCATCAGTAGATGAATGTATAAAGATGTGGTACATATACACAATGGAATATTATTCAGCCATAAGAAGAAAACAAATCCTACCATTTGCAACAACATGGATGGAGCTAGAGGGTATTATGCTCAGTGAAATAAGCCAAGCCGAAAAGACAAGTATCAAATGATTTCACTCATATGTGGAGTATAAGAACAAAGAAAAAAAAACTGAAGGAACAAAACAGCAGCAGACTCACAGAACCCAAGAACGGACTAATAGTTACCAAAGGGAAAGGGACTGGGGAAAATGGGCGGGAAGGGAGGGATAAGAGGGAAAAAGGGGCATTACGATTAGCAAATGTAATGTTGGGGGGGCACGGGAGGGCAGTACAACTCAGAGAAGACAAGTAGTGATTCTATAGCATCTCACTACGCTGATGGACAGTGACTGTAATGGGGTTGGTGGGGGGGACCTGATGAAGGGGTAGTTTAATAATCGTAATATTGCACATGTAATTGTAAATTAATGATAATAAAATAAATTATATTAAAAAAATATATCCGTGGTTATAAGCCATCCAGTCTGGTATTTTGTTATAGCAGCCTGAATGAACTAAGACAGAGCCTAACATTTTGAGTAATGAATGAGATCCCTATTACTTGCAACACAATCTCCATTTCATTCAACATTTTAGAAGTGCAGTTACTATTGCCAGAAAATATTTACTATCTTTACAAAAAGGTTTGCCCAATTGTAATTCATCCTTTGGCTCAGGGTGGGGAATGGGGGTCACTTTCCCTGGACAAAAAGGAACATAACACATTTGGAGATCTGCCATCAAGGAGGTAGGGCAGGGACTGAATTTCTCTGGCAACCAATAGCGTCCGTGACAGGGGACCAGAGCCACCCACTGTACCTGCCCAAATTACCATGACCCAGGACAAATCTGAGACACAAGACAAAGTCAGTATCAAATATAGTGATTATTTCACAGCAGAAAATGAAAGTAGGTTGGGGAAACGGCCTGTTTTTCAATCATTCACAGTTGAAAGGTTGGCCAAAGTTACTATCTTGGTAAGTCTTTTGTCATCTTTTGAAGAGTCTGAGACAATAAAATTATCCTTTTTCATCCATCCACGTATTCATCGAGTGTTTATGAAGTACCTATTGGAAACTATATTCGTTTCCTAGCACTGCTGTGACAAAGTACCACAAATTGGGGGGCTTAAACAACAGTCTCATAGTTCTCACAGTTCTGGAGGCTAGAAATCTGAAAATAAGGTGTCAGCAGGGCTGGTTCCTTGTGGAAGATCTGAGGGAGAATCTGCTCCAGGCCTCTCTCCCAGGTCCTGGTCAACCCACAACAGGAACATATTTTGAGGCTTAACAAGGCTACAGCACACTTAGACTCATCCTCAAAGGAGTGGAAAGAAGCCAAGGAAGGAAAATAGGAAGAGGGGAAAATAGAAGAAGGGAGGAGGGAGAAAGAGAAGAGTAGACCTAGGAAAGAAAGAGGGAAGAAAAGTTGGAGGAAGGCAGGACCAACTATATAATCTGTGGGGCCCAGCGCAAAATGACACTGTGGGATCCTTTGTTTAAAAATTAAGAATTTCAAAATGGTGACAGCAGAATATTATGCCAAGCACAAGGCCCTTCTGAGCATCAGGTTCTATGTGACTGCCCTATGTGACTACTAACTGTATTTTGAGTCCATTTAAGATTTTCCTGTTTGCTTTTTTTCTGTATTCTTTGTGACGTGCCTACGGAGCAGTTTATCTACAGCAGGTCTATTCTTGGCTTAGGACCCTTCTAAGATCCTATCTCTCAAGGAGAAAATAGTTTTAGGGAGATGGTGACTATCCAAAAGGGAAAAGCTCTTCTCCCTAGCCCCACAGAATGTCTGTGTAGTTCCCTCAGGACATCCCAAAATTACCTTTCCTTTCCTTTCAGTTGTTTGGATCCTTAATTAGGATCCATCACTCCAGGCATGGAGGTTTCACTGCCTGCCAGCTTAAGACTTTTACTTTAGACAGTTTTCCCACCTTCTCCCTGTTTAACCAGGTCACTGTGGTCCACAAGTCACCTGCTTCACCCTGTCACCAAAGCAAGTTCAACAAAACACAGTGGTTCCAACTTCCTCAGCTGGGCATCCAGACCTCCTCTACCCCACAATGTTCACAGGACACAAGCTCCCATATTCTTTGAGGTCATCCTTCCATTTTCGTCAAGACAGTCTCCAGAGTCACTTTACAGTACCTCTAAGACCCGGCCCAGGCTACTCCTGTACCAGGACCCCACGCTCCTCCCTCTGAGAGTGTGAACTCTTCCAGGGCAGGGGCTGAATTACACTCATCATTGACTCTCCAGTATCCAGCACAAGGCACATATATAAAATATACTGCGCTTTCACCAATGTTTAAGGAATAAAGTTGACGAATTGACACAAGGGATTTCCAAGGCATTTATAATTTAAATGACGCATAATCACTTACCTCTAGGCAAACTTGTTTCTTTTCTGGCTCTTGGTTAACATCTCTTTCTAGGAATTCCAGGACGTAGGTTTTTGTGGCCGAGAACCTGTCCTCTTTTTCTTTTCTTTTTTTAAATAGTAATTTTCAAACAGCACACAGGAGGCATCCAAATGTTTCTTTACTGAGTCCTGAAGTCTTATAGAAATGTAAGAATTCATGGGTAAAAAGAAAACCTAGGGAAAATCCTCCCTCTCCTTACTAACTTTATTTAACACAACACATGTAAACAAGAATAATCTTGTAAAACATTTTTTAAATCGTAAGGTAAGTTCTCTGTGCTCATATTCTGGTCTTTACATTTCTGGGTTCAGAAATTCCGCAGCAGGGCATCTGGGACAGTCCCCAAACTCGGCCTTCTGTTTAGACCCACCGGCCTTTGTCGCGTTTCTCCCACCGCCGTTTTACGCTTTGGAACACGATCCCGCCCCCTTCCGGCCGCGGTGTCCAAAGCGCAGGGGCAGCTCCGGGAGCCATTCATCAACAGCCCAGTCTCGAGCTGATGTTTGCGCATGTGCAAAAAGGGGCAGGCTGGTTAATTGCTCGGGAGACTCAAGAGCTGAGACGACGTCAAGATTCAGTCAGCGCACGCGCACTGAGTGCAGGAACGTGACGAAGAGTGAGCAAGCCTTCACGCATGCTCATTTAAATAAGCGAAGACATTTTTCACCTCAGCTTCACAGCCCACCTCCTTTCTCTAGTAACCCTTTCTCTTTTAAAGGGCCAGAGCTTTTGTGAAAACTAAACGTTCATCGAAAGCCTACTACGTTTCTGAACCAGAAATGTAAACTTCCCAACTTACATTGCCTCCTGTATGTATATTTCAAATTTTTCCGTTTGTAGTAATTGTAATAATTACGTTGATATGTAGATTTTTGCATAAATTTCTTCGCCCCAATTGCACAATTCCCCTGTAGACAATTCTCTGAAAATGGGAGGCCATATGGTGTTCTGGGCAGGTCTTCTTAGGTCAAGAGGTCTGAGATTCAATCCTGGCTTGGCCATTTCTGTCCTCTTTCACTCTGGATATCTTACCTAACTTCTGGAACCTGAGTTTGCTGATTCTTAAAATGAGGATAAGGATTCCTGTTTACTCATAGAATTATTGTGAAAAGTATACTTTTTTTTTAAAGTAAGCCTCACACTAGCTATCCATTCAATAAATAAATATGTAATAGTCATTAAGTGGCATTATTCAGTCAGAAAATAGTTTTATAGTTTTCTAACATAATTCCAAATGGTTCTTGAGGACTTACCTAATTCCAGGTGGCTAGCAGTATGTATATAATGGTGCCTCTTTCCCCACAGCACTGCCTATATCACAGTTCATCATTTTTACATATTTTTCCTAGTCGAGACAGTGTGCAATGGTATGGCAGGATTATTTTAACTTTCATTTCTTTAATTGCTGGTGAAGCTGTGCATTTTTCTTTGGGATGATTTATTAGCTGTATTTCTTTGCCTAACAACTATTTTCAAACCTTGTAATTTCTACTGGCTTATCCCTGCAGACATTACATTAGGTTCTGACAGAACATTTTGCTGACCGATTTAAAAAACAAGAAAGAAAGAGGGTTGAGGGGAGAGAAAGAAGTAAAAGAAAACTTACCAAGGAAGCAATAGAGGCTAGAGGGCAGAGCTCATCCCGAAAGCAACACTGTCTAGCAGAACTTTCTATGATAAAGGAAATGCTTTGCATCTGCACTGTCCCATGTGGTAGCCAGTTGCCACATAGGCCTACTGAATGCTTGGACTGTGGCTAGTGTGACTGAGGAACTGAATTTTTATTTTTATTTAACTTCAATTTCATTACAAATAACCACCTCATTGATGGCATAATACTAGAGATTATTAGGAAAGGAAAGGAGAGGAAAAGATGGGCCCTACACAGTCACTCAGAAGTGGCTTCAGATACATGAAGGGACTCAAATTTAGACTTTTGGCATTGTTCCCAAGACAGAGTCCTGGAGACTCAGTCTTAAAAAGGTTTGTCTTGACAAGTGTTCATTTTGTAGAAAACTATCATGCAGTTCACAGATATTTTCACTTTCCTATATGTAATTTACACGTCAATAAAAAGTTAAACATTTGCCACACGGTGTGTTACCTTCCTTAGGCATTTCTCCGATTTTTAATCCAGCCAAAATCTTAAAAATATAGAAGTGGCATATGGCTTCCTCTGGACACCTAAGGGCCCCTAGAGGGCACTCACCCTCCATGGGAGACCTTTTTTAAACAGCTTTATGGAGAGAATTCACACACCATACAATTCTCTCATTTAATGTGTACAATTCAGTGGTTTTGAGTATGTTCAGAGTTGTGCAACCATCACCACAGTCAGTTTCAGAATATTTTTATCACTTCAAAAGACACCCCCCTGGCCCTTTATCATCCTCCCATTTCCCCATTCCCCCACCCCCAAGTAACCACTGATATACTGTTTCTCTAGATTGGCCTATTTTGGACATTTCATATGGATGGAAATATATAATGTATGATCATTTGTGACTGGCATTTCTCACTTAGCATCATGTTTTCATGGTTCATCCTTGTCATAGCATGTCTCATTATCTCATTCATTTTTCGTGGCTGAATAGTATTCTACGTATGGATGGAGCACATTTCATTTATCCATTCATCTTTTAATGCCCATTTGGGTTGTCTCCATATTTTGTCTATTATGTACATTGGATACTTTTCCTGGTCCTGACAGTTGGGTCCTTCCTGCCACTTCCTGGAAGGGTGAGACCCAGGTTGCTCTGCTCCAGAAGGCCCATTCTCATTTAAGACAGACAGTATTCTCAGGAGTGTGAATGATGCCCCCTGGAGCTGAGACAACTTAGCAAGTGTTGGAGGAAATCTGGGGAATCTCTTCCCAGTGGGGAGCATCCAGGCTTCCCACTGAAGCTCTGTGCCCAGGGAAGTGTACCTGGGACCACGCTTCCCAAGGGAATGTTTATCTGTGGGCATGTGAAGGAGTCCTTCTCAACCCCAGACTACACTGGAGAACTGCCTTCGCCCAAGCTATAAACAAGGTCCTTGAGAGGAGACCAGCTAAGTTGTAGCTTTCAAGTCTGGCAAGTAATTATTAGAAGGGTATTTGGGACAGTAGCCCTCAAGCTTGATGCTCTTGGCACTTCAGTACTGGACAGTGGCAAGCCCATAGTACCTACTCAGGAGTTTGCAAATAGCACAACCAGATTCTAACCCCATACAGAGAATAATCTCATGGATTTGTAACTTTCCCATCCAGCTGGCCTGTGGGTGCAAAAAACCTTAACCTGCCCCAGATTCTTCTTTAGGGGACAATCCTAGCTTCTCCTGAGCCAGGGCCTGATTAGGGGCTGTGAAAGGGCTCCTTGCAGGGGAGGACTGAGGCATAGGCTGGACCTTGGCATGCCATAGGGAGAGAGGAGATTCTAGATCATGGGTAGCTCTGAACAAAGCAACAAACCAAAGTACAGTGTGTACCAGGACAAAGCCCACTGGGACTGCTGGCCAGGCACCTGAGGAGAGGAGAATATCTTGATGAGTACCACAGTGTCAGCAGCATGACTGACCAGAGGCAGACTCTGGACTCTAGCTGGGCCAATTATGAATTTAGAATTGGGGTCTGGAAAGGGCCAATTTCTGTATGTGAATGGAACCAACGTGACATAAGAGATGGCTATTTTCATCATGAGCAGGAGAAAGCTGAAGGAGACACACAGAGGGATGTGGAGAGAGTACCTTTGCAGTTGACAATTTTCCAACACCCTTGTATCCTTAATAAATTTCCTTTATTGGGTAGTACTAGATGGTTTCTCTACTTGAAACCAAAAGAAAGGTGACTAAGGCAAGAAGACATATTGTGCAGGTTCTATGTCTATCAATTACTGTCTACTGAGAGAGAAAGACATACACTCAACAAATTAGATATAAACAATATGTTAAGTGTGGAAATCAGAGCAAAATTCCCATTCCAATGGGAGTGAAGAGCAAAGCAATGAAGGAGAACCACTGGTAATCAAAGAAAAGCCTATCAAAGCAAGATTTTTTTGTGTGAGATTGGTAAAAAAGCCTTAAAAACGATAATACTCCATGTGGGCAAAGGACAAACGTGGGAAAAGCCAGACACTCTTCAATTTGCAGATGGAACTGGTACAATCTTTTTGGATGGCAATTTGGCACTATATACAAAGAACTCAAAAACACCCATACCCTTCACCCATAATTTGCCTCTAGGAATCTGTCCTAAGAAAATAAGCAGCAATGTGCACGACAGGTATGTGGAAAGACATTCATCAGATCAACGTGTATCGAAGTGATCTGGCCAGAGGCCAGACAAACACAGCCAGCAGGAGGCAGCTCCCCTGCCAACAGAGCACAGCAAGGGAAGGGTGAAGAATGGATCTGAGGAGAAAATGGCTGATGAGCATCACACTTGCCCTTCTTCCATTCAACAAAGATGTGATAAGTGCATGTTATATACCAGGACTGCGCTAGATATTGGGAGTACGGCCTGGAATAAGCAGCACAGAGAGAGAACAGAATTTGGGGCAAGATGCTTCTGTACATCAAAAGGAAGCCTATGCCCTAAGAGGCTGCCTATAGCCCATACTATATTTTTGTGCAAATTAGAAAAATTAGTCCCTCCAGGAGGGCACAGACCCTTGGGCACACAGCTTGGCAAGCAGCTGGGCCAAGCTGCATATTCCCAGGCAGGATACTATTTCTACCAACAGGCCTGGAGATTCTGCTCTGTCTGTCTTACCCTGAGGACCAAAGACTCTTGAGCAGAAACCCCTGAAAATACATCATTCATTCATTCATTCATTCATTCATATGATAAATATTTATTGAGCAACTACGAGGTACCAGGCATTTCTTCAAGATCCTTGGGAGATAGCAGTGAAAAAAACATAGAATCTTCTCTGACTTCAAAAATGGTAACATGCTGGTAACAGTTGAATATAGGCAGAGGTTATAACAGGTATTCAATGTACTTTATTAGTTAGGTTTTTCTGTGTGTTTGAAATTTTTCACTTAAAATTTGGAAGAAAAAAACCTTTACTTTCAAAGAGACAACCAATAAATGTGTGTATATGTATATATGTATATATATATAGTGTGTGTACATATGTTGATAGATATAGTGATGCCAAGTGCTAAAGAGAACATGCAATAGGACTGAGGGAAAACAGGTTAGGAAATACATATGGAAATTACAATTTTAAATAAAGTAATCCAGAAACTCCTTACTAAGAAGGCTATATTTGAACGAGACCCTGGAGGAGAGGAAGGAATGACCCAGGCTGCTGTCTGGAAGAAGAGATGTCCTGTCAGAGGGCACAGAAGAGAGAAAGGCCCTGAGCAGGAACATGACGAGCTTCTTCCAGGAACAGCAAGGAAGCGAGTGTGTAGCTGGAACAGAGTGACACTGAGTGCTCAGATTAGGGCACAAGGTCAGAAAGGAAAAGGGAGGGAAGTGGGCAGATGGCACAGGGCTTTGAAGGCTACTGGAGGGACTGTGGCTTTTACTCTGAGGGACAAGGGGAGCCACTGTGAGCATGTGGGCTTAGGAGCTAGGAGTGACATGAGCCATGGGCCGACTCTCTATGTAAAATACATGCATTTTCCGGGGATGGAGGATCTATGCAGCTTCCCTCAGACTGTCAAAGGAGTCTTGCAGAACCCCACAAGACTAAGAATTGGTGTGATGTTGGTTTCCCTTCAAATGGTGCTGCTTTGTCCTTGCAACTTAGCGGAAAAGCCTTTGACCCTTTCCTGTCTGCTTTGGGCGTTGTATTTGCCCGGGGATCCCCAGACCAGAGGAGAGGACATCACCTCCCTGGTCATACAGTGGCCCACGACCCGCGGGTACCAGGTCTCCCGGCTCGCCCACCAGCCTTTGGCCACCAGGCCGGATGCCAGCAGACACTCGACCTCCCCAGACCCAAAGATGTCCTTCCCGGGACGCCGGACCCGCAGGAAGGGGCGGGCACTGCAGAGTGGCCCCGCGGGGCCCCGCGTTGCCATAGCAACCCACGCCGGGGGCCCGGACGCCGGAGGCTTTGCAGCCCGCGACAATCCGGGCTGCAGCCTGCGACCCCAAGATTCTCCCCGCTGGGAAGCAAAGGTTAGCGGGCCCTGTGGGACCCGGCGGGGCTCGAGATGGAACCCCCCGATCCCCCAAGCCATCTGGGCCCCGCCCCTCCACCTTCCGTGTTGGTACTGGGTGGTGTTTAGCCCAAAACAACCCGAGCAGAATCCGCGCTGCAAGGCTTTCTTTTCCTTTGAGTAGCTTCTGTATTAAGACTGCTACCCCCTCTTGAATAGGCCCTATTTTCCCCAAAGTGTTGGACAGAGATGATTTTATATTACACTGATGAGGCATTAAATAACACCCAGTGACATCTTAAGGAAGCTAGATTAGTTCCTAGGTTCCCTTACAATTCTGGATAGGCCAAGGAGGAAGTGTCATATTGGGGCTAATAGAGCATTAACACTTTCCTGAATATTTCCTAATCTCAACCGTAAGCCACAATGTGGAGCTAAAACTTAAATTGCTTTCTTATGAGTATTTAACATTTTTTACCTTCCCCTTACGGTACCTGATACTAGCTTTCTATTTATAGTAATGATATGTAAGCTAGGCAACACCTCAGTCCTGGGCAAACTGGGATAGCTGGTCACCCAAGAAGCAGTATCTGTACTTGGTGGGCTCTCCTGACAGTTGGCAAACTGCTGCAAAGCTAGCCCCTGGACTTTTTCACCATCCTATCCACCAGACAGATGAGGCTGGACCGAAGAGCTAAAGTTCTGGGTGCTGGGCAGGGATTGGATTGGGGGTGTGGGGGATGTGTCCCTGTGGGCTGTTGTGGAGCAGTAGTCTGCCAGTCCAGAGCGACCTACTACCCCCCACTCTCCTGGAGTGGACTCCAGTGCTCACCACTGGGGACTCCAGGCCAAGCTCCAGCTTTAGGGCCAGGACGCACTTAGTTGGCCATACTGGTCATTAAATATATGACTGCTACCCCCTGCTCAGAGCAGGTTCGTCCTGATGCCATCATAAACCCCCTCCTCAACTGGTTTCCCTGGGTTCCCAAGCAATTGTGCCATCAGACATCCCCAAGGGGGCCCCTGGAGAAGCAAGAGAGGGGACACCAAGGGTCAGTCCAGCACAAGACCCCCTCAAGGGCTGCTCATCTGCCCTGGGTACTCAGAACACAAATGACGCACCCAATCTGAGCTTAGGCAGGTGCCTCCCTGGAAGCCCCAGGATCCTGGCATTACTCCAGGTTCACTGAGCCTATGAGGCCCCTAACCCTTTGCCAGCACTCTCTGGCCCCACAGAGGCAGCCAACATGCCTATCTCCAAGTGCCCACAAAAGTCAGAGCCCTTGTGGAAGGAGTGGGACCAAAAGGCCCAGAAGAATGGTCTGAGGCACCAGGTGTATGCTGTCAATGGTGACTGCTACGTGGGTGAGTGGAAGGACAACATGAAACACGGTGAGTGGGGACCCTAGGGGCTCAAGTGGAGAGTGTGGTTTGGGACATGGTGGGCTACCAGGTCCAAGGCAGCTTGCAGAACTCACTGGGAACATAAGATGTGTCCTTGAGGCTCTCCCAAGGCGTGAATGCTGACCTGGACAAGCCAGAGGCTTCCACATGCTGGGGCTCTGGAACCCAACTCAGCCCTGACTTCAGCTGAGCAAAGGTCTCAGGGACCAGCAGGGGACAAAGTTGCCTTGAGACAGCAGCCACACTCTGAATTCTAGGGCCTCCAGATCGGTCCCTTCACTCTAACACCTGGAATAAGCATGGGGCTGGCTAGCAGGAGGAAAAGGCGGCTCCCAGAAACCAGCTTGCAACTGGGATTCTGGTCTTCAAACTCTTCAAACCCCCTGACATCGGGTCTGACCAGCAGGGGGCGAGGGAGGACACCACCCACCTCCAAGAAGTAGCTGGGGCTTCAACTTTAACTGGACTGGGCTCTTTATCAAACCAGCCTGGGACATGGGGGTCCCTGTGATACAAACTAAGCCATGAAGGGAAAAAAAGAAGGTTTTATTCAAAAAAGGTGGTATGGTTTCTCACTCCAGTCTTGAAATTCTAGATTTTATGTTCTTAACTACTCTTCTCTCCTGCCTGCCTGCAGTAAGATATTTGGAGTCCATAAACCTGTGTCAGGATCTCTGCTCCCCCAACTATGACCTTGAGTGATTCACTACACCACTCTGAGCCTCAGTTTCCCATATTTAAAGTGGGAGTAATACCTGTCTGTAAAGATAAGAGATTATATCTATCAAGTGTGTAGACCAATGTCTGTGCTGAAGAGGAACTTCTGGAATGTTCTTTGAGGGCTGAGCACGGCAGGGATCACTACTCAGAGCCTTTCTTGTCCAAGCTGCCCTCCAAAGCTGACCCCACCCAGTGTGTGACACAGCACCCACTCTCACCACTGGCTTAAAGGCCAGGCTTTATGAGGCTTCTGAGAGCTCTGTGCCTGGTTAAAGATGCTTGAATGTGTGCTTCAGTCCTTGTGCTCAGCATGTGGGGTGGACAGAGCCCTGGGCCCTGAAGTTCTGAGATTGGCTCTACCATTGAGTGGCTGTGTGACTTTAGGTAAGTCATTTCTCATTGTCTCAATTGTGGCCTCACTACCTGTGAAACGGTGTTGTGGGCTGATGTGGACCTCTGAGCCCTCCTTCTGTGTGAGTCCTCCCCTCAGACCCTGGAGGCATAGAGCTATGGGGTTGGGGCTGAAGAAAGCAGACCTGTCAAAGAATCCAGGCTTAGCTCCTCCTCTCTTCAAGACATGCCTTTGACCAAGCTGAAGTGGCTTGCTGTGGTATAAGCAGATTGGAAGTGGTCAAGATAGTGGTTGTGCAGGGCAAGAATAGGGTGGCCTGGTGGTTCCCTGGACTGCTATAAATTCACTCCATTAACGTGTTGCACTCCTGGGCCGTCTGGCATAATCCCAACCCTCAGGTTGCACAGATGAGGAAGCTGGGGCTCAGAGGGAAGAAATGACTTACTCAAGGTCACACAGCTAAAAGGGAGGGGGACCAGAGAGGAGACGTGAAAGGGACCATGAGAACATAGACTGTCAGAGAGGTAATGTCTCAGCTGAGCCCAGAAGGATGAGAATGATTAGCCAGGCAAGGGAGCACTTCTAGATAGTGGAATCAAACAAAGAGATGCTTTGGGTCTTGTTTAAGGAACAGACTTGTTCAAGGAACAAGCCAGGGTAGTTAGAGCAGAAAGAGTGTGAGGACAAGAGAGCTGGAAGGTCTGGAAGGCCAACCATCCAGCGCCTCTTAGACCGAGGTAAGTTTTGCCTTTATCCCAGAGGCAAACAATCTCATTGGACCAATGTGGACCACATGCCCTTCACTGAACCAATCACAGAGGCCTGGGTGGGTAGCATACACTGAATGGCTAGGCTTACTAGAGGAGGCGTCATCCCGTTACGAACTTAAGAGGTTGAGAGCGCCAGAGGGCTGGTTCCCCAAAGGAAAGAAAAGTAGGAGAAAGATGCATGCAAATAACCCAATGTTCCCTATAATGTGACGGGGACTTACCTCAAGGGCAAAAATAATTGTTGCCCTCCTTCCTATTTGCAGGCAATGTTATAAGTGTTCTGCATATATTAATGCATTTAGTGATTAGTACAACCCCATGAGATATTCTTATCCCCATTTTACGGCTGAGGAACCTGAGGCCCAGAGAATTAAGTTACTTGCCCCAGATCCAAAAAGCTCACAGAGACTATGTTGGATGTGTTCCTGAACTACCAAGGAGCAAGACGTGACTTGGCTTATACTGGTACTCCACAGATATTTTGTTTATCCCTTCGTTCAACAGATATTGGTCACCTACAACGTGCCAAGCTGGGAATGGAGCAATGAACAGAGAGCAGTTAAAGTCTCTGCCCTCCTAGAATGCACATTCTCCTGGAAGAGATAGAAAATAAATAATAAATATGTGAATTCTTTATTATGTTAGGAGTTGATAAGTGATATGGGAGCAGCGAAGGGGTAGGACAGGCTTGTAAGCTTAAATGGGATGGTCATGGTAGGCCTCCCTGAGAAGATAAAGATTTGAGCAAAGACATGCAGGAGGCAGGGAGTGAGTAAGCAGGTACAAAGGTGAAAGCATATCTGGTGGGTTCCAGGAATGGTGTGAAGGCCAGAGTGGTTGGAGGGCAGATGGAGGACCCAGAAGGGGCTGTAGTAGTAGGAGGTGGGTCTCCATGTATGTTCAGGAGACCTGAAGAAATACACAAAGCTTTCTAGAAACCCTTGTCATCTGGTATATCCATTCAGCATTATTAAGAGATGAAGCTGAAGGGGTCAGATTTCTGCTTGGGGTTTGCTATATCAGTCTGGCTTCACAGAAAAGGGCTGGAGAACTACTGCTTGTAGAAATTTAATTTTTTAAAGGGTTTTCCTAGGTGATAGAGGTCCAGAGATGAGGTACAGACCCTGTCCCAGCCCTCAAGAGAACTGTCGAGTCTAGGAGCCCTGAGGCCCAGGCAGACACAGTACCTGGCCCTGCACCCTTACCCCCCTGACATCCATGTCTGTAGTGTTGGTCCATCTATGTCATCAGGAAAAGGAATACAGATCTGGAAGAAGAATGGAACCATCTATGAAGGGGACTGGAAGTTTGGGAAGCGAGATGGTTATGGCACGCTCAGCCTTCCTGACCAAGAGATGGGAAAGTACAAGAGAGTATACTTGGGCTGGTGGAAAAAGGATAAAAAAGCTGTAAGTGGTTCCTATCATGCCCTGGGGCTTAGGCCACAC
This sequence comes from Smutsia gigantea, assembly GCA_032199065.1. Lineage (NCBI taxonomy): Eukaryota > Metazoa > Chordata > Mammalia > Pholidota > Manidae > Smutsia > Smutsia gigantea. The sequence continues at coordinate 18,545 of JAVSCE010018435.1, read as the reverse complement.
TTGGGACTGAGAGTGGGGTGGGTGTTGGGGGGAGGAGGACAGAGGGACCACATAGGTGGGAGAAGGAAGGGGTGGGGGAGTCCTCAATGTTTCTCAGAACAAAACCCAGGAAACAGGAAGCTGGAGGAGAGGGCCCAGGGTGGAGCCCATGAAACCCTGTGGCTACAAGAAGCCCGCCAGGCTGTGTGGGGGCCAAGTCTCCACCCCCTGCCCCCATTCATTTCCTGGCTTTCTTTTCCCTGGGCATCTTTCTCAGAATTCCCCTTCTGTTGGGCCTGGGTAAGAGGCAAGTAGGAAACGTTGGAGCAAGGAAACAGAGGCCACACCCTTGGCCACAGGAGGAGAGAGGAAGGTCCTGGTGGTAAAAGCCACCCAGACACATGGCCTCAACCCTTAAACACCTGAATCCTCACCATGGACCATGGGGACAGATAACAATTCAGTACTGCTATTGCAATCCTGGCACTAATATATGGTACTTCAACCACTCTCACATCATCATTATTATCGCTATCAGTATTATCATACCCATTTTATTGATGAAGAAACAAGCTCAGAGAGGTGAACTGCCTTGCCTAGGGTCACACTCCAGGCAAGTAGTAGAGCCCAGGATTTCATGATCTCTGCTAGCAAAGTGTTTATTGGCCATTGAAGAGAGAGATCCCAAAGTAAACAATTTATATTTAATATGGTGTTAAGATAGAGGTTTTCACAGGGAGCCCAGAGGAAGATAATTGAGCATTTAGGGCAGGCTTCCTGTAAGAGGTGACAACAAAAGATACAAAAAATTAACCAGTGAGGAAAAAAGGAGAAGGGGAAGTAGGTAAAGAGGCACCAGTTGCAAAGGATATGTCAAACAGCAAGGTGTGGTGCTCACAGGGTTGGTGGGGTAGGGGAGGGGGGAACCTTGGAGGTTATGGGGGGAATCAGGATTTTGTGGGGTGGACTTGGGCTTAACCCAACCTCCTGGGTTCAGTCTGTGCTGAGGCATGAGTCACTGTGGTTGGACCCTGAGTGTGGTGGTGGTCATTTTTCTGAAAGTCCAGAGCTTTGATCTCATTCTCAAGGACATCGCAATGTTTTTAATAGGATCAGATGAGAGTTGGGTAGATGGGGCAAACATGATCAGCTGGGCAATGTAAAGATCCTTCTAGCTGCCTTGAGGAGGACGCATGGGGCAGGGAGAATGGGAGAGTGGAAGAGGCGGACCAGTGAGGAGGGGAGAAACGGTGGGCTGCATGAAGGCGGTGGCAGAGGCTAGAGGGAATGGACAGCCTGGGGGCTTTTACAGTACACGACCATCAGCTTGGAGGCAGGAAGCAAGGAAGAAGCCCAGGTGTGGGCTTGGGTGCTTGGGGAGGATGGTGGAGCTTTCCTGGTGGTGGACAGGGACACTTTTGTGCTTTTAGGGTTATGGGATCCAGTTTTTCGGACCCAGGAAGTATTACGAGGGTGAGTGGTGTGGCAGCAAGCGCAGCGGGTGGGGCCGCATGTACCACAGCAATGGTGACATCTACGAGGGCCAGTGGCGGAACGACAAGCCTGACGGGGAGGGGATGTTGCACCTGAGTAAGTGCCCCGCCCCGCCCCACAGCCCCGCCCACATGACCACGCCCCTGCAAAGCCTGCTCCGCGTGGGTTAAGGTGGATAACCTGCCCAGATCGCTGCCCTCAGGGCGCTTATACTCTAAGCGGGGAATCTAACAATAAACATCAACAATTAAGGTATTTTGTTGTGGCCATAATAATCATAGCCTACATTTACACAGCATTAAACTCATTTAATCCTCACTACCATCTGTAAAATAGGTAATCTTATCTCCACTTCATAAATGCACTGAACACGAGGAGGTTAAGTCACACGCTCGAGGGCAACACATCCAGTTAGTTGTAGATTCAAAAGTACTAGGGGATTCTCCTTGAAAATAGGAAGGTGTGTTGGAAAGTGACAAAGGTGTTAGGGACAGGGACTATTTAGACTGACTAGAGTCAGAATGCTTCCCTGAAGGGATGATGTTTGAATGGAGACCTGAGGTAAGAGAAGGAGCAGATAACCTTTTTGAGCGAGGGAAGAACATTCCCAGGCAGAGGGAAGAGCAACCAGAAGCCCTCGTGAAGGTCAGGGCCTAATTCACTCTCCACACAGCAACAGGAGTGAGCTTTTTGTAGTTTGGACCTTCTCACTGCCCTGCCTCTGATCTTTCCATAGCTCCCTATTGCCCTCGGACCGAGTTCAGAGCCCTACGTTCCTGTGGTCTGTGGGGCCCGGTATGATCTGGGCCGGCTCGCCCCTCCAGCTCTGCCTCCACCCCTCTTCCCCTGAGCTCCCTTGGTTTTGGTCATACAACTTCGTTTTTCCCACACTCCCCTGGCACTGCTGTTCCCTCTTCCAGATCTCTGCACTGTGCCCTCCTCAGATAAGCCTTCCCTGTGCACTCCAAGTAAAGCACATCCTCCTCATTCTCCTCAGCACCTGCTCCCTTTCACTTTTAGCACTAGGTATGCAATCTTGGGTGAGGTATTTTGCCACTGTGCCTCACTTTCTTTACTTGTAAAATGGGAATCACAGTAGACCCACTTCACAAGGCTGTGGTGAGGATTAGAGGGTCTATATAAGGTGCTTGGAAGAGGGCCTGGCCTCATTGAAGGATGTCTGTAATGCTGGTATCATTGTCCCTCCAGAGAGCTGCATAAGGACTGGGACTGTCTCTGTTTTATTCCACGGCACTGTTTCCCATTGCCTGGCACATAGTAGGTACTCTTGTTGAGGACACAAACTGGAGCCCAGTCTCCTGAAAATCAAGACTCCAACTTCAGTGCAGTTCGGCCAAACTGAGGCATTAGGACAGCTGTGGAGTGTTTAGGCTAGCAACTTCTGCCTGTCATTCTCAATCCCCTTTGCACCCAGCTCTGTGCCTGCTTTCAGGGAGCATCTACTGGTAATAGCCTGTATTTAGTGAGCACTTGCTGTGGGGCTCTAAGTGTATCATTTTTAGTGGCTTGGACTCTGGAACCAGACTGTGTTGGTTTAAATCCTGGTTCATGCTCTTACTAGCTGTATGACCTGGGACGATTTGCTTAAACACTGTGAGTCAATTTTTGCACCTGTTAATTAAGGATTAAAAAAACTTAACTAGGGTTATTGTGAAGGTGTAATGTTTATATTTGTAGAAGTGCTTAGCTTGGTGCCTGACACGTGATGGTAAATGTTCAATGATATTACTAGCTCACACTTACATGTACCAGATGTGAGCAAACTATGGCTCTTGGACCAAATCCAAATCCAGCCCAACATGTACTTTTTATAAGTAAAGTTTTATTGACACACTGACTTGCTCATTCATTTACATATCATCCATGACTGCTCTCATGCTGCAATGGCATTGTTGAGCATTTGCAACAGAGATCCTATGGCCCACAAAGCTGAAAATGCTAACTGCCCCTGTACAGGAAAAGTTTGCTGACCTCTGATCTAGATACCCAGTACTCTTCTAGGTCCTTTCCATGTATGGACTCATTTAATCTTCACAACAATTACATGAGGTAGGTGCTACTCCTCTCCCATTTTACAGATGAGGAAACAAGACAAAATGGTTAAGTGACTTGCCCAAGGTCACACAGCTAGTACGTGTCTGAGCTGAAAAGAGTTAGCTTTATTTTTTTTTACACCACCACCACCATCAGAGGAGTAGAATTGATTTGGGATCAAGAGCATGGGCTCCTGGGACCAACAGGCCTTGGTTTCAAATCCTGCCTTTGCCACTTCCTAGCTCTGTGACCTTGAGCATGTCAATCAAACTCCCTGCAAGCTTCATCTATAAAATGAGTCCATCATCCTTCATAAAACTGTATTTGTGAGGAGTGAGGTCAGAAATACAGCAAAGAACCAGGCACAAAGTAAGTGCTGAGAAAACATTGCCTATTCATATTATCAGCTATATTTTTTACAAACAGAAAATAATGTTCATCCAAGTTCAGGTAAGTCATGGAGACAAAATGTGAACTAGGTCTGATTTTAGAAGTCATGGACACCCAGGAATAGGTCAGTCTCCCAGACCCCACTCCACCCAGCTCAGTGAACCTGGATCCCTTCTGGCTTCCTGGTGGGCAATGATGTCCAGCCTGGGAGTGGTTGAGGGTCCAGCCCCAGTGTGGTGGAGGGGCTGGCCTGGTAGCCTGGCCTGGTTTGGTGTACCCCACCAACACCTTCCTGTCCTTCCCCCCAGAGAATGGAAACCGCTATGAGGGCCACTGGCAGAGAGGCATGAAGAACGGGTCGGGGCGTTTCTTCCATCTGGACCACGGTCAGCTATTTGAAGGCTTCTGGGTGGACGACGTGGCCAAGTGTGGCACAATGATTGACTTTGGCCGCGATGGGGCTCCTGAGCCTACCCAGTTCCCCATTCCTGAGGTGGGCAGCCCTCACCAGGGCTCTATGGCCACACCCAGGGAGAGACAGCAAACAGCATCCCCAGACGCAACCAGCCTGGCCTGGCCCAGCCCAGCCAGGGAACAGACAAGGTTTTGTTTCAGTCAGGGCATTCCCAAGGAAGCAGAAGAACCCCAAAGCAGGCAGCACCCACGAGGCAGGTAGCCTGGGCCTTCCACACTCCCCAATCCAACCCATTATTGCTCTCCTCCAGGTCAAAATTGTAGACCCCGATAGTGTGCTGGAGGAAGCCTTGGCCTTGTTCAGGAAGCCAGAGGAGGAAGGAGGAGACTGATGCCAGGTGAGGGGCAGGTATCAATCCACCCTCTGATGTGGCTGAGGCAGCTCCTGGGGTCTCTGTGGCCACAGGGTTCAAGGACAGGACCAGAAATGGTGGGCTTCTTGCCTCCTACAGTCCAACTGGTCAGTTTTGGTCCCTCTCCGAAACTCATTTTGTGGAAGACCAGTTCACTCCAGTTCTGTCCAGATCCTCCCATTTGCACCCTGGGCTTGCTGGGAGGAACACTGGATTGGAGTCAGGTGGTCTGCTCACCTTGAGTGCCCCTGATGGTGGTTTGCCCCAGGCCTCTACCTGCACATCTGTCCAGTGGGGCCTCATCCAGTCCTCACCCCTCCGCTGTGGGTGCAAGTGGGGTGTAAGAGAGGGGTTGGTACAGCAGCTTTGAAACACCAGCTCCCACCACCCCTTGTTCCTGCAGAGAACACCAGAGCTTCAGGAGAAATTCAAGCCCATGTCACCCAACTGCTCAGACTGGTGTTGCTTCCACTGAAGGAAAGCATGGTGACTCAGGCACATACTCAGCACCCTCAGAGAGCATCTCAACCTCCGGGCACTAGGTCATCCTTTGCCAGTAGGGGGCCAGTGTTTCTCTCCCCAGCTGGCCTCAGGGACCCTCTTGCTTAAGCCTTCATACTGGGTCCCCACCCCTGAGCCTGTAAGAATGAAGAACCTGTGGGCATTGGTCCAGGGCCTATGGTGTGTGGCGGGGGTGGGAGTGGGGCGACAGGGGAGCCTAGGGAGGATTTCAGGTAGAGAAGAGGGAAGATGTGCCCATAGGCTGCAAGGATTTACTCTGGGAGAGGAAAAGGTGGTGTCTCCAGGTCTTGACCTCTGAGCAACTCCAGGTCTTGACCTCTGAGCAACTCCAGGAAAAGGTGGTGTCTCCAGGTCTTGACCTCTGAAAGAGCCTGCATCTGGTTACACTGATCACTAAGATATGGGGTTAAAACCTGACGTGTCATCTCAACACAGGAGCTCACAGCCTTGAAATCCTGTGGGAGATAAAAGCTATGGATGCCCAGGTCCCACACTTAGAGATGCTCCCCTGTCTGGGGTGAGGCTTGGGCCTTCAAAAGTTTCCCAGATGATTCTGTTGTGCAGCTGGGTGAACCCCGGACTTACTGGCTTTGTGACCCTAAGCAAGTGATCTCAGTTGCCCCATCTGTAAAATGGGACTTAAGAGATCTCATAGGGGTGTTTTGAGGATTTGCTTACAGATATAGTAACAACGAATAACATGTATTGAGGTTAATGGTGAAGCAGGTATCTGGTAAGGGCTTTGCATAATTCTAGACAGCATTCCTGAGGTCAGGACTCTTACATAATGGTTAAGAATAGGAGCTCTGCAGTCAGACCGCCTGCCTGTGAGTCCCAGTGGTGATTTATTAGCTGTGTGTTCTTGGTTATGTCACCCACCCTCTCTGTTCTCCAGGTTTCCTCCCCTCTAATATGGGACAGTAACGGTCCTTACCGTGCAGGGTTACTGTGGTTACCATGAGGATGAAATGTGGTGTGGTTCTAATCCAAGGGTGATTTTTGTCTCCCTCCCTCCCTGGGGACATTTGGAGCTATCTGAGACATTCTGGTTGTTACAACTGGCAGTAAAGAGTGCTCCTGGGCCTAGCAGGTAGAGGCTGGGAGTATTGCTAAACATGCTATGGTGTAGACACTCTATGAAAGAATTTTTCAGCCCAACTCAGTAATGTAACCCTGATATTTATAAAGTGTCCTCATAAAGTGCCCGGCATATAGTAAAGCCTCCATAAATGCTGATACAACAGAGGTTCTCTCTGCCCTCTAAATTATAAGTGGGATGGTCTGACTCCAGGCATGCTTCTGTCTGTACCTCTGATATCAGGAAGCTGAGCCTGACCAACTTGGGACACAAGAATTAACCAGATAGATAGCATTCACTCATGCCAGGCCCCTCAGGCCCCTCAGATGGCCTCTCCCCGGACCCTCAACAACCTGAGGTGTCTGGCTGTTATTAGTGCCGTTGCAAAGAGACTGAGGTTCAGGGAGGTTCGTGTCACCAAGCTAGAAAGTGATTGTACTCAAATTTAGGTCTATCAGCTCTCACAATGCAGAACAGTGGCAGTGTGTATAGAGGCTACCATTTGTTAGAAAGAGGGTGTGTACGTGCTTGTTTATGTATAAATCTCTCTAGATGGGAACATAATGAACTGGCAATAATGACTGAGTCTGGGGAGAATTGGGAACCTGGGAACAGGGGTGGGAGAACAACTTTTCACTGTTATATTTGGAACCTGGGAACATATTATCTATTCATAATATAAATAAAACTGAAATTAAAGAGAAACTGTGTCTTTAACTACCAGTGTTTCCTAAGTTGCCTGGATTTGAGTGTACCTAGGGTGCTAGTTAAAGATAGACTGCAGAGACATACCCAGACTAACTTGAATCTGAATCTCCAGGGGTAGGGCTTGGATACCTGAATTTTACAAGTCAATCTGGTGATTCTTGAGTTCATTCAAATTTAGGAGGTTCATGTCACCAAGCTAGGGATTATTCCAGTTGGATCCCAGTCTCTGCAGAAGCAGGGAGGTGGCTATCTTAGGGGGTACACAAAGATGCCCAAGTCTCCTCTGGGGTGCAGTGGAGGGTTTCACACAGGGGCCTGCCCTGTCTTACTCAGTACAGGCAGAGGGCCATCCAGGGAGACGAGAGGGGGGAGTCCTGGTGCACGTAATGCAGCTCCAGTAGGAAAAAGGAGGGGCCCAGCCCCACTCAGCCCACAAAACTGTTAGCATGTCTAAGTCTGCAGAGATGGAGAAGAGCTTAAGGCCACGTTTTCCCCCAACCAACTTCCACTTCAGCCAGAACACTTTGTTTTTAGAAAACCACTTTCTATACTGATCTCTGGGGCAGACAGAGGTCTCAAATTCAAAGGCACATGGGAGCCAGGCAAGTAGTATGGAGGAAGCTGGCCTGGCATTGCAAAAGGGAGCAGTGGGGACTGTAGCAAATACATTTCTGAGGAAGAGGGTGGCAGCTAATCAGCCCCTGCTCATTGTTGCCTGCAAGAAGGAAGGCCCATTGTTCCTGCTGATGGGTCTTCCAATTTTTTAAGCAAAGCCAGAATCAGCCCATGCAAGATTTTTATGAATGCCTACGTTCTGAGCCAGACTTCCCAGGTTTGAATTCTGGCCAATTACATAACCTGGGCATCAATTCTTGTCACCTGCAAAATGGAGATGAATATTCCTGCCAAAATGCACCATCTGATTGTAATAATGAGCAAATATCAAGGAAACCAGACTTAGGCAGCATTCTACAAAACCATGGGCCTGAACTCTTCAAAACTGTCAATGTTACAAAGGACAAAAAGAAAGGCTGTTCCAAATTTAAGGTGCCTAAAGGGACAATACAACTCAATGCAACACATGACCCTGGATGGAAAAAACACTGATGGTGAGGACATTGACTGGGACAAGTGGGAAATTGAACATGTTATATTATAGTATTGGCAGCACTTATTAAGCCTGGTTTTCCCTAAAGTTGCAGTCCAGAGCTTCCTTTCTGAAAAGTGTAGGTTGTTATTAATCAAGTAGCATCTTATTTATCTACAGCTTTTATTACAGTGAATAGGCAGAGTGCCTCCTTTCACATTCTTCAAAAACCAAACTGAGGTGAAGAGGGAACATGCAAAGCAGTTCCTAAGATACCTAAGAAAACTTGAGGATAAAATCTGCCTTCCAGTGATGAAGTTCTTCCATGTCATGGGAAAGTTCCTGGATAAAGCGAAGAGGAACAGAGGCTATCTGAAGCACCAGCTTGGCTAGCAGAAGGAATTAGGAAAGCTGACCCAGTGAGACCACCTGTTTGAAAAGATAATAATATTGTATCAGTGTCAAACTTCCTGAATTTGATTATGGAATTAAGGTTATGTGGGGGAATATCCTTTGTTTTAGGAGGAAGTATTTAGCCCTAAAGGGTGATATATGCAAATAATGCACAAGTCCGGGAGAAATACATATAGTTGAAGCTCATCATTCACAGTTTTAGTATTTGCGAATTTGCCTACTTGCTGAAGTTGAACGAGGCAACACTCCGCCTTCTTGTTCCATCTCTCATACTGTAAACAAGTGTCCTCTGCACAGTCTATTTAGAGCCACATTTTTCTCATTTGGTGCTTTTTGTTGGTGATTTCACTGTTTACAAAAAAGGGCCTCACAGAGAAAACACTTATGTTAAAATAAGCTTCAAGCAGGCATGAGCTATAGTGCTACTGGCCATGAGTCCAATGTTAATGAATCAACAATTTGTATTAAATAAGGTGTCTTTAAACAGAAACACATAAAACAAGGTTACATACTGACCAACTGGCAAACGTGATCAGAGACTCACTGGAGCCAAACCCCATACGTCTGCTACAAATAATGGTTCAATATCCACTAATTCAGTGTTCAGTGACTTATAGAACATGACTGCTGTGAATAGCAAGAATTGAATGTATACGTATTTCAGTTACTACTCATGCAACTTTTTCGTAGGTTTGAAATTTGTCAAACTAAAGGTCAAAAAAAATTTTACTTAGAGGCTCACCTGATTGGGGCACCGGGAGATAGGACACCAGGCAGTCCAGACCAACAAATACAGACACAAGAGGATGTGTCCCTTTTGAGTATATTTATGTGTTCTCACACACACACACACGCACACACTCGATGCTGAATAGGGAGGTGATCAAGATGCAAAGGACAGGAAGCATCCAGGTGGCACTGGCACAAGGGAGGAGGAAGGACATAGGGAGCATTTGTCCCTGTTCTGGCTCCTGCTGGTGGCCTCCAAAGAGGAGGTGAACCCAGAGCTGGAAAAACAGGAAGTGCTTATTGTCTTAGGAGAAAGTTTCAAAGTGCAGTCATTTCTCTTAAAAAAAAACCTCTTCCCTCCATATTTGGCCCCCTGATGAGAGCCCAGCCCCCTTAGCAGGCTGTCCTTGAGGCCAGGCAGGGCAGGGTCGTGGGGGAGGGCATAAGGCCAAAGCTCTGAAGCGCCCAGGCCTGGGAGGGCTTAGGCATAGTGGCTCCCAGGTGTCAGGGGATGGTCCCCTCTGTGGTCCAGCTGGTCCTGCAAGCGGGCAAACTCAGCCAGCTCGTTGAGCTCCTGGAACTGTCGGTCCGTCTTATGGCTGACCAGTGAGCGGTAGAAGTGGACAGCAAAGACGATGAAGACCAGGCCAAAGGGGACCATAATCGTGGTGGAGGCGATGGCGGCAGCCTGGCCCGGGGTGATGGTACCACTGCTGACGTTGGCAGCCGCACCACCAGCTGGGGGCTTGCTGGTGGGCCGCAGCTGCCCTGGCTGCTTCTTGAGGGGCAAGAACTTGACCCAGCAGAGCAGTACAACCTCAGCCAGGAAAAGCAGGGTACCGATGACAGTGGAGAAGGCCCAGGCCAGCTCGATGTGGCGGTGCATGCGCTCGTGGGGCGACTCCTTGACTGAGTTGAGATTGTGCACGTTGCTCACCGCCTCGATGTTGGGCAGGATGCAGGTGCTGATCATGAGCGCAAACAGGTGCACGGCCACCAGCACCGTGGTGCAGGCGCTGAAGGCAATGAGCAGCCCTGGCGGATAGTCGTGGTCAGCATCCAGCTGTACCTCCACCATGGCCACCTGAGGGGCAGGGGAGAGGTGGGCTGAGTGCCAGGCCAATCACGGCCCACAGAGCTGCACTGAAATCCTGGCCCTCCTCCCATCAAGCTCTGGGACCCTGGGCAAGTCGTTTTGCCTCTCTGACCCTCAGTTTTTCTATCTGTATAATGGGGATAATAAGACCCACACACTTAGGGTTGAGAAGTGGCAGAAAAGTACTGGTGAAGAAAACAGGTTTGGAGCCCAGGTGGCCAGGATTTGAATCCCAGGTCTGCTACCCACTAGCTCCATGTCCTTGGGTAACTCACTGAATTTCTCTGAGCCTCAAATTTCTTAGTTGTAAAACAAGGATAACATATTAGTTCACAGAATTATTTTAACAATTAATGAGAGCTCCTGGTACATGGTAAGCATTCCCAAATACTAACCACTCTCATTATCATCCAGCCAGGTAAAAACCAAACACCACAAATGGTTAAAATGGCAAGTTTTATGTACAGTTTCTATGATAAAGTTTGCATTAAAAAACAACAACAAAAAAAGCAACCACCAACAACCTTCCCTGCTGTTCCCACTTGCATTCCGAAGCAGAGGCTCCTCCTTCATGTCCTGTTCTGGGGACATGGAGAGCAATGTGGGTGGAGATGAAGGCCCTCTAGGTCATGCCCATGGCCCCTTCTGAGAACACAACACACCTTCCCGCTGGGAACCAAGAGAGACTTCCTAGAAGAGACTGGCTCTAGCCTGGTACTGAGGTGTGGTCAGCAAGCCCCAGGGCTGTCCTCTCCACCAGCCCTGGCTCCAGGCCCCAGGGTTGACACACTAACTACTCCCCAGTTCCTGGAGACCTGCAGATCTGGGGTCACCACGGGCACACTCCAGCCCGCCAACTGCTGCTTCTCACCTGGGCCTTGCAAATCACCCCCATGTGAAGGAGCCAGCTCATCAGATCTGGGCCTTGAAGAGCGGGCAGCGGGCACACTGCCAGGGCTGAAGGCACTGGGGCAGCAAGTGCCAATGGCAATACCATTAAGGACAGTGACCCTTCATGGAGTGTTCACTACATATGTGCCAGGATTAGAGAGGGCGAGGTCTAAGGCTGAAATGTACCCACAATCCCCACACCAGTCTGGCTTGATGCCTCCTTGCTCCTGGAGAGGAGGGTGGGCTCCTTCCTTCCCCACCAGAAATGCCTGGCCCTGCTGGTTTTCACATTTTGTACCTCTGCAACTTTCCTACAGCCGGAAAAGGCAGTCAGTGTGGAACAGTGGTTATGAGCACAGGCTCTGAAGCCAGGCTGCTTGGCTTCAAACCCTGACTCATCTGCCCTTTAGTAGGCTGTGTGACTCTGAAAAGTTCCTTCAACTTTCTGGGCCTCAGTTTCCTTATGTGTAAAATGGGAATAATGGTACAATCATCATGAGGGCTGAGTTAATCCCATGTAAACATTAAGTGCTGCCTTCCTGCTGGAGGGGTACACCTGGACTGAGAGAACCATAGGGCCACACTGGCAGGCTTGGGTCCTGGCTCCAGAAACAACCCCGCTGCCCTGTGTGACCTTGGTCAAGACTTTACCTTTTCTATCTATAAAAGGAGGGAACATCACTAAGATCACAGTCTAGCGCTGGTTTGGGGTCCAGTACAAACTTTGAGAATCTGGTAAAGATAATGGACACCCTTCTTAGAACACCAAGTCTATATATTCACAGAACTTTTCAGACAATTTCAATAGGATTCACAGACTTTTGCCCTAGAATTTCCACAACTGATGACTAGTATGAATTTTTCAGCCCAGGAGTTAACAAAATGTTTCAAACTCATATAAATCTGGGACAGTGCCATAGGATTTCAGCTGTTTTTAGGATCTTTGGTGGCCTAGTGCCAACTTCAGGAATTCTTAGCACATGCGGGTTGAGGGGCACAGGGCATCAGGGCAGGCCACTGGGGCATGGCAATAGCCTTGGTCTCTGTCCCCAGGCCTGCCCACACTGAAAAGGGGGGTATCCCATCAGTGTGTGCCTCCTGCCACTTCTCCACCCCCAGCACTTCCTCTTCCTGTTTTCGCCTACTGCCCCAAAACCTGAAACCAGAGACGGGACAAGCAAGAGAGCGTGCTGCTTGGCTGCCCCAGGTCCCCAGGCTATTTATTCATTCACTGGAAATGTCTGGACCCATTAGGTGCATCAGGCCCTGAGCTGGGCACTGGAGGTGTATACAGGGTAACATACAAAGGTAACCAATCTGTTCCCTTATCTGGTATCTCGCCCTCTGTAGGGCCATTAAGAGCGAACTGGCTCTTCCATTTACAAAGCTGGTGACCTTGGACAAGTATTTCAACCTCTCTGTGACACATCTATAAAATGGGGGCCTACTTCTTATGGTTGTTATGGGGATTCAATGAGTTAATTAATATAAAGCTCTCAGAACCTGGCATATAGTAAGCTTCATAAAGTGTCAACGATCATTAACAACATCATTATTATTCTTTTACAAATGAGGAAACTGAGGTGCAGAGAGGTGATGTCAGCTGTCCCAAGGATTATACTGCTGTTGAGTGGGGGATCTAGGCTCAAGTCCACTTGGCTTTAGAGGCGATGTGCAAAAGGGGTAACAGTGCTTTCCCACATGGTCACCACTATGGAGTGAACATCTGTGTCTCCTCTAAACTTATTCGTTGGAATCCTAAGCCCCGATGTGATGGTGTTAGGAGGTGGGGCCTCTGGGAAAGGTTTAGGTCATGAGAGTGGAGCCTCAGGATGGATCAGAGCCCTTATAAAGAGATGCCAGAGACCTCCTTCGTCCCTCCTGCCATGGGAGGACACAGCGAGTAAACAGCATCTATGCACCAGGAAGCGAGCCCCTCACCAGATACCCAATCTTCCGGCATCTTGATCTTGGACGCCTGGTCTCCAGAACTGTGAGGAAATAACCATCTGCAGTTTAGGAACCACCCAGTCTACGGTTATAAGCAGCCCAGATGGACCAAGACAGTTGCTGAGGAGATTAAATGAGGCCTTGACAAATGTAAGAACTTAACACAGGGCCAGCCCACAGGAGGTGCTCAATAAATCTTACACAGAAAAACACAGGCCTTGGAGTGAAAGCAAAATGGCCCCTGGATGCCCTCTGCTCAGGCTGGAGGAAGCTGATCCAGTGAGTCAAGGGCTCTACCCTCTGTGGGGGAGTGAGGGGCTCAGACCCACTACTTGAGCCCCGTCTGCCCCAGCTCCAAACCCTCGGCACAAGGAGTTATGTGTACCCAAACACATCTGGCCAGGTAGTGGCTTCAGCAGGACAGAGACCAGCCATCCCGTGCCATTTGTCACATACACAGGATCCAGGGTCAGAAATTGCAGTTGTTAGGACACACCTGGCCTGGGGACATTAGAACTGGTTAGTCTTCCCTGAGGTGGGTGGCTCAGCCTGTGACAATGGGTCCTCCAAAGAAGAGGAAGGAGCCTGCTGTGGAGCTCTGGAAGAAACCCCATCACCCTGCAGGGACCCTACACTTCCTGGAACTTTGACCACATGGGCTGGCTGTAGGTACTGTTCCCACATGGGGGACTGAATTCAGTGCCATGGGGCCACGCAAAAAATGACTCAGAGTGAGGAGGGAATGGATGGCACAAATCTTGGATCTTGATGAAAACTGTTCACAGGGATATAAAAGCCACTACTTTTTTCAGAACGCTGCTTGCTCGGGATGTCTCCCTTCTCAGGGGGGCCTCATGGAATCTGGCAGGCGACTCCCAGGGCCCCAGCTGAGTCCCAGAGAGCAGATCAGATTGCAAGCAGCTTCGCAAAGTAAATATAGACGCAGTGCTAGGCCCTTTAACCCAAAATAAACAGCTCCCAGCCAGCCATGGGCCTGCTTGAACCTGGCCACAGTCCTAAAGGGACAGGAGGGGCAAGAGACCACCAGCTCCACCACATACTGGTCTGTAGACCCCCACAGGAGATGCTGGGACACCAATTTCCAATCATGAGCCAAGAGGACCATGTGATTCTGCCAACTGCAGAGCCTGGCTGTCTTTGCCAGGCATTTGCCCACTATGTCCAAATGCCAACAACTTCTTCTCGCTCCTTCAAGGCTCCACGGGGACCCCGTCACCTGGCAGCCCAGGCCCTTCTGAGGCAGCCTCCCAGGCTTGGCCTGACCCCAGCACTCATAGCCAGGAGATAACAACTCTCCTTTCTCAAGCCTGGGCTTCTTCTGTTTTCTCTGTTAAGAGGATTGGGTGGCCATAGCCTGAAACACGAAGGCTGCCAAGCCACAGTCACCCAGGGTCACCCAGAGCTGTCTGAGCCTGAGGGCCTCACCCTAAATGCAAACCATCTGTTAAGATAGGACTGAGGCCTCGTCCAGTGATTTACAAACTCTTCTGACCACTATGGTCCAGTACTCCAAATATTTCTATAAATAGACTCATACATACATATAACAGAGACAAAAGTTTTCCCAAACAATGGTTATCCCTACCGTATGCTAATACAGCCTCTTCTTACAACATGTGATGCTCCCCGCTTTCTATTTCATTCTATTCTTGTTCCAATAAAAAATAAATCGCTGGTTACAATTCACTACCTCTATGTCATAAGTTACTAATAGGCTGAACATGCAGATTTGTGGGGAGAGAACAGTCATTGGCTTTTGCTTCATCTGGCTAATTTGTAATCCTTTAGGTTTTATCTTCTGAGTTACCCTGTTCATAGCCTCCCAGGTGAGGATGAGCTGTTCATTCATTCATGGAAAATATTTAATGAGAACGTGCTATATGCCTGGAGGACCGTATGGCTCTGCTGGACAGAGAGCAGGAATTAAGATGGCAAACTAAACCCCTGTCCCAGGGAGATGATAGGCACTAACCATTTAGGCGAAAGAGTATTTTGAGACTGTGATTAATGTCCCTCAGGCAATGCTCCTCCACCTTCATGCTTTTCTATTTCTCTTTGTTTCTCCAGCATCCAGCCTGGGCCTCATTCCTCCAGGGGCATCAGTAAAAGATCTTTGAAGGAATAAATGAAGGTAAGGCCTGCTCTGGTGCTATTTTAGCCCAGAGTCTCTAAAGCGTCTGGTGGAGAATCCTAGGTGATCCATTAGTAATCAGAAGACCATATTAGAACTTCTACTGACATTCATTTAGTATTTAGCTCATCCTTTCAACTTCTCAATTTTGAACTTTTACATATGTTTATGATATAAAAGATGTTTTATTAAATATATGTCTCATTTGTGAGCATAATACTGAGGCTAGCATTAACTTTTTTTTGTGGGGTGTGCACACAAAAGTTTGGAGACCACTGCTTGGACCAGAGATTGGCAAATTGTGGTCTGTGGGCTGTAGTTTTTGTAAATAAAGTTTTATTGGTGCATAGCCACGCTCATTCATTTAACTATTGTCTGTGACTGCTTTTGAGCTAGAATGGCAGAACTAAGTAGTTACCACGGAGATCATGTGGCCTGCAAAGTGGAAAATATTCACTATCTAGCCCCTTACAGAAAAAGCTGGCTGATTCCCAGGTTAGACCAATGCTCTAACTAAAAGGGCTAACTAAAGAGGGCTGTCAAATCATAGTCTCTCTAGATTCTTTGTTGAAGAAAAGAATCTGGTTTGTCTATCAGTTTGTGACATCCTTTCTGGGGAGCATAATAAAGGCCTCGCAGAAGTCCCATCAGAGAGAACCTGCTGGCTTTTGTTTAAATTTTCTCAGTTTTATTTCTCCAAGGGAACTACCCCCCACCAACACTGATTGCCATGGTGCCAACCTGGGAAGCTTCAGAGTTCTCTTTTTCACCAGCCCTGGACTGGGCAAAGAGCAGAGCTCAATACAGATCCTGGCAGAAAATTCCAGAAAAGTGCCACAGGCACTTGTAAAATTTTACAAAAGTCTTTCTCAGTTGGGAAGGGAATGCCCTCCCCCTGATCATTCAGCAAGATTCCATGTCTACACAGCCGGAGTACAGACCACACACTTGGAAGAATTCAAAAGCCCAGTTACTAACTAGTTACAGAAGATGCAGTGAGAGGGTGGTTGAGTAGAAAAACTCCAAGTCAGACAGATCAGGACTTGAATTCTACTAGGTGGATGAGCTTAACCTCTCAGAGCCTTAGTTTTCTCTCTATAGTATATATTTTTAAGAACTATTCTGAGAATTAAATAAGAATGAAAGAGTCCAGCCTCACACCTAATGTTCACTAAATAATAACATTAGCAACATTATTCTAGAATTCATCATGTCACTCCTCCGCTCCAAAACCTTCCCCGTTGCATATACAAGAATTCACATCTTGTTTGCCAGTTGAGGTGCGGCCCCATCTCGCCAGCTAGATTCATTACACACTACTCCTTACACACCCTGAACTCCAGCAACACCAGCCCCTCTGCCTTTCCCCAAGACTCTATATCATTTCTCACCTTTGTAATTTTGTTCCTGACACTTCTGATCAGAGGGGTTCTTCTCCAAGCCCTAATTACCATCCTCCAGGCTTAAGTGGAATCACATTCTTCTAAATCAGCTAACCCTTACAAAAAAGTCCCAATACCATGGGAACCAGGATGAGCAAGATTCCTGGATGCTGGGCCAGGTATATTCTACATGTTTTGCAAATACTAATCAACGAATCCTCACGCCAACCCTGTGAGGTACTACTGTGACCCCCTTTTTACAGATGAGGAATTGAGGCCCAGAGATATTGACTTCCCCAGGATCTCACAATTCTAGTGGTAAGGCCAGGATTTGAATCCAAGTTTTCTGGCTCCAAGTTCCTGTTCTTACTTTGCCCCACCACACTAGAGCCTCCCAGCTGTCCTAGGCCACTCATTCTCTCTGATGCTTCCTCTTCCACAGCAATGGGGCTATATACCATGGTCACAGGGTTCTGTAGCTTACAGGCAAGTAACCTTGGACAAGTAATTCATCTGGGACAAGCACTTACCCTCACCAGCTTGTGTGGAGATCTCAAGAGATGGTACAAGTGGAACCCTTAGCACATCTAGCCAATTCCAAGAGCCCAGTCAACAAGAGCTAGGACCATTAGTAATTAGCACTATGAGTAGTAATGGTAATCGCTTATTCATCTCCATGCCCCAAGCTCTGAACACATCACAGTGGCCTAGTAATGTCTTATGATTTCAGCTCTTCCTTCCAACTCATTTTCATAGAAATTCTAAACAATTTCTAAACCTGCCCTGGAACTTAGGAACAAAAGGGTGCTGGCAGACAGAGAACTTGAGGAGGCAGATAATCCAAAAATAATTGATCCTGGATCGTGGAAAGCATTTTGTTTACGGCAGCAGGCTGATCTTCCCAATTATCTTCTGCTTAGGCTAACGTTACAGCCTGGCCTCCCGCAAACCAAGATTGCCACGTGTGCTCACCACAGTCCTGCAGGGCACAGGGTCAGGTTGAGACTGGCTGTCTCTCACTGAGAGGTAAACTGAGGCAAGGATGGCCTAAATCACAGCCCACAAGGGTACCTTTGGAGTACCTGTAGGATGCTGATAATGTGCTACTTCCAGGGCCCCTGGTTTTGGAGTTTGGGTGCTAAGCCTAGAGAAGGCCTGTTATTTCTAGAAATGCTGTCAGGGATTCTTGTCTGCAGACTAGAGGGTAGAGCTGAGGTGTACATAATCAGATTCTGAAAATTCCTGAACACTTCATGGGCCAAATCAGGTTTCATAATGCATCCTCATGTAAGTCCACTGGAGAGCAGGATATATGCTCTGTTTGTACAAGAGAAAACTGGTGCCAAAGAGTAAAGCCACCCGTCTGAGGTCCTTGGCCTATCTCCCCAGCACATCAGGGTACGTGGCCAGAGCCTTCCATCCTCGAGGGGGGAGTCTCTCAATCCCTTCCAGGCTCTTGGGAGACCCTTTCTCAATCTCACCTGGTCAGGTAAACCTGGCATTCTCACCAACTCTCCACCTCTTAAGATCAAAGGTCACATCCACCCCTCTGGTTTTCCAGGTTCTAGGAAGGAAACCCTCCGGGGCAGGAAGTTGGTTGTGCTGACTCACAGGCCAAGGGAGAGTAGTCCAGCAAAACTTGCTCACTCTGTTTCCATGGCACTGGGCACCCCTTTCTCTTGGATACATACTTGTAAGGCTGGGTGTCCCTGGTGAGGGTGGGGTGTGGGCAGACCTACCTTGCTGAGCCCCCTCCCCACCTCAACCCCATCTCTCTCCCACAGATTTTAG
>JAVSCE010018434.1:0-12754 GCA_032199065.1 Smutsia gigantea | reverse complement strand
GGAGCATAATGTCCCCAGGCTTATTCTTCCTTCTCAGGATAGCTTTGGCTATTCAGGGTCTTTTGTGGTTCCATATGAATTTTAGAATGATTTCCTCTAGTTCGTTGAAAAATGCTGTTGGTATTTTGATAGGAATTGCATTGAATCTGTAGATTGCTGTAGGCAGGATGGCCATTTTGGCAATGTTAATTATTCCTATCCGTGAGCACAGGATGTGTTTCTATTTTTTGGTATCTTCTTTAAATTCTCTCATGAGTGTCTTGTAGATTTCAGGGTATAGGTCTTTCACTTCCTTGGTTAGGTAAACTCCTAGGTATTTTATTCTTCTTGATGCAACTTTGAATGGAATTGTTTTCCTGATTTCTCTCTCTGCTAGGTGATTGTGTATAGGAATGCCATAGATTTCTGTGCATTAATTTGTATCCCGCAACTTTGCTGAATTCAGATATTAGATCTAGTAGTTTTGGAGTAGATTCTTTAGGGTTCTTTATGTTCAATATCATGTCATCTGCAAACAGTTACAGTTTAGCTTTTTCCCTACCATTCTGGATGCCTTTTATTTCTTTGTGTTGCCTGATTTCTGTGGCTATGACCTCCAGTACTCTGTTGAATGGGAGTTGGGAAAGTGGGCATCCTTGTCTTGTTCCCGATCTTAAAGGAGAAGCTTTCAGTTCTTGCTGTTAAGTATGATGTCGGCTGTGGGTTTGTCATATATAGCCTTTATTATGTTAAAGTAGTAGCCCTCTGTGCCCATTTTGTTGAGAGGTTTTATCATGAATGGATTTTGAATTTTGTCAAATGCTTTTTCAGCATCTATGGAGATGATCATGTGGTCTTTGTCCTTCTTTTTGTTGATGTGGTGGATGATGTTGATGGATTTTTGAATGTTGAGCAATCCTTTCATCCCTGGAATAAATCCTACTTGACTATGGTGTATGATCCTTTTGATGTATTTTTGAATTCGGTTTGCTAATATTTTGTTGAGTATTTTTGCCTCTATGTTCATCAGGGATATTGGTCTGCAGTTTTCTTTTTTTGTGGTGTCTTTGTCCGGTTTCGGTAATAAAATGATGCTGGCCTCATATAATGAGTTTGGAAGTATTCTCTGTTCTTCTACTCCTAGGAAAACTTTAAGGAGGATGGGTATTAGGTGTTCACTAAATGTTTGATAAAATTCAGCAGTGAAGCCACCTGCTCCAGGTATTTTTTCTTAGGTAGGTTTTTTATTTTTAATAGTTTATTTTGGTGTCAGTAATCTACAATTACATGTGCAATATTATGGTGATTAAACTACCCCCTTCATCAGGTCCCCCCCACCAACCTCATTACCTTCACTGTCCATCTGCGTAGTCAGATGCTATAGAATCACTATTTGTCTTCTCTGAGTTGTACACCCCTCCCTGTGCCCCCCCAACATTACGTCTGCTAATCATAATGCCCCTTTTATCCCCCTTGTCCCTCCCTTCCCACCCATCCTCCCCGGTCCCTTTCCCTTTGGTAACTATTAGTCTGGTCTTGGGTTCTGTGAGTCAGCTGCTGTTTTGTTCCTACAGTTTTTTTCTTTGTTCTTATACTCCACGTATGAGTGAAATCATTTGATACTTGTCTTTTTCGGCTTGGCTTATTTCACTGAGCATAATACTCTCTAGCTCCATCTATGTTGTTGCAAATGGTAGGATTTGTTTTCTTCTCATGGCTGAATAATATTCCATTGTGTATATGTACCACATCTTCTTTATCCATTCATCTACTGATGGACACTTAGGTTGCTTCCATTTCTTGGCTATTGTAAATAGTGCTGCATAAACATAGGGGTGCATATGTCTTTTTGAAACTAGGCTGCTGCATCCTTAGGGTAAATTCCTCGGAGTGGGATTCCTGGGTGAAATGGTATTTCTATTTTGAGTTTTTTGAGGAACCTCCATACTGCTTTCCACAATGGTTGAACTAATTTGCATTCCCACCAGCAGTGTACCAGGGTTCCCTTTTCTCCACATCCTCACCAACATTTGTTGTTGTTTGTGATTTGGATGTTGGCCATCCTCACTGTTGTGAAGTGATATCTCATTGTGGTTTTAATCTGCATTTCTCTGATGATTAGGGATGTGGAGCATGTTTTCATGTGCCTGTTGGCCATCTGAATTTCTTTGGTGAAGTGTCTATTCATGTCCTCTGCCCATTTCTTAATTGGATTATTTGCTTTTTGTTTGTTGAGGTGTGTGAGCCCTTTATATATTTTGGATGTCAACTTCTTATCGGATACGTCATTTATGAATATATTCTCCGATACTGTAGGATGTCTTTCTGTTCTACTGATGGTATCCTTTGCCGTACAGAAGCTTTTCAGCTTGATATAGTCCCACTTGTTCATTTTTGCTTTTGTTTCCCTTGCACGGGGAGATATGTTCATGAAGAAGTCATTCATGTTTATGTCCAAGAGATTTTTGCCTATATTTTTTTCTAAGAGTTTTGTGGTTTCATGACTTACATTCAGGTCTTTGATCCACCTTGAGTTTACCTTTGTGTATGGGTCTAGACAGTAGTCCAGTTTCATTCTCTTACATGTAGCTGTCCAATTTTTCCAACAGCAGCTGCTGAAGAGGCCGTCATCTCCCCAATGTATATCCAAGTCCCCTTTATCAAATATTAATTGACTGTATATGTTTGTATATGTTTAGATTTTCTATTCTGTTCCACTGGTCGGTGGTCTGTTTTCATGCCAATACCAAATTGTCTTGATTACTGTGGCTTTGTAGTAGAGCTTGAAGTCAGGGAGCGTAATTCCCCCTGTTTTATTCCTCCTTCTCAGGATTGCTTTGGCTATTCGGGGTCTTTTGTGGTTCCATATGAATTTTAGAATTATTTATTCCAGTTCGTTGAAGAAAGCTGTTGGTATTTTGATAGAGATTGCGTTGAATCTGTAGAATGCTTTAGGTAGTATAGCCACTTTGACAATATTTGTTCTTCCTAGCCAATAGCATGGGATGAATTTCCATTTGTTAGTGTCCTCTTTAATTTCTCTTAGGAGTGTCTTGTAGTTTTCAGAGTACAGGTCTTTCACTTCCTTCGTTAGGTTTATTCCTAGGTATTTTATTCTTTTTGATGCAGTTGTGAATGGAATTGTTTTTCTGATTTCTCTTTCTGTTAGTTCATCATTAATGTATAGGAAAGCAACAGATTTCTGTGTGTTAATTTTGTATCCTGCAACTTTGCTGAATTCAGATATTAGTACTAGTAGTTTTGGACTGGAGCCTTTAGGGTTTTTATGTACAATATGATGTTATGTGAAAATAGTGACAGGTTGACTTCTTCTTTACCAATCTGGATGCCTTGTATGTCTTTGTTTTGTCTGATTGCCGTGGCCAGGACCTCCAGTACTATGTGGAATAACAGTGGAGAGAGTGGGCATCCCTTTCTTGTTACCGATCTTAGATGAAAAGCTTTCAGCGTCTCGCCATTAAGTATGATGTTAGCTGTGAGTTTGTCATATATAGCCTTTATGATGTTGAGGTACTTGCCTTCTATACCCACTTTCTTGAGAGTTTTAATCAGGAATGGTTGCTGTATTTTGTCAAATGCTTTTTCAGCATCTATGGAGATGATCATGTGGTTTTTGTTCTTCTTTTTGTTGATGTGTTGGATGATGTTGATGGATTTTTGAATGTTGTACCAATGATGTATCCTTGCATCCCTGGGATGAATCCCACTTCATCATGGTGTATGATCCTCTTGATTTATTTTTGAATTCGGCTTGCTAATATTTTATTGAGTATTTTTGTATATACTTTCATCAGGGATATTGGTCTGTAGTTTTCTTTTTGGTGAGATCTTAGCCTGCTTTTGGTATTAGAGTGATGCTGGCTTCATAGAATGAGTTTGGAAGTATTTACTTCTCTTCTATTTTTTGGAAAACATTAAGGAGAATGTGTGTTATTTCTTCTCTGTATGTCTGGTAGAATTCAGAGGTGAATCTATGTGGTCTGGGGTTTTGTTCTTGGGTTGTTTTTTGATTACCGCTTCAATTTCGTAGCTGGTGATTGGTCTGTTTAGTTTTTCTGTTTCTTGTTTTGTCAGTTTTGGAAGGTTGTATTTTTCTAAGAAGTTGTCCATTTCTTCTATGTTTTCCAGCTTGTTACCATATAGATTCTCATAATATTCTCTTATAATTCTTTGCATTTCTGTGGGGTCTGTTGTTATTTTTCCTTTCTCATTTATGATTCTGTTTATGTGTGTAGATTCTCTTTTTCTCTTAATCAGTCTGGCTAGGGGTTTATCTATTTTTTTATATTTTCTCATAGAACCTG
This sequence comes from Smutsia gigantea, assembly GCA_032199065.1. Taxonomy (NCBI): domain Eukaryota; kingdom Metazoa; phylum Chordata; class Mammalia; order Pholidota; family Manidae; genus Smutsia; species Smutsia gigantea. The sequence continues at coordinate 8,450 of JAVSCE010018434.1, read as the reverse complement.
CTCTTGATTTCGTTGATCCCTTCTATTGTTTTATTCTTCTAGATTTCATTTATTTCTGCTGGAATCTTTATTATATCCCTCCTTCTACTGACTTTGGGTCTCATTTGTTCTTTTTTTTCTAGTTTCGGTAATTGTGAGTTAAGACTGCTCATATGGGAATGTTCTTCTTTCCTGAGGTAGGCTCGTGTTGCAATATCGTTTCCACTTAGCACAGCCTTTGCTGCATCCCACATATTTTGCAGTGTTGAATTATTGTTGTCATTTTTCTCCATATATTGCTTGATCTTTGTTTTTATTTGGTCATTGATGCATTGGTTATTTAGTAACATGTTATTAAGTCTCCATGTGCTTGTGGGATATTTCATTTTCTTTGTGAAATTCATTTCTTGTTTCATTCCTTTGTTGTCTGAGAAGGTTGTTGGTACAATTTCAATCTTTTTAAATATACTGAGGCTCTTATTTTGGCCTAGTATACGATGTATTCTTGTAAATGTTCCATGTGCACTTGAAAAGAACGTGTATTCTGCCGATTTTGGGTGTAGAATTCTGTAGATGTCTATTAGGTCCATCTGTTCTAATGTGTTGTTCAGTGCCTCTGTGTCCTGACTTATTTTCTGTCTTGTTGATCTCTTGTTCAGAGTGAGTGGTGTGTTGAAGTCTCATACAATGAATGTATTGCATTCTATTTTACCCTTTAATTCTGTTAGTATTTGTTTCACCTATTTAGGTGCTCCTGTGTTGTGTGGACAGATATTTATAATGGTTATATCTTCTCGTTGGATTGACCCTTTGTCCATTATGTAATGTCCTTCTTTGTCTGTTGTGAACTTTCTTTGTTTTGAAGTCTATTTTGTATGATATAAGTACTGCAACTCCTGCTTTTTCCTCCGTATTATTTGCATGACATGGCTTTGTCCATCCCTTCACTTTTAGTCTGTGTGTGTCTTTGGGTTTGAAGTGAGTCTCTTGAAGGCACATATAGATGGGTCTTGTTTTTTTTATCCATTCAGTGACTCTATGTCTTTTGATTGGTGCATTCAGTCCATTTACATTTAGGGTGATTATGGATCGGTATATACTTATTGGCATTGCAGCCTTCAGATTCGTGGTTACCAAAGGTTCAAGGTTAACTTCCATACTATCTAAGAGTGTAACTTAACTCACTTAATAAGCTATTAAAAACACAATCTAAAGGTACTTTTTTTTTCCTACTCTTTTTTCTTCCTCCTCCATTCTTTATATATTAGGTATCTTATTGTGTACTGTTTGTCTATCCCTTTATTGACTTTGGGGATGGTTAATTTAATTTTACATTTTATTAGTAATTAGCTGTTCTAGTTTCTTTACTGTGGTTTTATTACCTCTTCTGACAGCTATTAGACAATTGGAACACTTCCATCAATAGCAGTCCCTCCAAAACACAGTGTAGAGATGATTTGTGGCAAGTTAATTCTCTCAGCATTTGCTTATCTGGGAAATTTTCAATCCCTCCTTCAAATTTAAATGATTATCTTGCCGGATAAGGTAATCTTGGTTCAAGGCCCTTCTGCTTCATTGCATTAAATACATCATGCCACTACCTTCTGGCCTGTAATTTTTCTGCTGAGAAGTGTGATGATAGCCTGATGGGCTTTCCTTTGTATGTGATCTTATTTCTCTCTGTGGTTGCTTTCAATGGTCTGTCCTTCTCCTTGATCTTGCCATTTTTATTATGATATATCTTGGTATTGTCCTCCTTGAGTACCTTGCGTTGGGAGATCTGTGCACCTCCATGGCCTGAGAGACTATCTCCTTACCCAGATTGGGGATGTTTTCAGCAATCACCTCCTCAAAGACACTTTCTATCCCTTTTTCTCTTTTTTCTTATTTTGGTACCCCTATAATGCGAATATTGTTCCATTTGGATTGGTCACACAGTTCTCTTAATATTCTTTCATTCTTAGAGATCCTTTTCTCTCTCTGTGCCTCAGCTTCTTTGTAGTCCTCTTCTCTAGTTTCTGTTTCATTTATTGTCTCCTCCACCACATCCAATCTGCTTTTAATACCCTCCATTGTGCTCTTCAACAATTGGATCTCTTACTGGAGTTCATTCCTGAGTTCTTGAATATCTTTCCGTACCTCCATGAGCATGTTAATGATTTTTATTTTGACCTCCCTTTCAGGGATAGTCATGAGGTGGATATCGTTTAAATCTTTCTCAGGAGTTCTATTAATAATTTTACTGTGCACCAGGTTTTTTGGCATTTCAGATTTGTTTATGGCGCCCTCTAGTGCCTGCAAACTCTACTCTCTGGAGCTGCTCAGCCCCTGAAGGTATGTCTGGGATTGCAGGGGAATGGTATTCATGCCTCCGCAGAGGAAAAAGCTGTTTCCTGCTTCCTGGCTGGTATGCCTGTCTCCACTGCCTGAACCAGTGGGCCGAGCACTCAGGTATAAGCCTCTGTGTTTTGCGTTTTTAGTTTCTGTAAACGATGTTCCCTCTGGCTGGCCTAATGCCAGGGTGGGGTTTCCTAGTTTGCAAGCCTTGTATGGCTGGCCAAGAGAAAGGCGCAGTAGTCTCCTTGTCACAGAAGGGGTTCTTTTAGCTGTGTAGGCAGCCAGGGAGCTGGAACACCTGAAGATCGTAAAAGCTCCCAATCTGCTGGGCAGAGTGCACCCAGACAATTTTGTCTCCCTGTCCTTTGTCCTGAGCAGTAAGCTCTGTGCAATCCTTGCCCCTTTAACAGCCTTCTTGTTAAGGGCTTCTTTGTTAGGAAGTCTCACAGACTGCCTGCCTTTCTTTTGTCCCAGAGCAGCTGGATATGGATCCCTGGTTTCCACAAGCAGCTGGAATCTTAATCTCTCCAGGAATTCTGCCTGTCTTAGCTTTCCATCCCCCTAATTACCAGCGTATCATGCAAGCACCATGAAATGTAAGTTTGTGCTCCCAGAGCAGATCTCCAGAGTTAGGTATTCAGCAGTCCCAGATCTCCACTCCCTCCCTGCTCCATTCCTCTTCCTCCTGCCAGTGAGCTGGGGTGGGGGAAGGGCTTGGATGTGCTGGACCACAGCTTTAGTATGTTATCCTGCTCCGTGAGGTCTGCTCTTGTCTCCAGGTGTATGCAGTTTGTTATAGTCCTCCTTCCTTTTGCTCTTTCAAGAGTAGTTGTATTAGTTATATTTTCGTATTTTATGCGGTTTTTGGAGGAAGCCTGTCTCTCAACTCTCATGCCGCCGTCTTTAATCCTTCTTTAGGGTTTTTTATGTACATTATCATGTCATCTGCGAACAGGGACAGTTTAACTTCTTCCTTGCCAATCTGGATGCCTTTTATTTCTTTGTATTGTCTGATTCCTGTGGCTATGACCTCCAGTACTGTGTTAAATAGAAGTGGGGAGAGTGGGCATCCTTGTCTTGTTCCCGATCTTAAAGGAAAAGTTTTCAGCTTCTCTCTGTTATGTATAATGTTGGCTGTGGGTTTTTCATATATGGCCTTTATTATATTGAGGTACTTGCCCTATATACCCATTTTCTTGAGTGTTTTTATCATGAATGGGTGTTGAATTTTGTCAAATGCTTTTTCTGTCTCTATGGCAATGATCATGTGCTTTTTGTCCTTCTTTTTGTTGATGTGGTGGATGATGTTGATGGATTTTCGAATGTTGTACCATCCTTGCATCTCTGGAATAAACCCTACTTGACCATGGTGTATGATCCTTTGATGTATTTTTGAATTCGGTTTGCTAATATTTTGTTGAATATTTTTGCATCTACATTCATCAGTGATATTGGTCTGTAATTTTCTTTTTTTGTGATGTCTTTCCCCGGTTTTGGTATTAGAGTGATGCTGGCCTCATAGAATGAGTTTGGAAGTATTCCCTCTTCTTCTACTCCTTGGAAAACTTTAAGGAGGATGGGTATTAGGTCTTCACTAAATGTTTGATAAAAATCAGTGGTATAGCCATGTGGCCCAGGCTTTTTGTTCTTAGGTGGGTTTTCGATTACCAGTTCAATTTCGTTCCTGGTAATTGGTCTGTTGAGATTTTCTGTTTGTGTCTGGGTCATCCTTGGAAGGTTCTTTTTCCTAAAAAGTAGTCCATTTTTTCTAGGTTATCCCGTTTGTTAGCATAAAATTTTTCATAGTATTCTCTCATAATTCTTTGTATTTCTGTAGTGTCTATAGTGATTTTTCATTTCTCATTTCTGATTCTGTTAATGTGAGTAGACTCTCTTTTTTTCTTGATAATTCTGGCTAGGGGTTTATCTATCTTGTTTATTTTCTTGGAGAACCAGCTCTTGCTTTCGTTGATACTTTCTATTGTTTTATTATTCTCAATTTTATTTATTTATGCTCTAATCTTTATTATGTCCCTCCTTCTACTGGCTTTGGGTCTCATTTGTTCTTCTTTTTCTAGTTTAGTTAATTGTGAGTTTAGAGTATTCATATGGGATTGTTCTTTTTTCCTGAGGTAGGCCTGTATTGCAATATAATTTCCTCTTAGCACGGCCTTCAGTGTGTCCCGCAGATTTTGCGGTGTTGAATTATTGTTGTCATTTATCTCCATATATTGGTTGATCTCTGTTTTTATTTGGTTATTGATCCACTGATTATTTAGGAGCATGTTGTGAAGCCTCCATGTGTTTGTGGGATTTTTCATTTTCTTTGCATAATTCACTTCTAGATTCATATCTCTGTCGTCTGAGAAATTGGTTGGTACAATTTCAATCTTTTTAAATTTACCGTGGCTCCTTTTATGGCCTCTTATATGATCTGTTCTTGAAACTGTTCCATGTGCACTTGGGAACAATGTGTTTTCTGCTGCTTTTGCATGTAGAGTTCTGTAGATGTCTGTTAGGTCCATCTGTTCTAACGTGTTCCTCAGTGCCTCTGTCTCCTTACTTATTTTCTGTCTGGTTGACTGTCCTTCAGAGTGAGTGGTGTGCTGAAGTGTCCTAGAATGAATGCATTGCATTGTATTTCCCCCTTTAATTCTGTTGGTATTTGTTTCACATATGTAGGTACTCCTGTGTGGGTGCATAGATATTTATAATGGTTATATCTTCTTGTTGGATTGACCCTTTTATCATTATATAATGTCCTTCTTTGTCTTTTGTGTCTTTCTTTGTTTTGAAGTCTATTTTGTCTGATAAAAGTACTGTAACTCGTGCTTTTTTCTCCCTATTAGTTGCATGAAATGTCTTTTTTCATCCCTTCACTTTTAGTGTGTATATGACTTTGGGTTTGAAGTGCGTCTCTTGAAGGCAGCATATAGTTGGGTTTTGTTTTTTTATCCATTCAGTGACTCCATGTCTTTTGTCTGGTACATTCAGTCCATTTATATTTAGGGTGATTATCGATAGGTATGTACTTGTTGGCATTGCAGGCTTCAGATTCATGGTTACCAAAAGTTCAAGGTTAACTTCCTTACTATCTAAGAGTCTAACTTAACTCACTTAATATGGTATTACAAACACTATCTAAAGGGTCCTTTTTTTTTCTTCCTCCTCCATTCTTATATATTGGGTATCATAGTCTATACTGTTTATCTATCCCTTAATGACTTTTGGGATAGTTAATTTAATTTTGCATTTGCTTAGTCAGTAGCTGTTCTACTTTCTTTACTGTGGTTTTGTTACCTCTGGTGACAGCTATTAAACCTTAGGAACACTTCCATCAATAGCAGTGCCTCTAAAATACACTGTAAAGATGGTTTGTGGGAGGTAAATTCTGTCAGCTTTTGGTTATCTGGGAATTGTTTAATCCCTCCTTCAAATTTAAATGATAATCTTGCCGGATAAAGTAATCTTAGTTCAAGGCCCTTCTGCTTCATTGCATTGAATACATCATGCCACTCCCTTCTGGCCTGTAAGGTTTTCTGTTGAGAAGTCTGATGATAGTCTGATGGGCTTTCCTTTGTATATGATCTTATTTCTCTCTCTGGCTGCTTTTAATAGTCTGTCCTTTTCATTTATCTTTGCCATTTTAATTAGTATATGTCTTAGTGTTGTCTTCCTTGGGTCCCTTGTGTTGGGAGATCTGTGCACCTCCATGACCTGAGAGACTATCTCCTTCCCCAGGTAGGGGAAGTTTTCAGCAATCACCTCCTCAAAGACACTTTATATCCCCTTTTCTCTCTCTTCTTCTTCTGGTACCCCTATAATGTGAATATTGTTCCGTTTGGATTGGTCACACAGTTCTCTCAATATTCTTTCATTTTTAGAAATCCTTTTTTCTCTCTGTGCCTCAGCTTTTTCATATTACTCTTTTCTAGTTCCTATTTCGTTTATTGTTTCCTTCACCGTATCCAATCCGCTTTTAGTACCGTCCATTGTGCTCGTCAGTGGTTGGATCTCTGAGTGGAGTTCATTCCTGAGTTCTTGTATATCTTTCTGTACCTCCATGAGCATGTTAATGATTTTTATTTTGAACTCTCTTTCAGGGAAAGTCATGAGGTCTATATCATTTAAATCTTCTCAGGAGTTGTATTAAGAATTTTACTGTGGACCAGGTTTTTTGGCATTTCATATTTGTTTATGGCACTCTCTGTTGCCCAGATCTCTACTCCTGAAGCTATATTGGGTGTTGCAGGGTAGTGGTATTGGTGCCTGGGGGGAGGAAAGAGCTGTTTCCTGCTTCCCAGCTGCCATGCCTGTCTGTACTGCCTTCCCCAGTTTGCAAGCCCGGTGGGGCTCGCCAGATGAAAGGTGCAGTAGGCTGCCTATCACAGAAAGGGTTTTTGGATCTGTGTAGGCAGCCAGGGAGCTGGAGCACCTGAACATCGTGAAACCTCCCAACCTGCTAGGCAGAGTTCCCGCACACAATTTTTTCCACCTGTCCTTTCTCCTGAGGAGTTAGCTCTGTGCAATCCTTTCCCCTTTAGCAACTCTCTTGCTAAGGGCTTCTTTGTTAGGATGTCTCTCACACTGCTGGCCTTTCTTTTGTCCCAGAGGAGCTGGATATGGATCCCTGCTTTCCACAGGCAGCTGGAATCTTAGTCTCTCCAGGAATTCTGCCTGTCTTAGCTTTCCATCCCCTTAATTACGAGAGTATCATGCAAGCACCATGAAATGTAGGTTTGTGCTCCCAGAGCCGATCTCCGGAGTTAGGTATTCAGCAGTCCCAGTTCTCCACTCCCTCTGTGCACCGTTCCTCTTCCTCCTGCCGGTGAGCTGGAGTGGGAGAAGGGCTTGGATCCCACCAGGCCAAAGCTTTATTATGTTACCCTGTTCCGTGAGGTCTGTTCTTGTCTCCAGGTGTATGCAGTTTTGTGCAGTCCTCTTTCCTGTTGCTCTTTCAAGAGTAGTTGTATTAGTTGTATTTTCGTATTATATGCAGTTTTAGGTGGAAGCCTCTGTCTCTCCTCTCACGCTGCAATCTTTAACCTCCTCTACCCATCCTTCTTAAAGTATTCCAAAAGATAGAATTGGAGGGAATACTTCCAAACTCATTCTGTGAGGCCAGCATCACTCTAATACCAAAACCAGGCAAAGACACCACAAGAAAGGAAAATTGCAGACCAGTATCCCTGATGAACATAGATGCAAAAATCCTCAACAAAATATTAGCTAACCGAATTCAATAATACGTCAAGAGGATCATCTGTCAAGATCAAGAGGGAGTTACTCCAGGGATGCGAAAATGGTATAATATTCATAAATCAATGTCATTCACCTCATTAACAAAAATAGGGATTAAAAACCACATGATCATCTAAATAGATGCTGAGAAAGCATTTGAGAAAATTCAACATCCATTCGTGATAAAAAAAACTCAACAAAATGGGTATTGAGGGTACATACCTCAACATATTAAAGGTCATATGTGACAAACCAATAGCTAAAATAATCCTCATTGGAGAAGAGCTGAAAACTTTTCCTCTAAGATAAGGAATAAGACAAAGATATCCACTCTCACTAGTCTTATACAGTATAGTACAGGATTGCCTTGTATGGCAATCAAACAACAGAAAGAGATAAAAGGCCTCCACCTTGGTAAGGAAGAAGTTAAAATGTCACTGTTTGCAGACAACGTGGCATTATACATAGAAAAAACAAAAGATTTCACCGAAAAAACGACTAGAACTAATAATTGAATTCAGCAATGTTGCAGGATACAAAATACACAGAAATGTGTTGTATTCCTATACACTAACAACAAACTAGCAGAAAGAAAAATCAGGAAAACAACTCCATTCACAATTGCATCAAGAAGAATAAAATACGTAGGAATAAACCTAACCAAGGAGGTTAAAGACCTATACCTGAAATCTACAAGACACTCGAAAGAAGACACCAATAAATGGAAGCAGAGCCCATACTCAGATAGGAAGAATTAAGATTGTGAAAATGGCCATCCTGCCTAAAGTGGTCTACAGATTCAATGCAATCCCTCTCAAAATACGAACAGAATTTTTTAATGAACAAGAAGAAATAGTTCTAAAATTCATATGGAATCACGAAAGACCCTGAAT